>SJYH01000833.1:104294-126580 GCA_006408735.1 Sylvicapra grimmia
AAGACCCCTGCCTATGCTGTCTCTTCACGCTCTGGAGGTTTTCTAAGAACACTCATTTTCCATTCATTTTTCCCTGGGCATATCTGGGAATATTAATTAATTCATTTATGCAACACATTTGAAAGCAGTGCTTATTGTATGCAAGTCAGTACTTTGGCACTGGGGAAACTGCAGTCTACAAGACAGGCCACCCCCTGTGCCTGTCGAGTTTTATGTGAGTGGGGGAATCAGGTAGAAAACAATCATTGTAAGCGAGGAGCCCTGTGAAGGACAGCAAGAGGGGGTGAAAAGAGGATATGTGGGGTCACTTTATGCTTTTAATTTCATTTTGTAGTGATTTTGAGATTAAGAGAAAAATTGTTGCAGGAACAGTAAAAGACTTTCCATATTTTTCACCCAGCTTTCCCTAATGATAACATTTTACATAACCAAACCACAGCATAGTGTTCAAAACCAGGAAACTGATATTGGTACAATACTGTTAAGTATATTATAGACCTTTCTAGAATTTTGCCAGTTTTCCCACTAATGTCCTTTTTCTGTTCCAAGATTCCATCCTGGATCCCACATCACATTTCCTTGTTAGGGCTCCCTGATCTGCTCGGACCTGTAACAAGTGCTAAGCCATTCTTTGTCTTTCATGCCCTTGCCATTATGAAGCTCATCCGTCAGGTATGTGGTAGACAGTCCCTCAGTTTGGGTTTATCTGATGTGTTCTCGCATTCTCGTTATTAAATCAAAGTTACAGATTTTGGAGAAGAATACCATGGATATAATGTCCCCTTCTGTGCACATCAAATTGAATGACATAATGTCAACATGTAGTATTACTTGTGATTACTAATTCTTTGGTTAAGATGGTATCTGCCACATATCTTCACTGTAATGTCATTATTTTTCTTTTGGAAATGATAAACATCTTGAGGGAGAAACACAGATTTGTGCATATACCCTGTTTTCCCCCACACTTTTGCCCACTAATTTAGCACCAGGAGCGGCTCTTGCCTGTAGCGATTATTACTGCACTATCTGCAATAGTGATTTTCTGTTTCCTTCTTTCGCTCTACATTTATTAATTGGAATTTCTTTGAAAAGAAGACTTGTCCTTCCTCCCATACTTATCCATTCATTTATTTCTATCATTATGGGTTCATGCACATTTAATTTACTCTATGGGTTAGCAACTGAATGACAACAACAAATCCAAACCCATGCATAAACATGTGTCTGTACTGATTTCTATTTTTCTGGATATATCCATCTTAAAAATTGGAGTTATAGTTCCAGTTCAGTGTGGTGTTACTTTAGATGTGGTACTTTGGAGAAATCTTTCAATTAAGATACTCTAAGATGAGACCAAGCACTCATGTGTTGCTGGCAGGCAGGCAGGCAAAATGGCATAATCCCCATGGAGGGGACTCTGACAACATTTAGCAAAATGATACATGTTTTGGCTTAGACATCTCACTTCTTAAAAATTGTCCCAAAGGTACAACACAAAAAGATGTACATACAAGACTATTTGTTATAGCCCAATTTTGTAATATATTACAGAGAAACACTGGAAACATTCCAAATGTTTATCAGTAGGAGATGGAATAAAAGAACCATGGTACCTCTTCATAATGGGGTCCTAAAGAGCTGTAAATTAGAACAAAGAGATTATCTATATTCTGCAAGAAAGTGATCTCCAGAGGAGAGTTTTATTTTAAAAAGAAATAAGGGGAATAGTACAGATAATATGCCTTTTATCTAAGAACATGTCAAAATACAAATATTAGGGGCTGCCCTGGTGGCACAGAGGTTAAGAAGCTGCCCGCCAAAGCAGGAGACACGGGTTAGATCCCTGATCTGGGAAGATCCTACATGATGCGGAGCAACTTAGCCCGTGTGCCCCAACTATTGAGCCTGTGCTCTAGAAGCCCAGGAGCTGCAACTACTGAGCCCACGTGCCACAAGTGCTGAAGCCCGTGTGCCCTAGAGCCCGCGCCCCGCAACAAGAGAAGCCACCGCGATGAGAAGCTTGCAAACAGCAACTCGTGAGTAGCCCAGACTTGCTGAAACTAGAGAAAAGCCCAGGCAGCAGTGAAGAACCAGGGCAACCAAAAATAAATAAATACATTAAAAAATATAAATGTAAAAATGCATATATGTCATATGTACATATATATGCAATTTTATTCTTTAAATGGAGAGATAAACTACAAACTAATGAGTTTATTAAAAATAGTGGGAGTGGGTGATACAGAAAGTGAAAAGTGAAGTCGCTCAGTCGTGTCTGACTCTTTGCGATCCCATGGACTGTAGTCTACTAGGCTTCTATGTCCATGGGATTTTTCAGGCAAGAGTACTGGAGTGGGTTGCCATTTCCTTCTCCAGGGGATCTTTTTGACCCAGGGATTGAACCCAGGTCTCCTGCATTGCAGGCAGCCGCTTTACCCTCTGAGCCACCAGGGAAACCCAATGGAGGGGATTAAGAGGTGCAAATCTGCAGTTATAAAAAATAAGTCATGGGGTATAATGTATAGCATAAAGAATATGGTCAGTAATTTTATAAGAAATTTGTATGCAGACAAAAGGTTACTAGACTTACGGTGATCACTTCATATGTATGCAAATGTCAAACTTCTATGTAGTATACTTGAAACTAACATACTATTGTATGTCAACTATATTTCAATTAAAGAAAATAAGTAGTTGGACTTCCCTGGTAGTCCAGTGGTAAAGAATCCACTTGCCAATGCAGAGGACATGGGTTTGATCCCTGTCCAGGAAGATTCCACATCCCGAAGTGCATCTAAGCCTGTGTGCCGCATCTGCTGAGCCCAGGGGCCCTAGAGCCTGAGCTCCACAAGAGAAGCCACCACAATGCGAAGTCCTGGCACTGCAACCAGGGAGTCACCCCTGCGTGCTGCAACTAGGGAAAGCCCACCAGCAGCAGTAAACACCCAGCACAGCCAAAAATTAATTAATTAATTTTAATTGATTGAATTAATTAATTTTTAAAAATGTAGTTACCTTTTGTGGGAGAAAGAGAACAGAGACATAGTGTATGAGACAGGCATTGAAGTTAGGTCTCTCCAAATGTCCCTTGCTTTGTAAATTTTGTAAACTATTTCACATAAGTATAAAACAAAAATAATTCAAAATATAAAACCGAAAAGTAATACACAACACTAAAATGCAAAATAAAGTAAGCAAATGGTGGGTGTATTGAGTTGGTGGCTTAACCACACAGTGAGGAATTATTTCAAATAATTTTCAAACAGAGTAATTTGTATATCCGTAGTAGAATAGCTTAAGGACAAAATTAAAAATAAATCTTAATTTTTCAGTAAGCATATTGCTATGATGATGATGTTATTCTATACCTATTAAAGAGTCGGACATGACTTAGTGACTGAACAACAGCAACAATCATATGAATGTCGTTGCTGCTGCTGCTGCTAAGTTGCTTCAGTTGTGTCCGACTCTGTGCGACCCCATAGACAGCAGCCCAACAGGCTCCCCCGTCCCTGGGATTCTCCAGGCAAGAACACTGGAGTGGGTTGCCATTTCCTTCTCCATTGTGTGAAAGAGAAAAGTGAAAGTGTTGTTAGGACCAAATTATTCAGTGCAAAAGAAAATAGGAAAATAAAATATAAAAAAAAGGTTTTAAGTAAAAGTCTATAATCCTAAGCTTGAATTGGAAATACTAGTTTGAGGGACAGACTGAGAGCTGGAGATTGACATGTACATGCTACTATATTTAAAATAGATAACCAACAGTGACCTACTGTACAGCCCAGCCAACTCTGCTCAATATTCTGTAATAACCTAATGGAGAAAAGAACTTGAAAAAGACACGTGTATATATTTAACTAAATCAGATTGCTGTACAGCAGAAATTAATACATTATAAATAAATTATACTTCAATAAAATTTTTTAAAAAGAAAATGCAATCTCCTGTCCTGACAGTCTTTCCTGTCCTCAAGCCCTTCCCCAGTCCCTCAGGGCCCACGGGAGTGTCTTAAGCTTGGCTCTACTTCCAGGCCTCCTGAGCTGGCCCGGCTCATCCTCATGGTCTCTGGGGCCCGTCTGGTGTAAACACCCTCCCCAGAGACCCTCCTTGAAGCCCTCTCCCAGGGGTTGCCCCATCCCACCAAGGATAAAGCCTACTTTCTTCTCAGTCCAGCTGTAACAGCCCCCTTACCCTCCCCGACCCCACACACATCAGCCTGCCAGTCTCTCCCTTTCCCTGTCCCGGGGTCCCCATCTCTGGCTCATCTGTCCTCTGGACGGTGACCAATTTGGAGGCAGAGACTGAACAATTGGGTGGAAACGGGAGGCTTCAGCGGTCTGCTCGTCCAGCCCCTCGTGTCCCCGGGGCCCAGAGAGGGGCTGTCTGGCCCCTCTTCCCAAGGACCCCTGGTCTCCAGGACAGCGACTCAGTGTTCAGCTGAGTGGCTTCCAGGTCACCTCGGGCCTCCATCTGAAGCCACCCATGTTCTCAATTTGCTGCGGGGCTCGCCTCTGTTCACAGCCCGACAAGGACAGGCTCCCCCGGGGCCCCGGAGGCGGACGGGCTGGGCCTGTCTGGCTGGTCCCACCGGTAACGAGGCCAAGGGGCCCCTCAGACTTNTTGAGCTCTGATGTTCTGGAATCATCAGCACATTCATAAAGAAAATGTTGCTTTATGCCTGAGCCAGAACGCAGTGGAGGGCCCCACTGGCATGGGGGGCCTGCCTCTCCTGGCCTGGGCATCTTTGGGAGATTCCAGACCTTGCTTAGAGGGGAAAGTGGAGGCTGGGCATGAGTGTGCACTGATAAGGAAATGCTCCTGAATAATCGGAAAGAAGCATGTGCCAGGCCACCACCAAGTGCGGCCACAGAAGCAGACAGGGCTTTGGACCCTTTCATTTCATTTCTGTATCAAATGGTTATTTTGTAGATGTGGATTCTGAGACCCAGAGGATTAAGTGTCTTCATAAAGGTCAGGCAGGTGGAAAGGAGGCTCTTGGAAGCCATCCAACTGCCTTTCAGTTGCACTGATATATTTTTATGTGCATCTTTCATTCCGTAATTTATTTAGAAGAATAAAGCTGAGTGTCTGTCTTTCGTCTTCTGTGGCTCTTGAGTCACACCTGAAACCCCCATTGGTGCTGGCAGGATGTTCTTACTTCGTTATGTCTGTTAGGTGAGGAAATTAGGGGTCAACACCCCTCCCACCTCCTAAGGAACGGCCATTGCTCCTATCCCATGATCCCTGCCCTTTACAAAGCCCTTTCACAGCCCTGTGTGGAAAGGATCCTAGGGCCTTCCCCCCACTTCCCAGATGAGCAGACTGAGGCCACCCACAGGAAGTACCTGATTGCTGACAGAGTCAGGGCTAAGACCAGAAGCCCCAGTTGGAGATCAGGGCATCTACCCCGCTCAGTGCTGTTTTAGTGGCTAGAGCAGGAGCAGCCAGCCTGGGAACTACCATATGGAACATCCAAGTCTCAATAAATGCTGCTTCCTAACACCGGCATCTGAGAACCATCTTCCCGAATCCGCAGAAGCCACTGCTGAAAAGCCACACATCCACAGGTTCCAGCAAAGAAAGCGGGGTGGGGCAGCCGGGGTGAGGGGAGGGCTCTCCTTTGGCTAGTGACAGTAATGTCTAGTTTATGGCCTCATCTCAGAAGTTTTATCCATTTCTGATGGAAATCATTTTCCTAAAAATGTCCCACCACTAGTGCTTGCCTGGAACAGCTGGGACAGGCAGTTTCCTGTGCGGGAACTATGGGGTGGGGGTTGGACAGGCATCGCTTTCACAAACCCACAGCACAGAAGCTGGGAGCTGAGGTCAGGCCAGGGGAACAGGGCTCTCTGGGCCCAGCACATGTGGGCCCCCAGGTCAGCAAGGGAGGGAGGCCACAGAGCTTGGTGCCCTCGGAGCTGGCAGGTTTGTGGTTATTCCCTCAGTCCTGGATCCAACGTGAGTCAGTGTCAGGCCTGCAGACAGGTTCCCAGGGACCCACCTGTCAGACCCCTCTTTGCCTTGGGGGTAGAAACACTTAAGGATGCTTTGAGAGGGGTCCAGTACAGGGCATGGCTGGGTAACCCTTTTTCATTCTTGGGGTCACTCCCTGGAACAGCCAACAGCCTGCACCTATTTCACCCTGCAGATCAGGGCTGCCTCCAGAGCACATAACAGAGGTGGTCCCTGCAGTTACCTAATCCACGGAAATTGTCCCCAAAGCTCTGTGTGTGTGTGTCTGTAGGCAGGAGGGGACTCGTGTGGTGATATTCATGGCGAGCATCACTCGGTGAAGGTTCAGAACCCTGCCCTCCACGCCCTGCCTGTGTGGGAGGACCTGGATCTGCATGTGTCATGCTGCCCACGAAACAGCCTGGCTGGTGGGTGGGCATTTGCTGCGGGTCCAGCCCCCGTCAGACGATGGGCGTTCTGTTCCCTCCTCCCTGGTCTGGGGATGAAAAGCCAAACACGTGTGTCCACTGGCCCCGCCCAGCACAGCTGTTTGCCCATCCCTGGACCAGGTCCCCACCCCCAGGACAGGAAGTGCTCCCACATCCGCCTCCACCACCCGCCTGGTGACTTGTGGTCGCTGAGTCCAGTAGCCAGAGAGAGAATTTTTAAAAAGACTCACAAACACGTAATTAAAATCTCAGTGTTGGTTTTAGGGGAAGGCTTGGGGCGGCTCCCACCCCTCCTTTGTGGAAACACAGATTTTTAGTGTTTGAAAGTGACAGGAGGCTAAAGTGAGATGCCCTAAATATACTGTCCTGGGCATTTCCGGCAGCTGGGGAAATGTGGGGTTTGCTCCACTCCTGCGGTCTCTCGCCCAGACTGAGAGCAGCCTCGCCACCAACCCGCCTCGGTTCCCTGCAGTCTGGGCTTTACCCTCGCCTCCACACATAGCTTGCACTCCACCCTCAGACCACGAGCCCCTGCTCCCCAGAACCCTGGCCCTCCGCTGGTCAGAGCACAGCCCACGCTCCGAGGCTAGGATTCCAGCCCTTGCAGCTGGACCACAGCCAGACACACCGCGAGCCCCAGCTCCGCACACCCGTGCATAGAGGTGCCCTCTGCCTAGAAAACCTGCCCTCCCACCTTCTCCACGCACCAAGACTCCATCCTGTCCTTCAAGGCCAGTCCAGGTGTCACCTCCTCCAGGAAGCCCCCTCAGATCACGCCATGGGACCCTCCAGCTTCCCAGCCAGCATTTCCAGGAGCTGTCCCCCTACCATGCCTCTTCCTGCTCCTTTCCCTCAGATCCCCCCTCCCTCTTTCCTCTTGTTCCTGCCCCGCTTTGCTGGGTGTTACTGTTTCTCCCTGCTGGTGCCATTGTCCCTCAGCTCCAGACCTTTACTAACACTGGTCCCTGCCTCTGTGGTTTCTTCTCTCTTGACATCATGGCATATCCACTCTCACCCCAAGACCCCGCTCTGAAGTCAGCTACTCGCCCAATCTCCCCTCACCTCCCATCCAGACACCAGCAGGCTCTGGGAGCCCTCGTCCCACTCAAATGCATTCAGCTATGTCTCTTTTCAGCCTTGGGTCTGAGTCCGTCTCCCCAGAGGAGGGACCTATCCTGTACCTCATCTGTGGGTCCAGTAGGATGTGAGCAGGGCAGGCTGGGTTTGGGGCTTGGGGGCCAGACATGGACTCTGCCCTGTGGCACTGCCACGTGCCAGGTGCTGAGCCGGGCATCTCACCACACAGCTCTCAGAGCGTTCTGAGCACCCAGGAGGCAGAGCTGGGACAAGCCTGTTCTCAAGGGAGTCAGTCCCGCCCAGACTGCCCAGGCCCCCGGCTCCCACCCTGGAGCCCGAGCCCGAACCTCGAGTGACCCCAGCCCCGCTCTGTCTTGCAGTGGAGCGCGACCCCGCCCTGGGCCACCAGGAGCCCCACTGGAAGGAGTTCCGCTTTGACCGGACCCAGATCCCGGCTGGGGAGGCTGTCACGGCCGCGGAGTTCCGGATTTACAAGCTGCCCAGCACCCACCCGCTCAACCAGACACTCCACATCAGCATGTTCGAGGTGGTCCCGGAGCAGTCCAACAGGTGCCTGCCCCACACCCCCCCACACACACACCTGCTCAAATCTCTGTTGGAGTGTCTGGTCCAGCCCTGGGGTGCATTTCCCAGAAGACAGAAGGGGAGCTTCCTGGGCAGCCCACCCTCAGAGAAGAAAGATGTTTGGCCCAAGGCCTCGTCTCACCATGGGGACAGGCCAGCATCAGTCCTGGATTCAAGTCCCCACCTTGCTGTCTTGGCTGTGGGACCATGGATGGGTCCCTGAGCTCCTGAGCCTCAGTTTCCCCATCTGTACACAGGCTCCGTAACCCCTTTGTAGAGTAGACAGTAGAGAAGGCCTGGAAGGCACCCGGGCCAGAGCCAGGCGGGTAGGTGCCCCACTAATGGTCCCCCGGCGGGCGCTGGAAACACAAAGGCAGCTGTGCCGGCCCTCGGTTAATTGTTCTTTCGTGTCCACAGGGAGTCTGACTTGTTCTTTTTGGATCTCCAGACGCTCCGATCTGGGGACGAGGGCTGGCTGGTGTTGGACGTGACAGCAGCCAGTGACCGCTGGCTCTTGAACCGTAACAAGGACCTGGGACTCCGCCTCTATGTGGAAACAGATGATGGTAAGACAGGGGTCAGCGTCGAACCTTCCCCTGGGGCTCCGCCAAGGAAGCTGCTGGCAGCAGACACAGCTGGAGCCCCTCATTTGGCCCCGGAGGGCTGGCCTTTCTCAGTTGAGGGGACTCAGTGGGTAGGGGGCGAGGGTCCCACAGTGTGGCACAGCAGGAAGCCCCCTACTGGCAGAGAGCCTCTCCTCCTGCAGGACCAAAGCTAGAGCTGCTAAGAGTGAGTTCACGCTTTCCCTCCCCGAGAAATGGAGAGTCTTTCGACTCTACAGAGCTACCTTTCGCCCCGGGAGTTTCCATCATGGGCAGGGTGAGAGGATGTGCCCACACCCTTAGTTCCTTAGGCAGAGCCCTGGGTATGAATCTGGACTCTGCAGCCTTCTTAGTCAGTGACCTTGGCAGGTTGCTTGCCTTTCCAAGTCTCAGTTTCCTCGTCTGTAAAGTAAGGATTCGTGCCTTCATTCATTCATTCAGCAGGTGTTTGGGGGAGAGCCTCTTTTATCCCGGCAATGGGACTAGAAATGCTGAAGGTGGGCCCACGTTGGTGTGTCTGAGGTGCAGCAAGGGGCCGCCATGGCTGGAGCACAGAGAGCCAGGAAGTGATTATGATGAGGTTGAGATAAATATTAAGTATAAAATCGGTGTTATTTTTTTTAAGAGCAGTGGAGGATGGCAGGATCTGATTCAGCTTTTTTATAGAACAACCCTCTGAGACGCTCCTCCGCACAGAGGTGTAGTCTCTTCCCCTCCTTCAGTGTGGGCTACACTTAGTGACTTTCTTCCAAAGTGTGCACAGGCCGAGGCAGTAACTTTAGAGGGGAACCTGAGCGGCACCCCAGGTATCCCATGAACACCTCATGTAGCTCCCAGTCACCCTTGATCTGACAAGATGAGAACACTTCACCTCCGTGGTCTTCATCCTCGAAACCCAGAACCCCAGTCTCACCATGAGAAAAACACCAGACAACCAGAAATTGAAGCACGTTCTACAGGAAAAAAGACACTAATGGAGAAACGAATGAAATCCGAATCCGTCATGGTGTTTAGTAAATAATAAGACACCAGTATTGGTTCATTAGTTGTAACAACGGTACCACAGTCATTTAAATGTTAACACTTTCCAGGTGAAACTGGGCCTGAGCATGTGAGAACTCTCTATATAATCTTAGAGTGTTTTCTCTGAATCTCAGCTATGGTAAAAGGAAAAGTTCATTTGTCTTACGCATAAAATAAAGACCCGCTGACTTCAGTCGGGAGAGCAGACTCAGGGGGACGGAAGTGAAGGCAGAGAGGCCCCAGAGCCTCGCAGGGTCGAGTGGGAGCTGGGGGTGGGGGGCTGGTCCAGGGAACGGAGGAGGGTGCTTGGAGGAGGCGCGGGTGACGGGACTGAGCCAGTGGCTCTTTTTAACAGGTCTGGTGTTCTTGCCCGAGGTGGGGACAAACAGAGGAGGAGCAGGTTTGAGGCAGGAAGGCAAGAGGTCTCCTTCGGCGGGGCTGTCGTTGAGGCCCGGCTTGACGTCCGTGGAAATGTCGTTTCTGGACCGGGAGCGCTGGGGACACAGTGTTGGAGCCCGTGCCCCAGGGGTGGAATTTGGGGGGCTGGGGGACGACGGGAGTAGCGCGCCCGGGAGGAAGGGTGACGACGGAGAGGCCAGGAGGCGGGCACCCAGGCTTCCCGGGAGGGACGTCTCCTGGGGTCTCCGAGCGTCAGGCCCGGGATCCCTCTGGTCCTCCGGACGATCCAGGCGGTCCCGCCTCCGCCTTCGCGGCCCGGGAAGCGCGGCCCCTCGGGCCCTCGGAGCGCGGAGACGGAGCGGAGCGGCGGGAACCGGCCGGGCGGGCGCATCACGGCTGGGCGCCCCCTGCTCTGTGACGCGCGGGCGGGGACGCGCGGTTGCCTCCTGTCCCCGCCTGTCCCCGCCGGGCCCGGAGCCCGAGCCGGAGCGGAGCGGCCGATGGCGGCCCTGCGGCTCCTGGCGTCGGCGCTCGGGCGCCGGGTCCCCGCCGGCCGCTCGGGGCGCGCGCCGGCGAAGGGTGGTGCGTGCGGCTTCGCCTGCAGCGCCCGCGCGCGCACCAGGTTCTACACGGACCCGGTGAAGGCCGTGGGAGACATCACTGATGGCTCGAGGATCATGATCGGGGGCTTCGGGCTCTGCGGGATCCCGGAGAACCTGATAGGGGCGCTGCTGAAGACCCGCGTGAAGGACTTGACTGTGGTCAGCAGCAACGTGGGGGTGGAGAGCTTCGGTCTCGGCCTTTTACTGGGGACCAAGCAGATCACCCGCATCGTCTGCTCCTACCTGGGGGAGAACTCGCTCTGTGAGCAGCAGTACCTGGCGGGTGAGCTGGAGCTGGAGATCACGCCCCAGGGTACCCTGGCCGAGCGCATCCGCGCAGGGGGCGCCGGTGTGCCCGCCTTCTACACCCCCACGGCCTATGGGACCTTGGTCCAGGAGGGAGGCGCACCCATCAGGTACTTACCAGACGGCCACATCGCCATCCTCAGCCAGCCCGGGGAGGTGAGGGAGTTCCATGGGCAGCACTACCTGCTGGAGCATGCCATCACCGCTGATTTTGCTTTGGTGAAAGGGTGGAAGGCCGACTGGGCAGGAAATGTCATCTTCAGGGCCAGCGCCAGGAACTTTAACGTGCCCATGTGCGAAGCCGCCAGAACCTCCCTGGTGGAGGTTGAATAAATTGTGGACGTGGGGTCCTTTGCCCCAGAAGACATCCATGTTCCTAACATTTATGTAGATCGCATAATACAGGGGGGAAAATATGAGAAAAGAATTGAGCGTCTAACCGTCCAGAAAGAGGATGATGAAATATGCACGTCTTCAGANAAATTGTGGACGTGGGGTCCTTTGCCCCAGAAGACATCCATGTTCCTAACATTTATGTAGATCGCATAATACAGGGGGGAAAATATGAGAAAAGAATTGAGCGTTTAACCGTCCGGAAAGAGGATGATGAAATATGCACGTCTTCAGATAACATAAGGACACGGATCATCAAGCGGGCAGCTCTTGAATTTGAGGACGGCATGTACGCCAATCTGGGCATCGGCATCCCTCTCCTGGCCCCCAACTACATCAGCCCCAACATCACCGTGCACCTTCACAGTGAGAATGGGATCTTGGGCTTGGGTCCCTTTCCATTAAAAGAGGAGGTGGACGCGGACCTCATCAACGCAGGCAAGCAGACAGTCACCCTTCTTCCCGGGGGCTCTTTTTTCTCCAGCGATGAATCATTTGCCATGATTCGAGGGGGACACATCAACCTGACCTTGCTGGGAGCCATGCAGGTTTCCAAATACGGTGACCTGGCTAACTGGATGATACCCGGCAAGAAGGTGAAAGGCATGGGGGGTGGGATGGATCTGGTGTCCAGTTCCAAGACGCGAGTGGTGGTCACCATGGAGCACTGCAACAAGGCCAGTGAGCCCAAGATCGTGGAGAAGTGCACCATGCCACTGACTGGGAAGCGGTGCGTGGACCGAATCATCACCGAGAAGGCCGTGTTTGACGTGCACAAGAAGACAGGGCTGACCCTGATTGAGCTCTGGGATGGCCTAACAGTGGAGGACATCAAAAAGAGCACGGGGAGCCCCTTTGCCGTCTCCCCGAACCTCAGACCCATGCAGCAGGTCAAAATGTAGCCCGAGAATGAACCTCGGTCCCAGAGCGTGTGCTTCTGCCTTCACCTCCCAGGACTGCATTCCAAGGAAGCCACAGTCACATTTGTACATTCACCAGCATCTGGCCAGCTTTGTCCTGCCATCCCAGGCTGGCTGCCCCTGGATAGCCTAGGTTCTCTCAGGGGAGACGTGCCTTTAATTAAAAATGAAAGGAAAACAGAGACATTGCCTTGTATGTCCTGTGAGTTCTGAGAAAGCTGTTTCCCTCACCCTCCTGTCTGTCATATTGTTACTGAAAATGCAAGTCCTTGTGCCTGATGCACAGTGAAGCCAAACAATACTAAAACATTGGAGTTTGGAACAAAGAAAGGTTTATCACAGGGGCATGCAAGGAGATGCGTGGCTCATGCGCTAAGAACCTGGAAGACTTTCAGCAAAGCCCTTTTATAGGCAAGGTGAGGAAGTGTCCTGGTTAGTTGTTACAAACTGCTTGGTGACAGATCCTTTGCTCTTAAAGTCAGGTCCTTGTCAGGTAAGGATGTTCCTGTAAGTCTCTACCAAATTTTCTGCCCTGACAAGAAAGGGAAAGGTCCCAAGGCACAACTTTCACCCTCCAAGGTCTCAGTCCTGGCTAAGAGGAGGCAGATCTCAGTTGGCAGCGCCCTCAGGGCCAGGTTCCCAGACTCTGCCCAGCTATCATCACTGAAGGAGCCAGGCACCCAACCCAACCAGCTCTCAGGATCCTCAGGCCACTCAAAGAGGGGGGAGATCAGGTCCCACAAACTGCGACCCAGGCAGACTGCCGCAGCTATCTGGCCCAGAGACAAGGATTGGGGAGAGGTTCACTGCTGCCTCGAGGCCGGGGCCAAGGCTAGTGGATGGCCTTGGTGAGGGCTCTGGAGCCCTGCAGGATACAGCCCTCAGTCTGTTCCCTGGGCACCCCGGCTCACATGCTGGCCCAAGCCTGGGTGAGCTGGAGGGCTTCCGGGAGAAAGCCAGGATCCCCCTGTTACCTCACTCTCCACCTCATGACCATCACTCCACTGTTTTCTGAATCCCTTCACTAACTGTGCTTTCTTGACAATTAGTGGCTTGTAGGCAGGGCCCATTGGAGAAGGAAATGGCAACCCACTCCAGTATTCTTGCCTAGAGAATCCTGTGGACAGAGGAGCCTGGTGGGCTGCTGTCCATAGGGTTGCATAGAGTCGGACACGACTGAAGCAACTAAGGATGCATGCGTGCGTTGGAGAAGGAAATGGCAACCCACTCCAGTATTCTTGCCTGGAGAATCCCAGGGACGGAGACGCCTGGTGGGCTGCCGTCTATGGGGTCGCCCAGAGTCGGACACGGCTGAAACGATTTAGCAGCAGCAGCAGGAACAGCAGCAGCAGCTTGCGGGGCCCATTATAGCACCGACCAATGACTGAGCAGGACCAGTAATTGTCAGTCATTGACAGTTGGTTGCTTATGGGGGGAGGCCCACCGCGGCACCGACCAATGGCTGAGCAGGACCCGTTGCTTGGTAACAGGATGCGGAGTAATGAGAAGCAGCAATGGCTGCAGGTTAGGGGCTGCCCTCACTGCTCTATTACAATATTTACCTTAAATTCTTTGCCGCTTGAGATGATCCCACAGTAAGGGTTTCATTGAAGTGTCTGCTATCATAAATGGATCCTGAAATGTAGGGGAAAGTAATGCAGGAGAAACTGTTACGGAGCACAAATTCTCTCTGCTCACCGCTTGACGGATCAACCAATCCGGAGACAAGTTTTAGGGGCAAGGAAGAATGCCTTTTAAGAAAGCTAGCAGGCCGAGAAGATGGCAGACTAGCGTCTCAAAAAAACCATCTTGTCCCAGTCCCAGTTTGGGCCCCTTTTATGTAGAGGAGCGGGAGGGGGCTACTGCAGTGCCAGCCAATGGTTTGCTGGGACCACTAACAGTTGCTTGTTGCAGTAGTTCGCTTAGGGGAGGGTCTTGGGAGAGGGACACACTGCAGTGCCGACCAATGGCTGAGCAAGTCTGCTATAGGTTGTGCTTGTCCCGCCCCTGTTCCCCACTGTCAACGTCCATTTCACAGTCTTGTGGTAAAAAGGGGCAAGGATCTTTCTGACTACTTCCTGTTGAATAGGGGCGATGAGGGGATGATTCTGAAATGGAATTAATCAGCTTTGGGTTGAGAATATTCGTTAAAATTTTATTAAGCACTACAATTATTAAGCACCAGGCTTCCCTGGTGGCTCAAAGGTTAAAGCATCTGCCTCCAATGCGGGAGACCTGGGTTCGATCCCTGGGTCGGGAAGATTCCCTGGAGAAGGAAATGATAACCCACTCCAGTATTCTTGCCTGGAAAATCCCATGGACGGAGAAGCCTGGTAGGCTACAGTCCATGGGGTCGCAAAGAGTCAGACACGACTGAGCCACTTCACTTCACTTCACAATTCTTTATCTTGAGAATATTCCTTAAAATTTTAGTAAGCACTACAATTCTTTATCTTCAACTCTTTGAACATAATGAAATCCTTCTATGAAAGTTAAAATATTTATTTATTTGGGGCTGCATCAGGTCTTAGTTGCGGCACGTAGGATCTTTGTCGGGGCCTGCAGAATCTTCCGTTGTGGCACACAGGTTCACAGGTTTTTCTCTAGTTGTGGTGCATGGGATCAGTAGGTATGGCATGCCAGGCTTATTTGCCCCACAGCATGTGAGATCTAGGTTCCCAGGGATTGACCCCACATCCTCTGTATTGGAAGGCAGATTCATAACCACTGGACCACCAGGGAAGTACCTACCATGAAATTTTAATCTCAGTATTTACCCTTTTCAAAGAATAACCTTAAATCTTCTAAGGGTTCACAAACCCATTGCTCTCTAGGTCTCTCAGGAGTTGGGTCATTTTCTCCCTTTTCAAAATATTTATTTGGCAGTACATAGGACCCAGTACCCTTACCAGGGATGGAATCCAGGCCCCCTGCAGTGGGAGCATAGAGTCTTAGCCGTAGGATCACAAGGGAAGTCCCAAGAACTGGGTCATTTTCTGATGACAGTGGGGCTATCTTAACCCAAGTGTGATGAATCCATGGCTTTACTCCAGCTAAACTGACAGATGAGTGCATGGTAAGGACCACATGTGGGCCTGTCCACTTGCAATCAGCTGATGCTCAGGCCCTTATTCTCTCTGGGTTTTAATGAGAGAAGACTCTCTTGGTCTCCAGATGAGAAAGGACGTGAAGCTACTTCAGTTGGATAGTCAGACCTGCTGGAAGCAAACTCATAAACACAGGTTAGTATAGTGTTTTCACATAATTGGCAACTGCTAGATCTTTCAGAGCACTTATAGATTCTCCCACCCGGGCAGACATCTGGAATGACCACAATGATACAATATTTCAGAGGGGCTTAATTAAGCCTACTTCTGGGAGCTACTCTGACTAGTAGCAGGGCAACTGGCAAGGCTGTATCCAAATTAAATTAGTCTCTTCACATATCTTAGCAATGCTCCTTTTTAATGTATGATTCATTTTCTTGGTTTTTTTTCTGCTGATTGTGTTCTCCAGGATGAATGTACCTTCCAAGTAATTTGCAGTGCCTTAGACACTTGTTGGGTTTTGCTAGAGACAAAAGCAGGCCTATCATCACTTTGAAGGGNGTCGGACACGGCTGAAACGATTTAGCAGCAGCAGCAGGAACAGCAGCAGCAGCTTGCGGGGCCCATTATAGCACCGACCAATGACTGAGCAGGACCAGTAATTGTCAGTCATTGACAGTTGGTTGCTTATGGGGGGAGGCCCACCGCGGCACCGACCAATGGCTGAGCAGGACCCGTTGCTTGGTAACAGGATGCGGAGTAATGAGAAGCAGCAATGGCTGCAGGTTAGGGGCTGCCCTCACTGCTCTATTACAATATTTACCTTAAATTCTTTGCCGCTTGAGATGATCCCACAGTAAGGGTTTCATTGAAGTGTCTGCTATCATAAATGGATCCTGAAATGTAGGGGAAAGTAATGCAGGAGAAACTGTTACGGAGCACAAATTCTCTCTGCTCACCGCTTGACGGATCAACCAATCCGGAGACAAGTTTTAGGGGCAAGGAAGAATGCCTTTTAAGAAAGCTAGCAGGCCGAGAAGATGGCAGACTAGCGTCTCAAAAAAACCATCTTGTCCCAGTCCCAGTTTGGGCCCCTTTTATGTAGAGGAGCGGGAGGGGGCTACTGCAGTGCCAGCCAATGGTTTGCTGGGACCACTAACAGTTGCTTGTTGCAGTAGTTCGCTTAGGGGAGGGTCTTGGGAGAGGGACACACTGCAGTGCCGACCAATGGCTGAGCAAGTCTGCTATAGGTTGTGCTTGTCCCGCCCCTGTTCCCCACTGTCAACGTCCATTTCACAGTCTTGTGGTAAAAAGGGGCAAGGATCTTTCTGACTACTTCCTGTTGAATAGGGGCGATGAGGGGATGATTCTGAAATGGAATTAATCAGCTTTGGGTTGAGAATATTCGTTAAAATTTTATTAAGCACTACAATTATTAAGCACCAGGCTTCCCTGGTGGCTCAAAGGTTAAAGCATCTGCCTCCAATGCGGGAGACCTGGGTTCGATCCCTGGGTCGGGAAGATTCCCTGGAGAAGGAAATGATAACCCACTCCAGTATTCTTGCCTGGAAAATCCCATGGACGGAGAAGCCTGGTAGGCTACAGTCCATGGGGTCGCAAAGAGTCAGACACGACTGAGCCACTTCACTTCACTTCACAATTCTTTATCTTGAGAATATTCCTTAAAATTTTAGTAAGCACTACAATTCTTTATCTTCAACTCTTTGAACATAATGAAATCCTTCTATGAAAGTTAAAATATTTATTTATTTGGGGCTGCATCAGGTCTTAGTTGCGGCACGTAGGATCTTTGTCGGGGCCTGCAGAATCTTCCGTTGTGGCACACAGGTTCACAGGTTTTTCTCTAGTTGTGGTGCATGGGATCAGTAGGTATGGCATGCCAGGCTTATTTGCCCCACAGCATGTGAGATCTAGGTTCCCAGGGATTGACCCCACATCCTCTGTATTGGAAGGCAGATTCATAACCACTGGACCACCAGGGAAGTACCTACCATGAAATTTTAATCTCAGTATTTACCCTTTTCAAAGAATAACCTTAAATCTTCTAAGGGTTCACAAACCCATTGCTCTCTAGGTCTCTCAGGAGTTGGGTCATTTTCTCCCTTTTCAAAATATTTATTTGGCAGTACATAGGACCCAGTACCCTTACCAGGGATGGAATCCAGGCCCCCTGCAGTGGGAGCATAGAGTCTTAGCCGTAGGATCACAAGGGAAGTCCCAAGAACTGGGTCATTTTCTGATGACAGTGGGGCTATCTTAACCCAAGTGTGATGAATCCATGGCTTTACTCCAGCTAAACTGACAGATGAGTGCATGGTAAGGACCACATGTGGGCCTGTCCACTTGCAATCAGCTGATGCTCAGGCCCTTATTCTCTCTGGGTTTTAATGAGAGAAGACTCTCTTGGTCTCCAGATGAGAAAGGACGTGAAGCTACTTCAGTTGGATAGTCAGACCTGCTGGAAGCAAACTCATAAACACAGGTTAGTATAGTGTTTTCACATAATTGGCAACTGCTAGATCTTTCAGAGCACTTATAGATTCTCCCACCCGGGCAGACATCTGGAATGACCACAATGATACAATATTTCAGAGGGGCTTAATTAAGCCTACTTCTGGGAGCCACTCTGACTAGTAGCAGGGCAACTGGCAAGGCTGTATCCAAATTAAATTAGTCTCTTCACATATCTTAGCAATGCTCCTTTTTAATGTATGATTCATTTTCTTGGTTTTTTTTCTGCTGATTGTGTTCTCCAGGATGAATGTACCTTCCAAGTAATTTGCAGTGCCTTAGACACTTGTTGGGTTTTGCTAGAGACAAAAGCAGGCCTATCATCACTTTGAAGGGAGTGAACCAGTCTGAATTGGGAGGTTATTTCCTTAAGGAGGGCGTCCCTTGTGGCTCAGATGGTAAAGAATCCACCTGCAATGCAGGAGATTTGGGTTTGATCCCTGGGTTGGGAAGATTCCCCTGGAGAAGGAAGGGAACAGCTACCCACTCCAGGATTCTGGCCTAGAGAATTCCATGGACAGAGGAGACTGGCAGGCTACAGTCCATGAGATCACAAAGAGTTGGACACAACTGAGCAACTTACACTTTCACTTTCCTTAAGGAGAACCTTAAGCATTTCAGAGGCTTTTTCTTTCCTGGTGGGATATGCCTCTACTTACCCTGAAAAAGTGTACACAAATACTAGCAAGCATCTAAAATTTCCTGTGACTCAAAGCATTTGAGTGAAGTCTGTTTGCCAGACCTCAGTGGGGCGGGCTTCTCTGTATTGAGTCCCTATCTGGGGAGGTCTGACAGCAGTCTTGGGGTTATTTTTCACATAAGTCATGCAATTTTGAGTGACTCACTGGATGGTCCTTTGTGGTTAGGCCCCATTTATGTATTTTTGCACTCCATAGTCAAAGAAAGGGGCTCAAAATCATGTTCCTTTAAAGCTTCATAGAGGGGCTTTACTATGAACCCATAGTTCAGGATCCAAATCCAACAGAATACTGCCATTCCCAGAAACCTCCTGAGTTGTCTGTGAATCTTGGGTGTTCCCAAGCTTGTGATTACCTGCAAGCAAAATGTCCATGGGAAAGGACAAAACTCAGATATGTGACTTATTGCTTATGTGCTTGGGCCTTTTTCTGGGAGATCTTATATCCACAATCGGCCAAATAATTCAGGGTTCTTATAGTATTTTGTAGACATTTATCATGTGTAAGTCTTGCTAAAAGCATATTGCCCATATATTGGAATAAGAGTTTTTCATCCAATATTAAGTTTCTCAGGTCCCTAACTAACATATCTCCGAACAAGGTGGAGGAGTTCTTAAGTCCTCGAGGCAGGACTGTCCAACAATACTATTGGACTCTCTGTATTTCTGGGTCCTGCCATTCAAAAGCAAACAGCTGCTGTGGTTCTTCTACAATAGGAATGCAGAAAAAAGGCATCTTTCAAGTCCAAAACTAAGAACAAGTTATTTTCTCCCAGAAGAGTTCTAACCAGTGTGGATTAGGTTGGGCTTCCCCGGTTGATCAGTGGTAAAGAATCCACCTACCAATACAGGAGATATGGTTTTGATCCCTGGGTCAAGAAAATCCCCCGGAGAAGGAAATGGCAACCCACTCCAGTCTTCTTGCCTAGGAAATCTCATGCACAAAGGGGCCTGGTGGTCTGCAGTGCATGGGTTGCAAAGGAGCTGGACATGACTTAGCAAATAAACAACAACAATGGATTAGGTACCACAGAGTGCAAATCTTGAACTATTTCATTAATAGCCCTTGAGTCTTGGACAAAGTGATACTCTGTTGAGTTTGGCATTTAAAAATTTTTTTATTTATCTTTACTTTTGGCTGCTCTGGGTCTTCCTTATTGCGCTTTTTTCTCTAGTTGCAGCTGGCAGGAGCTACTCTTTTGTTGCGATGCAAGGGCTTCTCATTGCCGTGACTTCTCTTGTTGCAGAGCACAGGCTCTGGGCTCATGGGCCTCAGTAGTTTCGGCACTCAGTCTCAGGAGCTGTGCCTCCCGGGCTTAGGTGCTCCTCGGTATGTGGAATCTTCCAGGACCAGGGATCAAACCCGTGTCCCCTGCATTGGCAGGCGGATTCTTATCCACTGCACCACCCAGAAAGTCCAAGTTTGGCTTTTTGATTGGGCGGATGGGGTGTTATTCGGGGACCTACAATGTTTAGTCAGTCCTGTTTTAAGAATTTTTTCAAGAATTAGCTGAACTCCCTTTTGGGTCTCTTGCCTCAGAGAGTATTGTTTTAAGTTAGGTGTCCCAGTGTCCCTTTTTAATGGGACATGTATTAGCCATGCATTTTTGCCCTTCCCTGGGGTGCCATCAGCCCATACTTCTAGCCTTACCTTTTTTTAGACCTCAAGGGCTGAAGCGGTGGGGAAGAGCTCTGTCACCTTTTCTGGGGTGTCCATGAGTGTCATCTGTAGCTTACAGCATGCTCTGGTGGGACCCTGATGTCAAGCTACTTTGACAAAAAAAGTTACTTGAGCATTTAATTTACAAACGAGATCTCAACCCAAAACGAGATCTCAACCCAAACTTTGACAAAAAAAGTTACTTGAGCATTTAATTTACAAACGAGATCTCAACCCAAAAAAGTTACTTGAGCATTTAATTTACAAACGAGATCTCAACCCAAAGGATTGGACACGCTGGCATATATAGAAAACTGTGTTTCAGGATGAGGTCACCTAACTGGCATTCTAGAGGTTTGTAAGAAAGAATAATTTTGTACTTTTCCAGAAACTCTTGTGACCAGGATGGACTGAGATGTTTTCTGTGTCACCTTGGTGTCTACCAATCAGAAAGTCAATCAACTTGTCCCTCACTGTCCAAATTACCTGGGATCCTGCGGGGAAATTGGCAGTGGACACCTCAAGTCTATGGGAGCCCCCAGGCCTCTTCATTCATCATCAGAGTGTTCCTCTCTACCAGATGGGAGGCTCCTGTCTTTCTTTTATTGTTTTACTCTTTTACCCTTTAGCCTAGGGCACTCCTTCTGTGCCCTTCCTTCTTACAGTAAGCACATTGTTTCCTCCCTGTGTGGGCTCACTTCTCTCCCGGGTACTTGCTTTCCAGGAATCCAATGCTGTGGCCAGAAAAGTTGCGTCTTGTCTTGCATCCTCTTCCTCTGACCTGTCCCTTGTTGTTGAACACCTTAAAAGCAACAGCTATCAATTGAGACGGGCTCATTCCAAAGGCCCCATCTGACTTTTATAATTTTCTTCTTATATCTGGGCACTTTGCTCAATGAAGGTCATATTTACCATTCTCATATTTTCAGAGGCCTCAGGATCTGCACCAGTATTGTGCCTATAAGCTTGATAAATTCTTTCTAAAGACTCTGATGGATCCTCATTGAGGTTTTGGTGTATCTCTTGAATTTTGTTTAAGTCTTTTGCCTGGTCTTTCAAAGACCCGCACTTCCTATAATGCTTTAGGAGCAGCATGTCTCCATTATTAGGATCCCAGTTGGTCTCAGCAATAAGGACTGCCAGGTTTGATTCTGGAATTCCATCTGGATCTGCTAGATGAAGCTGGTTTGCTTGCCCTCTAACCTTGTCAAAGACTATCGTTCTTTCATCCCCAGCAAGCATCATATTCATAAAAGTATGAATGCCTGCCCAGGAGGAATAGTGAGTGGCAAAACTAGCAGTGAAAAGTTTAGTCATATGGAAGGGGTCCTCTCAGTATGTAGGGTTATTGGGTTTTCCAATTAAACAGATCTGAAGTTGAGAATGGCTTGTATATCCATAGACACCCAGCCGGCTGGCCATCTGCATTAAAGCCTCCTACAGGATATCAGCACAAGGAAAGTTGCCCTGTTCCAGAAGTGGCTCCCAATCCAAACTGGGTGCCCTATTGGGTCTTAAATGGTGACACCAAACCAGGTCCCTGTGCCTGGGAGTTAACATGAAGTGAAGTGAAAGTCGCTCAGTTGTGTCCAGCTCTTTGCGACCTCATGGACTATACAGTCCATGGAATTCTCCAGTCCAGAATACTGGAGTGGGTAGCCTATCCCTTCTCCAGTAGATCGTCCTGACCCAGGAGTTCAACCGGGGTCTCCTGCATTGAAGGTGGATTCTTTACTAACTGAGCTATCAGGGAAGCTGGGGGTTAACACAGAACTTCTAACTGATCCCCATAAGTAGGGGAAACAGGAGGCAGTAAACACAGTGGAAGAACTGTACAAAAAAGATCTTCACGACCCAGATAATCATGATGATGTGATCACTAATCTAGAGCCAGACATCTTGGAATGTGAAGTCAAGTGGGCCTTAGAAAGCATCACTACGAACAAAGCTAGTGGAGGTGATGGAATTCCAGTTGAGCTGTTTCAAATCCTGAAAGATGATGCTGTGAAAGTGCTGCACTCAATCTGCCAGCAAATTTG
>SJYH01000833.1:127457-138659 GCA_006408735.1 Sylvicapra grimmia
GGACGACCGAGGATGAGATGCCTGGATGGCATCACTGACTCGATGGACGTGAGTCTGAGTGAACTCCGAGAGATGGTGATGAACAGGGAGGCCTGGCGTGCTGCGATTCATGGGGTCGCAAAGAGACGGGCACGACTGAGCGACTGAACTGAAACACATTGGTAGCATGGTGGGTGTGGGGTGGCTAGAACAACTGCTGTGTGCTCAGCCAGTAGGAGAGCTAGGTTGGCCAGGGAGGAGTTTCAAGTTTTGAAATAACATGTCCTCACTTTCGCTTTCTTCCCTTCCTCTTGTGGAACAGGTTTTCCCTTTAGTCGCTGTTACCGTGGTGCAGCAGCCTCTGCCTTCTCCTCCTGATACAGTAGCATAAATGCTTCTACATCAGGATCTCATCATTTTTACATGCTTTTTCACAAAACAGTTGTAATGCAAGACTGTATAATAATTAGGTGAGCCGTTCGAGGGTCATTGCTCTCCTGATCTTAATGTATACTGGGGCCACATACTATTTATTTTAATTTAATCTTTTTAATTATTTATTTTTTAAAATTTTTTGGCTGCACTGGGTCTTCATTGCCGCACATGGGCTTTCTCTAGTTGTGGCCAGCACGGGCTATTCTTTGTTGCAAGCACGGGCTCTAGGGCACACAGGCTTCAGTAGTTGTGGTGCAGGCTCATGAGTGTTGCTGCAAAGCATGTGGGATCTTCCTGGACAGGGATTAAACCTGTGTAATCTGCGTTAGCAGGCAGATTCCCAACCATTGGACCATCAAGGAAGTCCCAGGACCACACACTATTCCAGAAGAATATTATCTCTTTCTTAGTCACAGGCCCACAGCTATATTTTTACCCATTTATTTAAGATACGCTCCAAAGAGCTTTCCTTAGGGACAGATGTATTTCCCATATTTATAAGTTCAAGAATAACAAAACACGGACATCCTTGGTGGTCCAATAGCTAAGAATCAGCCTGGCAATGCAGGGGACATGAGTCCTGTGCACCTAGAGCCTGTGCTCTGCAACAAGAGACGCCATTGCAATGAGAAGCTCATGTCCCGCAACAAAGAGTAACCCCCGCTCGCCACAACTCGAGAAAGCCCATATGCAGCAGCAAAGACCCAGTGCAGCTAAAAATAAAAATAAATTAGTAAATAATAAATCAAAAAAAAATACATTAAAAAAAGAACAACAAAACACACACACAAAAAAAACAAGCAAATTCGAATATCAAAAGCACAAAGAAATTCCATCCTGAACAAATGCCAAACAAAACCCAATGAACTGGTTCACAATAGGAAGAGTCCAACAATTTCCCTCTCCAACAAGATATCACAATCAGATGAACAAATTGGCTTTTTCCTTAAGAAAAAAGCCTTAACTGAGAGGAGAAAACCTTCACGGCTGTTTATGGTATAGGGAACCTGTTGGCTCCCGAATGTTGGTTCCTTGCTCGAACTGCCATGCACTGGGGCAGCCAGGGCCACTGCAGGGAATTCTGAAGGTCAGATGCTCAGGACAAGTGGACCCAGCAGCTCCTAATGCCTTCCAGGAAAATACCCCACCTGGGGCCAGCTAGCCACAAGCATCAAGGCTCCTGGCTGGCTCATCAAAATTTGTTACTGAGCCCAAGCTATTTCTGCTCACCAAATGTCAGGCCAATAAATTGGGAGACAAGCTGTTGGAACAAGGAAGAACGACTTCAGTCAGAAAGCTAGCAGACCAAGAAGATGGCAAACTAGTGTCTTAGGAAAAAAACGATCTTGTCCCAATCCGAATGTGGGCTCCTTTTATATAGAGGAAGGGGAGTGGGCGGGGCCTACTTCAGTGCCAACCAATGGCTTAGTGGAACCACTAATGGTAGCTCCTTGAGTTGCTGGCTTCAGGGTGGGGCCCACTGCAGTGCCGGCCAATGGCTGAGCAGGGCTGATTAGGTTGTGCCTGCCCTACCCCTATTATAGAACAACACCCCGAGTCTACAGTAAGGCACTGTTTTACTAGAACCATGAAAAGCTGCGTAAATGTGGATTTTTTTGTGATCAGGAGAAATGCTGTCTGAATGAAAGATGTTTTTCCTTTGGCCCTCTGACTTTTTTCTAGGGCCTTTCATTCTGTCACTCTTTTACTTGTCACTCACCTCTGCCTCCCACATTTCTCCTTGTAGCTACATGGATGTCTCTAGAAGGAAAGAAGACTGTCTAGGCAGCTAGTAAACTGGTCACAGGGGGAGAGACTGTGAGTGCTACCATTGCTCAGGGACGTCTCCTCTGAATAAACAATCTGCCTGTGTGTGGCCAAAGGCTGTGACTTAGGTAGGAGGGATTCTAGAAACCTGACCGATGGACTTCAGTGGGTTTTCTCATCGCAAATCATAGTGTTCCTATGTTGTCCAGATCAGACACTAGACCCTTCTGCTCTGTCACGGAGCCTAAACCGGCCTCTTGTTCATACTCCCTTGAAACCCAAGAAGGGCAGAGAGGTACTTCATCCTGAATCCACAGTCTCACAAGCTAAACAGAAAAAAATATGTGTGTGTGTTTGTGGGTAGGGTTCAAACTCAAGCCTGCTGTGGAGCTCACGCTTTCTCAGTGTGGCCCTAGGGCTGCACACACCGGACAGGAGCTCGTGGGTAAGAACACGAAGCTCCAGCTGGTCAAGGAAGGCCTTTCGGAGAGGCCTCCCTGGAGCCTCACCCTGGCGGGAGGCCCAGATCCTGCAGTGGAGACAGTGCGCCTGACGGGACAGCCACGGGGTGTCGGGACCATCAGCAGGCGGGCAGGGGATGGGCGTCACTGGGGGGACGGTGCAGCACCTTCCGGGGCTTCTGGAGATGAGAACCTGACTGCCCTGTGTGTCGGGAGAAGTCTTCCAGCAGCAGCCAGGACAGGCAGAGGTTTCCAGAAGCAGAGCAGAGCAGCTTTCCAGAAGCTGTTCAACGGTAGGAAGAAGAAGAAGCGCTGAGTTCCTAGTTCTCCTGGTGAGGAAACAACCCGCGGGACAAAGGCGCCCGGTCACAGCTGGCTCCCTCCCAGGCCCCCAGGCACCCGCCTGGTCACAGCTGGCTTCCCGCCCAGGACCCCCAGGCACCCAGACTGCTCTTTAATGTGGCACAAGGGTGCCATCCATGGCAGCAGGCTGAGGGCGGGCAGGGGCTGCAGGGAGGCTCAGGTGGCACCCAGGGCAGAAAGAGGCCTTGGGGAGGGACGGGAGCGACCTTGGCCTGGCCCAGGGGGAGGGGGATGAGTCCCCAGGGGTGGGACGGGCAGGGGAGCTACCATGACATCCAGGCCCTGATGGGGAGCACCCGAACATGGGGGGAGGCTGGACGTGTCGGGGGCCCGCCTGGCCCCAGAGAGCAGCATCTTCATCCAGGCCTGCAGTGGGGGAGGGAAGGCCACAGTGTGGCCCCCATCTCCAGGCGTGGCCACACATCCTCGTCCCCTGCAAAGGGACGGCGTGCCTTCCGGCACCCTCACAGCTCAGGTCTAGAGCGGGGACTCTGGGCCCCAGAGGCTCCTGGAGTTCCCGCTCTGCTTTCTCGAAAGGGTCCTGCCAGAGCCAGGCAGCCTGGGCGCCACCACCTGGACAGTCCAGACCTGCCCTGTGACCCCACCTCTCTGCGCCCAGGAGACCCCAATACCAGACAGTTGCACAAAGAGAAGCCTACAGTGGGCCCAGCCTTGGGTCACCCAAGGTCTCCCTGGCCCGTCTACGGACAGGGCTCTCCAGGGACTCAGGACAGGGCACTGCACACACAGGACCAGAGGGTTGCTGGGCCAAGACCACCCCACATGTCCGCTGGGCATGGAGCTCCACTCCAGTGTTGCATGGATGACAGCCATCAGCCTGCCTGGGTCACTCCTTGGCCACCTCCTGGCGCCCTCAGGGCCCTTCCCTCTGGGGAGGGGCTGCTGTGTGTCTTGTGGCTTCGCCTCCTCACGGGCCGGCTCTTCCTGTGACCCTCACTTGCCATGACCCAAACTCCCCGAATGGCTCCTCCCTGGGCCCCTTCAGCGTCAGCTCCTGTCTCAGCAGGGTCCTTCCTGAGTGGCAGCTCTTATGATGAGCCCAGTGCGTATAGTGGCAGGTGATGTCATAGGTCAAAGTTATCTCTGGTTGATTGACTAATTGTTCAGTCAACTCTGGCCCCTGGACTTGGGGCTAAACCACAGATGTTTAAGGACTGACCTTTGAGCCAGGCTGTGCTTGGGGCAGTCAATGTCGTTGACTTGTAGTGTACAGTGGAGGATCATGAGACTCACTAATGGAACACATATTTTTATGTATGTGTCTATATGTACACTCGCTGTATCAGTGCACATGTGTGTACACATACATATACTTGCATGTGTATTTATGGCTGTGCATCACTATTTCAACACTGGGGTGAAATGTACATGGAAGTGGAACGCTAGGTCCTGTATTTTAGGAAACATAACCTGTAGTCATGCCCCTGTTTTTAACATAACTATGTTATATTTCCTTTAAAAATCCCACAAGGAAAGAAATGAAGACATTCTATCATATTCTCATCTTTATGATGAAACCAGTAAATAACTTTAATGTCTAAAGATGAACTAATATCTAAATATTAAGCTATATCTTCTCAAGAAAGTGAAAGTAGTGAAAGTCACTTAGTCGTGTCTGACTCTTTGCGACCCCATGGGCTACACCGTCCTTGGAATTCTCCAGGCAAGAATATGGGAATGTGTAGCTTTTCCCTTTTCCAAGGGATCTTCCTAACCCAGGGATCGAATCTGGGTCTCTCATATTGCAGATGAATTCTTTACCAGCTGAGCCACAAGGGAAGACATTTGAAATGTTCATAGTTAAGACTTAACACTGGAGATAAATGTTAATTTGGAAAAATAATTGGGAGTAAATACAGAATTCTTTGTTATGCTCATGATTTAAATTAACATATGAAAATATCCCAGGAAAATGAAAATGTTGTGTTGGAGTAGGGGAGGGATTTATGGGTGATATTTTTTCTAAGTTTTTGTAGTCATTACCTTGCTTTGACAAAAAAGAGGTCATTGGGAATACAAAGAGGTATAGGAATATAGTTTTATTGGTGGAGCTGACTTTTCCAGGGATAATCTGTGTTTTTCCTGCATCCTCAGGCTTTAAGCTGATACGAATAAAATTCCACTTTTACAAGTGTCACTGCTCTGAGACTGAGGCCCCAAGCATGTCTCTGCCCGCAGCCTTTTCTTTTTCCTCCTTTTTAAACCACAAACCTGGTGGCTAAGGACATAAAGGGACAAGAACTTGGGCTCTGGGATTAGATGCACGTGTTTAAACCCGACTCTGGGACTTGGGGTTAACGTCTCTGCCTGCGGTCTCCTTTGGGGGCTTCAGGGGACGTGAATAGCTTGCTCTTGGGCGGTGCTCAGAAGAGCAAGCACTGAGTCCGCCCCTTCCTACACTGATCCCCAGAAAGGATGGGGTGGGAGCTCGAGCCCCAGGGCAGAGGTGGGAACTTGGTTCTGAGAGTCCCCAGCAGTGGGGCTCTGGGCCGTCACTGAGCGGCTGTTTCTCAGTGAGGTTATGGGTTCAGGGTCACTGTGAAGACCGGCTGAGATCATCACGTGAACGGACTGAAAGTTGTCCACCTGCGTGTCCTCAATCCTCACTAATCCTGAGCCTGGGCTCGCGAGGCCCCGCCCCCACCCCGTAGACTCGCCGGCTCCNCCGGCTCCGGCAGGGGGCTGGGGGCAGAGCGGGCAGGGGGGTTGAGGGGCAGGGGCTGGACTGGGGACGCGGGTCTTCAGAGGAGGAAACCCAGGCCCAGTGGGTCCCCGAGGCCTCAGCCTCGAGCTCCTGGCTGGCTCAGGGAGGTCCCCGCTGTGTCCCCGCGCAGCGCCCGCCCTCGAGTGACCCCTCTCTGCTCTCTTCATCTCAGGGCGCAGCGTGGATCCTGGCCTGGCCGGTCTGCTGGGGCGACAGGCTCCGCGCTCCAAACAGCCTTTCGTGGTCACCTTTTTCAGGGCGAGCCCCGGCCCGGGCCCCGCCCGAGCCCCGCGGGCAGTGAGGCCCCTGAAGAGGAGGCCCCCGAAAAGGACCAACGAGCTGCCGCCCCCGAACAAACTGCCGGGGATCTTCGGTGAGCCTGGGGACGGGGTGGGGACGGAGCCCTGTGGCCTCAGTGTGGTCAGGCCCACAGTCACCCCGCCGCCTTTCCTGACACCCTCTGCCCTGCCCGCTGCGGAGCGACCGCCCCACAGTCTCTGGGGCTCTGAGCAGCCACCCTCGCTGCCCCCGCCGCCCCAAAGTCCCTTCTCTGCCCTCGGGGGCTCAGCAGGCCTCCCCCTGGTCTCTGTCAGAACCAGGGGCCCCGTGGCTCTCGGTGCTGCCCCGGGCGCCCTGCAGGGTCCAGGCGTTTGTGTGAAGGTCACCCCGCCAGGCCGAGCCCCGCAGGATCAAGGCCACCAAGGGCCCTTTCCTTCACGGGAGCCAGCCTTTGCTTGACCTCAGTGGGAGCACTTGTCCTGTGGAATGGGCCTGGCAGGAGAGGGGGGGAGGTCGGGGTGACTCTGGGGAAAAGGCTGCTGGATGGCCAAGGGCCCCTGGGGCTTTTCCTGGATTATCAGGACCCCACAGGCAAAAGTCAGGGGAGGCGGGACTGAGTGTGGGGTGACTGCAACCAGAGGGAGCCATCGAAAGTTCTTGAACTGGGTCATGGCACCAGCAGAGCTGCAGACATGGGCTTTAGGAGACCAAATGGGTTAGTTTCCCACCATTTATTATTCAACAAATGTGTGCGTCATGGCGTCCCCCGCCCTGGGAACAGCAGCCCAGCAAAGCCCTTGCCCCTCGTGTCCCTGCAGACGACGTCCACGGCTCCCACGGCCGGCAGGTGTGCCGTCGGCACGAGCTGTACGTGAGCTTCCATGACCTGGGCTGGCTGGTGAGTCCCGACTCTCCTCCTTTCCTAAACGACCTTCCCCACCTGGAGACCGCAAGTGTGTCCCAGGGGAGGTAGGCCCACGGAGAACTTCGATTGTCTTTATTTTCCTCTGTGTTTTCCAAGTTCTCTAAAGGGAGAAGTGCTGTTGTGTAAAACCATGAATATGGAGACTGAGTCCTCAGCCATAAAATGTCTGAGCTGCCGCAGGAAAGCTGAGGCCAGGATGGGCAGTGGCTCTGGCGGGGCTGTGACCGGGGGCGGCGGGGGAGGACGCAGCTGCGCGCTGATGTTGCCTGGAGAGGACGGAGCTCGTGTCCAGCTCAGTCCACTGAGGGACTTCAGTGGATGTCTGACCTGGGAGCAGGGGCACTCTGCCCCGGGAGGTGTCCTGAGGCTGAGGGAGGGAGGGGGCAGCCTTGAGTCATGCCGTGACAGGTGCTGGATGAAGGGCTGGGAGGGCACGTGGATGGGACTCACCTTCTCCCACTACCCCCCAGGACTGGGTCATCGCCCCCCAAGGCTACTCAGCCTATTACTGTGAAGGGGAGTGCTCCTTCCCGCTGGACTCCTGCATGAACGCCACCAACCACGCCATCCTGCAGTCCCTGGTCAGTACCGCGCCCTCCTGCCCAGACACCCGGGGGAGAGGTTCGCCCTGGGGAGGGGGCGTGCAGGCGGGAGGTGACGGTGGACTGCTGTGTCAGGGAGCCTTCTTCACGTGGAAACCTTCCTGCCTGCACGTGCAGTGAAATCCCACAGCCATACAGTGACGGGTCCCTGTGGGGCCACTCTGTATGGAGACCCTGCGTCCCATGCACCTGAACAGCATGCAGCAGGCTCTTGCTGACTGGTGTGCACACATACACACGTGCGCACTCCACGTGCACAGGGGGGACATTCACATCCATGGGGTGGGCCTGCCTGCTGGTGGTCGAGGCAAAGCACGTTCATGACCGGCGGGCATCCCACTTGACTACCCGTGCCCCAGGTCACACACGTGCACCGCGTTCACTGCCGAGTTTGGCCTCCTCCTGTGGGACACACACCCTCGGGGTCAGGCTGAGTGACACACGTGGAGGCTCTGTCCTCTCTTCCTGTCCGAGACTCACGGCGTGCCCTGTGCCCTCCTGGCTTCGGCTTCCCCTCCCGGTCCTCTCCTGTTGCTTTTTCTTCCGGGTCCCTCTGCTCTTTGTGTTTCTACAGATCTTAGGGCTTCTGATGCCCTGGTGCCTGGGGTAACTTTAAATGCTGGAAGTTTCTAGTAGGAACATGGTTGAGGCTGCTTATTGCTAAGTGTTTGCAGTGGTTTTTGTGTGTGTGCTGAGGCTTATTTCTAGAACGTTGACCTGGGCACTCTAGTTAGAGGCTGTTCAAGGTGTTGCCAGAGTGAGAATGAGTGAGTTAAGAAAGCAGCCTGGAAGCCCGGTGATGCCTCCTTTCCCAGTGGTCACGTGGGGTTTGCTGGACACCCCCTCCCCCAGGAGCCACCTCCCTTGCAGAATCTCGGGGTGATGAGCCGTGTGTGGGCTTCTCTCTGCCCTGTGAGGGGGGCACAGGGTGATGACGGCGCTGCCCCTCCCAGGACTGGTCCCCTGGCTCAGCAGCAGCCCCGCCCCTCAGCCCCCAGCTGTCAGTCAGCAGGGGGGAGCACTAGCTGTCAGTCAGCAGGGGGGAGCACTGGCTCTGTGCTCGGTGCTGTCAAGGCAGCGGCTGCCCTCTGGGGAGGCTGTCAGTGAACACAAGAAGAAAGCACAGCCAACACGGTGGGTCCCCTGAGGAGGGGAAGACTGGGGTGAGCTGGGTGGGCTCAAGGACCCTGGCTTGGAGGGGAGGAGGACAGAGGGAGGTGATGTTGGGGGGGGGCAGGGCCTCTCCCACAGGCTCGGCAGGTGGTAGATTTAATCCCAAGTAAACTGAGGGGCTGGAGTAGATTTCAGAGAAGCAGCCTGATCTGGGCACTCTCTGGAAGCATCTCTGGCAGCTGCAGGACAGACCTGGGGTCGAGGGTGGAGGAGGCAGGGAGGAGTGAGGAGCTGCTGTGGTCCCAAGGAGGACCAGGCACCTGGTGGGGTGAGACATGGACGGTGGAGGCAGGAGGGCAGGAGCCCAGGCCTCCAGGTGAGACCCTCCCCCAGGACAAGGGGGCAGCGAAGGTGCTGGGTTGAAGAAAGGATTGGAGGGGATCAGCAGTTTTGCGTCCATCCCCATGTGTGTGAGGCCCTGCAGGACCCTAGGTGAGAAGTTGGGGGCAGTGTGTGCAAGTCTGGAGTCTCCGAGTTGTGAGAGCAGAAGAGATTTTCTGGGGGGACAGTGGAGGAGGGAGAGGCCTGGGGAGGAAGAGGAGCCTGGGTGGAAGGGAGGGGATGAGGTGGTGGTTGGGGTGTCCTGGGGTCAAAGAGCAGGAAGTGGGTCCCTCCAGCCTCACCCCCCACCTTCCCCACGCAGCAGCCAGAGGGTCGCACTAAAGCACAAATGTGACCCCCTCCTTCTGGGCCAGGAACCCCTCTTGGCACCCCTTATCCCCGGGGAGAAGTCAGCCTTTGGCCTGTGACTCGGGGCCCCTCACCGGCCTACCCACCTCCCCAGCGTCCTGCAGCCCACGTCCCAGTGCCCTCGCCTCCCTGCCTTTGCCCGGGGCCTCCTCGTCCGCCCCGGGCCAGCCAGCTCCTGCTCGCCCTGCTGCCTTGTCTCTGGGTCCTTCCCAGCCAGCGTCGGTCTCCCAGAGCGAGGACGGCTGCTGTGACCATTGTACTGTTCTCAGGGGTCCTGGGTGTTTGCTGGAATGTTCCCCTGTCTCCCTCCCTGTCCTGCTGAAGATGAAAGTGGCGACCATATCTGAGACATTTCTGTATTTTCCACCCGGGCAGGGCTGTCACAAGGCATGTGTCTGAAATGCATTTGTGTTGGGAGGGAGAAAAGCACCATTATACCCATTGGCAGAGGAGAAAACTGAGGTCCACAGAGGCATGACTTTTCCTGAATGATGCACAGCCAATTAGTTTTAGAGCCTCCGATTTGGTCTGCCATGTGGCTCTAAAGTGACGTGAATGGAAAGGCACATCAGACTCCAGATCAGTCTCTTGGTACAGATGGAAAAAAGGCTGTCCTCTCTGTTGATCACCTGGTGAAGCCTGGCCCAGGATGGACTTTCAGAACAGCTGCGCCCCTGTGGTGCTGTCCCAACCTAGGAAAAGCCCTCCCAGGTTTCGAGCCATGTAGAGCCTCACGGGTGGTGCAGGTGGGCAGTGCCACCTGGTTTGTTTCACGTGGGCCTTTGAAAGCCAAGCCCAGCCACCCCAGGTGGAGACTGGGAAATTGGGGAGCAGCGCCCTCACAGCCCAGTCTGGCCAGACATCCCCACAGAGGCCTCGGCTCCCCCTGGGGCCTCAGAGAGGCTCTGGGCCCCAAAGCAGCCTGGTGCCTGGCTGACGGTCCTGGCAGCAGGCTGGCTCCAAGCTGGGGCTCCCAGGACAAGGCTGGGCTCTGGGGACCCCAGGCCAAGCTGCTGGACAGACCCCCCCCAACCCACCCCCTTCATCAGATGGCCTCATCCTGGTCCTGCTCATTGGCCTTAGTGAGGGCTGGCAGGTCCCGTGGATGGAAGCAGGTTCCCTTTTCTCTCAGGCCCGGACTGACTGGGGGTGCCTTCAGGGCCCATCCCTGTGGCGCCCTGATGAAGAGTCCAGTACGAAATGCAGCTCATTCTGCCTGAGTCTCTGCATGACTATTTGCGTGGAGACTGCAGGAGCTTCCTCAGATGGGCTGTTTTTAGGGGTAGAGCTGTTTGCAGGAGGGTAGCAGGGACTCCCGGCCCCCTCCCCAGTCGGGTCCCAGCCTTGTGTGCGGCCTCAGCCAGGCAACTGTGCAGGTGACTCAGCCCCTGTGCCCCCAGCGGTCATCCGCCCAGAACAGTCCCTGCCTGTAAGTTGTTACAGGGGTGGAGGTGCTTTGAGAAACAATGGTGTTGGACACCCCAAGGGTGAGCCTGGATGTCTGGTCATTAAGAGGTGTAACAGGGACCTTCACCGGCTCCCCGCCTGGAGGGGCGGATGGACCAGAAACAGCTCATGCGGGCAAGACACGATGCGGGATGTTACAGAAGCGATCAGGGACGAAGGAGGGGCAGAGAGGGTGGGCGAGGGGGAGGCAGTGTCCCAGCGGCGGCAGGCCGGCGCTGGCACAGGGGCGGGGGACCCGCAGGGTCAGGGCCCTCCCACCTAAGGGGAGGGGCTGTGGCAGGAGCCCCTGGTGCTCAGTCTGAGCCTGAGGGCAGGGGGCAGGGCGGGCGTCAAGCG
>SJYH01000833.1:188991-207026 GCA_006408735.1 Sylvicapra grimmia
TAGTCAATAAAGCAGAAATAGATGTTTTTCTGGAACTCTTACTTTTTCGATGATCCAGCAGATGTTGGCAATTTGATCTCTGGTTCCTCTGCCTTTTCTAAAACCAGCTTGAACATCTGGAAGTTCATAGTTCACGTACTGTTGAAGCCTGGCTTGGAGAATTTTGAGCATTAGTTTGCTACCATGTGAGAAGAGTGCAATTGTGTGGTAGTTTGAGCATTCTTTGGTATTGCCTTTCTTTGGGAGTGGCCATGAGGAGATACCCCACATCCAAGGTCAGGAGCTGCGCTGGTGCAGTCATGAGATACCTCACGCCAAAGGGCAAAGGAGAAACCCCGGCAAGATGATAGGAGGGGTGAATCTGCGTTTAGAACCAAACCCCATTCCTGCTAGCGATGCTCAGAGGGCTCAAACAAACCTTGTGCACACTAGGACCCAGGGACCCCACAGACAGAACTGTGTGTGGGCGACTCCTGTGGAGGTACAGGTCAGCAGTGGACTGCCACAGGGACAGAGGCTCTGGGTGCAGCAGACCTGGGTATGGCATAAGCCCTCTTGGAGGAGGTCGCCATTAACTGCACCGTAGAGCTGCCAGAACTTATACAGGACTAGGAAATAGACTCTTGGAGGGCACTAACAGAACCTTGTGTGCACCAGGACCCAGGAGAGAGGAGCAGTGACCCCAGAAGAGACTGACCCAGACCTGCCCTGGAGGGTCCAGGAGTCTCCAGCGGAGGCGTGGGTCGGTTTTGGCCTGCTGCAGGGCTGGGGGCAGTGAGTGCAGCACTGCATCATGGGACCTTTTGAAGGAGGTCGCCATTATCTTCATTACCTCCACCATAGTTTGGCCCCAGGTAAGTAACAAGGAGGGAACACAGCTCCATCCATCAACAGAAAATTGGCTTAAAGATGTACTGAGCGTGGCCCTGCCCATCAGAACAAGACCATTTTCCCCCTCAAGTCAGTCTCTCCCATCAGGAAGCTTCCATAAGCCTCTTACCCTTCTCCATTAGAGGGCAGAGAGACTGAAAACCACAGTCACAGAAAACTAACCAATCGGATCACAAGAACCACACACAGCCTTGTCTAACTCAATGAAACTATGAGCCATGCCGTGTAGGGCCACCCAAGACAGACGGGTCATGGTGGAGAGTTCTGACAAAACGTGGTCCACTGGAGGAGGGAATGGCAAACCATTTCAGTATTCTTGCCTCGAGAACCCCGTGAACAGTATGAAAAGGCAAAAAGATAGGACACTGAAAGAGGAACTTGCCATGTCGGTAGGTGGCCAAGATGCTACTGGAGATCAGTGAAGTAACTCCAGAAAGAATGAAGAGACCGAGCCAAGACAAAAATACCCAGCTGTGGATGTAACTGGTGATAGAAGCAAGGTCCGATGCTGAAAAGAGCAATATTGCACCAGTTCAGTTCAGTCGCTCAGTTGTGCCCGACTCTTTGCGACCCCATGAATTGCAGCACGCCAGGCCTCCCCGTCCATCACCAACTCCCGGAGTTGACTCAAACTCACATCCATCGAGTCGGTGATGCCATCCAGCCATCTCATCCTTTGTCGTCCCCTTCTCCTCCTGCCCCCAATTCCTCCCAGCATGTCTTTCCCAATGAGTCAACTCTTCTTGAGGTGGCCAAAGTACTGGAGTTTCAGCTTTAGCATCATTCCTTCCAAAGAACACCCAGGACTGATCTCCTTTAGAATGGACTGGTTGGATCTCCTTGCAGTCCAAGGGACTCTCAAGTCTTCTCCAGCACCACAGTTCAAAAGCATCAACTCTTCGGCGCTCAGCTTTCTTCACAGTCCAACTCTCACATCCATACATGACCACAGGAAAAACCATAGCCTTGACTAGACGGACCTTTGTTGGCCAAGTAATGTCTCTAGAACCTGGAAAGTTAGGTCCATAAATCAAGGCAAAGTGGTCAAACAGGAGATGGCAAGAGTGAACGTCGACATTTTAGGATCAGTGAACTAAAATGCACTGGAATGGGTGAATTTAACTCTACTACTATGGGCAAGAATCACCCAGAAGAAATGGAGCAGCCATAATAGTCAACAAGTCCAAAATGCAGTACTTGGATGCTATCTCAAAAACGAAAGAATGATGTTTTGAAGGGAAACCATTCAGTATCACAGTAATCCAAATCTATGCCCCGAGCAGCAATGATGAAGAAGCTGAAGTTGAACCTATGAAGACCTACAAGAGCTTCTAGAACTAACACCCAAAAAAGAAGTCCTTTTCATTATAGGGGACTTCCCTGGTGGCTCAGAGGTTAAAGTGTCTGCCTCCAATGCGGGAGACCCGGGTTCGATCCCTGGGTCGGGAAGATGCCCTGGAGAAGGAAATGGCAATCCACTCCAGTATTCTTGCCTGGAGAATCCCATGGATGGAGAAGCCTAGTAGGTTACAGTCCACGGGGTCGCAAAGAGTCGGACACGACTGAGCGACTTGACCTTGACCTTCATTATAGGGGACTGGAATGCAAGAACAGAAGTCAAGAAATACCTGGAGTAACAGGCAAATTTGGCCTTGGAGAACAGAATGAAGCAGGGCAAGGGCTAATAAAGATTTGCCAAGAAAACACACTGGTTATAGCAAATACCCTCTTCCAACAACATAAGACTCTACACATGGATATTATCAGCTGGTCAACACCAAAATCAGATTATATTCTTTGCAGCCGAAGATGGAGAAGCTCTAAAACAGTCAGCAAAAACAAGATGGGGAGTTGACTGCAGTTCAGATGAACTCCTTATTGCCAAATTCAGACTTAAACCAAGTAGGAAAAAACCACTAGACCACTCAGGTATGACCTAAATCAAGTCCCTTACAGAGGAAGTAAGAAATAGATTCAAGGGATTAGATCTGATAAGAGTGCCTGATGAACTAGGGACAGAAGTTCGTGACATTGTACAGGAGACAGGGATCAAGGCCATCCCCAAGAAATGCAAAAAAGCAAAATGGCTGTCTGAGGAGGCCTTACAAATAGCTGTGAAAAGAAGCAAAAAGCAAAGGAGGAAAGGCAAGATATACCCATTTGAATGCAGAGTTCCAAAGAATAGCTAGGAGAGGTTAAGAAAGCCTTCCTCAGTGTGTGTAAAGAAATGGAAGAAAACAATAGAATGGGAAAGACTAGAGATCTCTTCAAGAAAATTAGAGATACCAAGGGAACATTTCATGCAAAGATGGGCTCAATAAAGGATAAAAATGGTATGGACCTAACAGAAGCAGAAGATATTAGGAAGAGGGGACAAGAATACATGAACAAAGCTAGTGGAGATGATGGAATTCCAGTTGAGCTATTTCAAATCCTGAAGGATGATGCTGTGAAAGTGCTGCCAATCCCAAAAACTTCTGTTTACATCCTCCCACTTCTACATACCTTGTTAACCCAAAACAATCTGCTCACAGAACTTCATTTGACCTTATTTACATCCAAAAGTTATTTTCAGCGAACACTGCAATTTACAGAAAACTGTGGTCGGAGAAAAACAGAGTCAGTTTTATGGAGATTTTTTTCTTTATTGAGAAACTTAAGACTTGGGTACATCAAATAAAACCAATTTCTGGGGGGAAAAAAAGCAAAACCCACAATAGAAAAAAAAGTTAACACTGTCTGGGCCATATCAGAACCCAGAGAATATATTCTTTAAATTGAAAAATTCTAGGTGCTTCATAATTGACCTTTTGATACAAAATGACCTATTAAATTTGCAATTGTGGTTCTTGGTGTTGAGGTCCATAGGACAAGCTAGAAGTCTTCAAATCTTGAGCTGAATTCCATGAGGGTTTATTTGGCTTTTGAATCGGTNAAAAAAAGCAAAACCCACAATAGAAAAAAAAGTTAACACTGTCTGGGCCATATCAGAACCCAGAGAATATATTCTTTAAATTGAAAAATTCTAGGTGCTTCATAATTGACCTTTTGATACAAAATGACCTATTAAATTTGCAATTGTGGTTCTTGGTGTTGAGGTCCATAGGACAAGCTAGAAGTCTTCAAATCTTGAGCTGAATTCCATGAGGGTTTATTTGGCTTTTGAATCCTGAAAAGAAAAGCACCAACACAATAAATACATAATCAAAAAACCTCAGAGACTCACAGAAATCTCTTCTAGAAATACTGCAGACTAGGGTTTCTCAGCCTTGGTGCCCATTGACATTCTGGCCCAGATAATTCTGTTGGGGATATTCCCATGTATTTTAGGCTATTTAGCTGCATCCCTGCCCTCTACTCAACTAGATACCGGTAACACATTCCCAGTTGTGACAGCCAAAATGTCTCCACATGTCCTCTGAGGAGGCACCCCTAGTTAAGAACCAGTGATTCTGCGGCTACTGCATGGAAAGCCCCACCCTTGACCTTTCCTGGGCATCCCTACTCCAACTCCAAATGACAGGTCTCAGGCCGTGAACAAGTAGGACAAGCCCTACCAACATTCCAACCCTGGCCCTCACCGTGGGCTCTTTCCCCCTGCCTCTGCCCATGTTTATCTTTCAGGGGGATATTCAGGAGTTAAAATCATTGCAGAAAAGAAAAATAGCCAAACCTACGGTTCGTCCTTGTCTAAGAGGTAGCAGCAGCAACAGCGCCCACCTTCTGAGCAGCTTCTTTCTTGGCATGATGAGCCTGAAGGACCGCCACAGCCTCATCCACCTGTGAGAAATGTCCAGGTGGTCAGTGACATCTGAGGAGAGCTCCCCTGCCCCTCCCTGGAGCCAGGCCCCAGGGGGCGTCTCCTGGTGCTAACTACTTTCCCAGATCCCCACAGCCCAGCAGTCCTGAGGTCTCAGGTGAGGCACACGGAAGTGGTCGTGGGGGCAGCAGACTCCTCTCCCTGCCACCCTGGGTGTTCACAGCCACCCCGCGTCCTCCTGAACCCAGTGCGCAGAGGCCAGAGGATCTGAGAACCTGCTTACCTTGGAGCGGAGAGACTCGGGCGACTCCAGCATGTGCAGCAGCTCCGAGTTGTCGATCTCCAGCAGCATCCCAGTTATCTTCCCAGCCAGGTTCGAGTGCATCGTCTGGATAAGTGGGAACAGACGTTCACCCAGCATCTGCTTCTGCTCCTGGGGGGGTGCTGCAGCCAGCATGGAGGCAGTCAGCGGCTCCTGCCCCTGCACGTGGACCNCATCCCAGTTATCTTCCCAGCCAGGTTCGAGTGCATCGTCTGGATAAGTGGGAACAGACGTTCACCTGTGGGAAGGTATTCCATGAAAAACCCAGTGGAATCCCAGTAGAGGATGGACGCTGGCGTCTAGGTCAGTAGTTCAGCGTCACCCCCCGCCACCCCCCCACTTCTGCAAGCACATGGATCCCTTACCCAGCATCTGCTTCTGCTCCTGGGGGGGTGCTGCAGCCAGCATGGAGGCAGTCAGCGGCTCCTGCCCCTGCACGTGGACCGCAGGCTGGGGTGCCTGGGAACCAGGAGAGGCGGCAGGTTAACACAGGGAAAGGACAGTGACAGTGGTCATGAGCCCAACCACGCAAGTCTACTGAGTGAAAGAGGAGACGGAAGCAGCTGTCCTTGCGGTCGGGGAACTGACTTCAGTCTTGGCGGACTGAGAGGGAGGAAGAGAGTGGTGTGAGGAAAAAAACAACAACCAATTAAAATGGCATGCTACTCGAAGGGAAGGGAAATGATTAAGAAAAACCTACAGCGCTAGGCAGTCATCCACCAAATAATTTTAATTGACTCAAGGCCAGTGATCATAATTTACCGAACTCATCGAAGCCTTGATATTAAACAAGGTCCTGTGAACACTGGTATGTGCAGTTGTCTGCTAAAAGTTTTCCTTTAGGGGCGAATTCCCAGTAGAAACTGGGTCAAAGGACAGAAATAGCAAAATGCTTATAACTGCATCCTGTATCTCCTTTACTGCACCACCTGTTTATTATATCAAACGCTTGAGGAATGTCAACACGCAATGTCAATACCAGTCAGTCGTTTAAAAGAAGGGCCTTATAGACAAAAAATATTTCACATAGGGCCTCCTGGGAAATTTCCAACCTAGAGCATGGAGCCGGAGGAAACAAGGCCCAGCAACACTCCCCCGAGCAAACTGCAGAGTTCTATCACAAGCTCCCTGTCTGACCTGCCTGAGGGGCCCAGCTCTAGACAGCAGCAGTTCCAGCTCAGAAAACCTGGGATCCGGGTCCAGTTCCTCCAACCCAACCTAATACCTCTGAAGCCAAGCCTTTCATCTGTAAGATGTTCACCCCATTACCTTGCAGAGCAACTAAGGATCAACTCAGCCGCTGGATGTGAAAGTGAAATGGAAGCTCAGAGCTGCGAGAGCCCTTGCACATGGTGAGGAAGAGAAGCAGGAAGCAGGCTTCTCCTCTGGGGCATTGCTGAGTCAACTCTCATCAGGAAGAACACATGCAAGCCCCTTCTCTCCCACTAGAGTCCCCCACAGGATACAGCCCCCTGACACAGAGCAGGCACTTAATGCCTAGTAAAGGAATCCAAGCAAGGCAGCTTTGAAACCATGGGGAGACGGGAAACCCTCCTAGGGTTCTGTGTGGTGGACCTCACCTGCAGGGGCTGGATGGCAGGGTGAGGACTGCGGACGCTGGAGGCATATTTGTAAGGTGCAACAGCCCGAGGAGCAGCGGCAGCAACAGCAGCACGAGGCGCTAAGTTCTGCACAGCTGTGGGAACACCTTAGGAGAAGGACAAGTGAAATTAAAGCCCAAGGGTCTGGGCAAAGACCCGTCAAATCCCATCTTTCCCCATTCTCTGTGCATCCAATACCACCTCCAGACTGGCAGCTGTCAGTCAGCCCTTGCTGGGCGGCACCAGCCCCACCAAAGTCCATAGCCAAGCGGTCCGGGCACTCAGACCCTACAACAGACCAGCAAATGCACATCAGTGTTGGCGGCAGACGTCCAACTGGCCACGTCCCACGGAAGGAGCGATTCCAAAGCATGTTCACACAGCACACATGGGCCCACTAGCGCTACTTTCGAGGAAAAGCCAACAGATAACATACAACTCTTGCCACCTCTTGGTTGGAATACAGGACATAAATCTGCAAAGAAGTGCCTTGAATCTCCCAACCCCACCCAAAGAACAGGCTGCCTCTGTAGTCATTCAGCTAACACATTTCTACACTTAAACTTTTTCACACAGAGTCACCGATGAGGCAAAGAATCTTAAAAGGAACCAACACTCAAAGCACAGGTTGTTTTCCTGCTGCTCAAGTACCTACCTAAGCACACAGCTAAGATTACAGAACCAGGACCGGACAACACGGTGAGCCCAACGAACGGACCAACCCTGGGCAGAGCCTAGTCGTCCTGACTCCCTCCTCCCCGGGCCACACTTCAAGGCCAGTTTGCTCACCGACTCTCTGAGCGGTAGTAGGGAGGCCGCGAGAGGCCGGAGCATTACCAGTTGGAGCCAGATGGCGAAGAGCTGGACGAGGCCCAGACTGGCGTATAGCACTTGGCATTCCTTGGAAGCCTGGTGAAGAGAGAAAAACCGCACATCACTGGTGAATGACATGGACCTGAACCTAGGCTACACCCCAGGGCAGGCACGGGGGAGCCCAGGACAGGTACATCCTGGGGGATCAAATCACTGTTCCCCACCACCTACCTTGAGGTCTCCCACCTTGCTGCCAGCGTGGATTAGGCCTCATCTGTGCTAACTGGTTAGGTGTGTAATATGGAGGTCTTCCCTGAGCCTGGAAGAAAGAGCAACCAAGCCCTTTTACTTAAGTACCTGAAGCCACACTAGAGTAGTATCTCATCTCATCTCNCAGTTGGAGCCAGATGGCGAAGAGCTGGACGAGGCCCAGACTGGCGTATAGCACTTGGCATTCCTTGGAAGCCTGGTGAAGAGAGAAAAACCGCACATCACTGGTGAATGACATGGACCTGAACCTAGGCTACACCCCAGGGCAGGCACGGGGGAGCCCAGGACAGGTACATCCTGGGGGATCAAATCACTGTTCCCCACCACCTACCTTGAGGTCTCCCACCTTGCTGCCAGCGTGGATTAGGCCTCATCTGTGCTAACTGGTTAGGTGTGTAATATGGAGGTCTTCCCTGAGCCTGGAAGAAAGAGCAACCAAGCCCTTTTACTTAAGTACCTGAAGCCACACTAGAGTAGTATCTCATCTCATCTCCGTATCAGGCTCTAGGCTGATTATTTGGGACAGAGGCACTCTCTACTCAAGGGCATGGGTGAGGGGCAGCCAGTTAACAGGGACTCTTCTACTCTACCCCTGCCACTGTGCGTGCACGACCACAAGTAAGTCCTCCCTTGTTTTATTTGAAGGATCTTTACTCTGACATTCTAAAGCTCCAATCTCCAGAAGTCCATCTCCCCCACCACTGTGGACTGTAGGAGCAGCTGTCAGCAGGCAGGTTCCAAAGAGGCGTGAACAGACAGCACACCCACCTGTGGAACTGCTGGCACAAAGTAGCCCCCAGCTGCAGGCTGGAACTGATTTAAGATGGCGTTGGCGGGGAGTGCCCTCATCCCGGCCACCCGCTGCATATATTGGTTGGTCAGGTGAGCCTTTCTCTCCTCCTTCCTCTGGGCCAGAGCGACATACAGTGGCTTGGAGCCCACGATGCGTCCATTCATCTCTGTGACTGCTTTGGTTGCCTCCTCAGGGGATGAGAAGCAGACAAAGCCAAATCCTTTGCTTCTCCCATCCTCCAGCATCACCTTCAAAAACGAGACCAGCCACTTAGGGCAAAGGTATCCATGTGTTAAAACCTGGGCTCCCCACTGTGAGAGTTGCCAGGTCGAGTCAGGGCATCTCAGCCCAGTCCCATGATGGACCCCAGACCAACTGAGTCACCACCTCAAAGGGAGAACCTAAGCATTTTGCCTTTTTAGATCCCCAAGTGACTGAAGTTCCCAAATACCGTAAGATGCCTAATGGCTGAAGCAGGAACCCAAAGATGTTTTCTGAAACCCAGAGGCATAGCTATCTCTGGGAACTCAGAGATCTGGACAGCAGCGTCAAGCAATTTATCTGTAGAACTCATCTGCCCAAAACCTTGGTGAACTGAACTTCAGGAGTTGTAAAATCAACATGTGCCACCCTCAATTCAATGGGAATAAACACAGCAGAAAGACAACCAGCCAGGAGACAGAGAGCTGGACTCCAGCCCTGCTCTGAAATCGCTGTGCTATAGTGCTTAAAGGAAAAAGAAAAAGAAAAAAAGGCTTTTTCCTCGCCTGAGCAGCTCATTTCTTGCTCTTCCCAGCCTCTCTCCTCAGAAGCACTGGGAGCAGTGTGACCATGTGGGTTGGATCATTAGCTCACAGCCTGGATAATCTCCTAAAGAGGAGGCCTGGGGAGTAAAGACATGTAACCACCCAACAACTGTCTACCAACAAGGTGGACCAATATGGAAATGGCACCCAGGAAACTTTAAGGCAGGGTGCCTCTGCTCTCTTCTTGCAAATACCATCACGACTCCTGTGCTGGTCAGCTAGAAGAGACTATCATTCGTTACACTGCTGGAGGCCCATCAAGAGGGTGATAAGAGGGAGGGGACGAGGAACTGAGGAAATTCCTAAAGGTGGCCTCTGGCCAACACCCTGCTACCACTGATAACGCTCCTGGGCTGTGAGAGACAAGCTAAGGGCCAGGGCAGGGTTGCCAAATCTTAACTGGCCCACTGGCCTCCCCTCTCGTCAGCTGAAGGACTCTGTGATGTGGGCTACACCTCTATGAAGTGGGAACAGAGTCCATATGAGGCTCTGCCCCAAACTTTCAGGCGCCACCAGTTCCCACCACAAACCCAGAGCACTTAGGACATGTGGTGTGACATCTTCACCTAAGCAGTATTCTCTTGCTCCTTATTTTTACAAGGGGGTTTGCACTTATTCCCCCTGGCTAACTCAGTTGGTATAATTAACAAGGAAAATCAAGCAGATGCAAAACACAGAAGAACAAACTTTCCACTCTCCTTCTTACGAGACCCCAAATCCTCAAAACACCTCCGTATGAGAAGTGTGGCAGAGTTGTAGAGACAGGCCCCAAGACAAATGGAAAACAGCCCGTCTGGATTTCCTCTGCTCATACTGTAGCACCATCTGTCCCCACACCAGCACAAAGCAGCAGAGAATGGGAAAGATTCAGGTGCTCTCAGGGGCTGGAAGAGAGGGACTGAGTCAGGTTCACCTGCACACGCCGGTGCCTGGGAGAGAGTACAACGTTAACCCAATGAACTGTCCTTCTCCAGAGCATATACTCAGATGGCAAGTGAAGACAGTAGAAATTCCTAGGCCAATGTGGTAGCTACTCTCAGAAATGAACAAAATTTAGATCCTATCCCTTCAATGAAATGAATGCAATAAACTTCTACAGGATTATAACTTCTGTTTTCAATCCCCAAACCTCAGTATCAAATACCTTAGCACTGGTGATTGATCCAAAAGGAGAAAACTCTTTCCTTAACTTCTCATCATCGATGGTGTCATCCAAGTTCTTAATGTAGAGATTCACCCCCTGAAGCAGAAAGATCTCTGTTACACATGCCCTGAAACTCTGGTTCTCAAAACTTACGCCCCCAGACTCGTTAGAAATGCGAATTCTCAGGCAAGCACCTGCCACTAATGAGGCAGAAGCTGTGCGCCCAGCTCTGTGGCTTCCCAAGCTCTGCTGGGGATTCTGATGCAGGATCAAAGCTGAGGAAGGACCACCTGAAGACTCAATGGGACCATCGATGCAGTCCCAGCCTTCCTCACAGCTGCGCAGGCTCACCACTGACCCCAGAAGGGCTTGCCTTACCACCATTCCAGACAAATGGCTATCATTTAAGTAAACGGAACAGAGTCCCTAAGCAATTTAAATCTCTGTCCCTGTCCTAGAATTGCAGCTGTATCTGGTAGGTATATCCTTTTAAACCTGATGATCTTGGGAGAAATCAGAAGAGCAAACTCATGGTTCCCAAAGAGAAAGCCTACCAATCAAAGGATGCTTTTGCCAATACCTTGAGGTACATCCCTGCTGGTAGGCTGGGCTGAGACCACCTCTCACCTGATAGCGACTAATCCTCTCCTGCTTCAGCTGTTCAAATTTTCGCTTTAACTCAGCCTGCCGCTCCACTTTCTTTTGTGCACGGCCAACGAAAATGACCTTCCCAGTGATTTCTTTTCCATTCATCTCTTCCACAGCCTTATTGGCATCCTCGTGCTTTTCGTAACTCACAAAGCCAAAGCCTTTGGATTTCCCACTGGGATCTCTCATCACCTTGACACTTAGGGTCTTACCAAACTGGCTAAATAGCTCTTTCAGATTCTCATCATCAACCTCTTCCCCAAAGTTTTTGATGTAAACATTGGTGAATTCCTTGGCTTTGGCTCCAAGTTCAGCTTCCCGCTCTTTTCGAGACTTGAATCTGCCCACANACTAATCCTCTCCTGCTTCAGCTGTTCAAATTTTCGCTTTAACTCAGCCTGCCGCTCCACTTTCTTTTGTGCACGGCCAACGAAAATGACCTTCCCAGTGATTTCTTTTCCATTCATCTCTTCCACAGCCTTATTGGCATCCTCGTGTTTTTCGTAACTCACAAAGCCAAAGCCTTTGGATTTCCCACTGGGATCTCTCATCACCTTGACACTTAGGGTCTTACCAAACTGGCTAAATAGCTCTTTCAGATTCTCATCATCAACCTCTTCCCCAAAGTTTTTGATGTAAACATTGGTGAATTCCTTGGCTTTGGCTCCAAGTTCAGCTTCCCGCTCTTTTCGAGACTTGAATCTGCCCACACTTTGCGGTCATTGAGGAGCCTGCCGTTCATCTTCTCGATGGCCTGTCGGCAGCCTCCTGGGTCTCAAAGCGGACAAAGGCATAACCCTTAGAGCCGTTCTCATCACACACCACCTTGCAGGACAGAATGTTCCCAAAAGCAGAAAATGTATCATAAAGTGCCTTGTTATCTATAGATTTGTCCAGGTTCTTGATGAAGACGTTTCCCACACCAGATTTTCTGAGAGACGGATCCCTCTGAGACCACATGATCCGGATCGGCTTTCCCTTAATTACATCAAAGTTCATGGTGTCCAAGGCCCGCTCAGCGTCAGCCGGCTGCTGGAAGTTGACGTAGGCATAACCCAGGGAGCGGCGGGTGATCATATCGCGGCAGACCCGGATGGACAGCACAGGCCCCGCAGGACTGAACTTTTGGTACAGCATGGCCTAGGTGACGTCCGAGTGCAGGTCACCCACGTACAGGGAGGCCATGGGGTAGCTGCTGGCCGCGGCGATCATCTCCCCAGCCCCCACCACCCCGAGCCCCGCCAGGAGGACTTCTTAAGAGGGACCGCACAGGACAAAGGGGGCCCCGCTCGGAGCCGTGGCCCACGCCGCGGCTCACAGGTGGCAGTGAAGCTCGGAGAAGCTGGGAGTCGGCTCCGAGGGCCGGAGAGGAGTTCGGGGACGGCTCGGACGAGGCTGCCAAACCGCAGACAAAAGGCTCTCAAAAACAATATGGCCCTCCCTGGGAGTTTTTGATTTTTCAGCTGTCCTGGTCTGGAGCTCCCAATTTCAACAAAAAGGAAAAAAATTAAAACGGGGACTCCCCTCCGAATGACAAAAAAATTTCCAGAGGCAACCCAGCGGTGCCCAGGGCGGCCTCCGGGACGCGCGTTTCTCTATAAATATAGGCCTCGGGCTCCCGGCGGTTTAAGATTACAGCAGCCCAGGGAAGAGGGAAACCAAATATTTGTCGGTGCCNGAGCTGGACGAGGCCCAGACTGGCGTATAGCACTTGGCATTCCTTGGAAGCCTTGAGGTCTCCCACCTTGCTGCCAGCGTGGATTAGGCCTCATCTGTGCTAACTGGTTAGGTGTGTAATATGGAGGTCTTCCCTGAGCCTGTGGAACTGCTGGCACAAAGTAGCCCCCAGCTGCAGGCTGGAACTGATTTAAGATGGCGTTGGCGGGCAGTGCCCTCATCCCGGCCACCCGCTGCATATATTGGTTGGTCAGGTGAGCCTTTCTCTCCTCCTTCCTCTGGGCCAGAGCGACATACAGTGGCTTGGAGCCCACGATGCGTCCATTCATCTCTGTGACTGCTTTGGTTGCCTCCTCAGGGGATGAGAAGCAGACAAAGCCAAATCCTTTGCTTCTCCCATCCTCCAGCATCACCTTAGCACTGGTGATTGATCCAAAAGGAGAAAACTCTTTCTTTAACTTCTCGTCATCGATGGTGTCATCCAAGTTCTTAATGTAGAGATTCACCCCCTGATAGCGACTAATCCTCTCCTGCTTCAGCTGTTCAAATTTTCGCTTTAACTCAGCCTGCCGCTCCACTTTCTTTTGTGCACGGCCAACGAAAATGACCTTCCCAGTGATTTCTTTTCCATTCATCTCTTCCACAGCCTGAAGAGGAAATACATGACTTTAAACCAAGATGCAGAGGCAGGGGCCTTGCTCTGTAGGTATGTTAAGTCCCACCAAATACTCTGAGAAAGAAATATTCCCTATAGTGCTAAAAACTAATTTCCCTCTGAAGTCAGCTAAGCCAAACCAAACCTTCTCATCAGTAAAACAGGGTTAATATTTAAATGGGTCACTAGTCGAGATAATACAGTGAAAAAATCGTACAGCTGTATAAATACAAGCACAGCAGACACGAGCCTAGGCTGCTAATTTGGCTGTCACTACACTTCTCAGGCTCTTTCGAGGATACTGAGTGATACTGAGTGCTGAGGGCCTAGCACAATGCTTTCCCCAGAAGTGGCCACTACTCCCAGGTCGGCAACTCTGGGCTCCTGGTTCCCTCACCTACAAGTGGGAACAAACCCCTGCCTTATACTTTCAGCCTACAGGCCTGAAGAGCTGAGGTGACAGGCACATGCCAAATGCTTTGAAGAGTTACGTGAAATGCCTCGGGAAGGTAACTCCAGAGCACCGAGACTGCACGCAACCACTAGGTTCTCAGGGAATGACAGCTCCGCCCTATGTGATGGTAAGACCCTGCCCACACGCTGGGGCCACTCCCTACAAATTTTCCCCAACCCTCATATTACTCTCACCTTATTGGCATCCTCGTGTTTTTCGTAACTCACAAAGCCAAAGCCTTTGGATTTCCCACTGGGATCTCTCATCACCTTGACACTTAGGGTCTTACCTATTGCCAAAGGACAGAACTATTAGTAACAGCATCTCTACCACAGCTCAAAGAGAGGCTTCTTTGGGAGCTCACTTGACGCTCCTACTGAGGCCAGATGGACTCAAGAGGCACCATGCCTGGCCTTCTAATTCTGACCAAGCTGCAGAGATGGTCTTGGGAATGGGACAAAGTAGGATGAAGCCAAGAGCTGAGGCCTGGGCTCTATTCCTATCTACCCTGTAGCCTTTGTCATATAAGGCATTTTACCTCTGGGTCTAGATGCCCTCATGTCTTAAATGAGTAAACAGATGAATTCCAGGTCTGGTGGGACACAGCAGGGCAAGGGACCCTGACTTACCAAACTGGCTAAATAGCTCTTTCAGATTCTCATCATCAACCTCTTCCCCAAAGTTTTTGATGTAAACATTGGTGAATTCCTTGGCTTTGGCTCCAAGTTCAGCTTCCCGCTCTTTTCGAGACTTGAATCTGCCCACAAACCTAAAAAGAAACCATGAAAAGTACTGATCACTCAGAGGAACAAAACATGATTTCCAGGGGCCCAAAGGAATGCAGATCAAAGGCTGACAGGAGAGGTAACACAAGTCTCCCTCCAACCACCAAGAGAGCAAGCTCAGAGATGTCCCAACTCCCCAGCAGAAAGAGAAAGAGGCGGGACTATCCTTCGAGGATCAGCCCCAGGGCTCCTGGCTCAGGCCAGGGCCCCTCCTACCACATCACACTGCCTTCGTGAAGAAACCTGATGACCATGTTTTTAAAACGTTCATTTCTGTACATCTATGTAAATGCATAGAAAAGGTCTGGAAGGATACAAACCAAACTGTTAACAGTGGTTAATCCTAGGCGTGAGATTGTTGGAGTGAACCAAGAGGCAGCCTTTGTTTTTTATTGTATTCATTTCGGTGCTGCTTACAGTTAACTGGAAAAGGTACCCTGACATTAAAAATCTTTTAGATTTCTTTCTAGTGATACCTTTAGAAGACTTGACCACTGGGGCAACCCATTCCCTGGTCTGTTCAGTAACACAATAGACAGAAAAGACTTTTGCTTGTCATAACTAAGATTTACTGTATGGTCCCTTCTCTCTCTGCATGACTTAACTAAGATCACCATCTCTCCATTCTAAAGTAACCACACCAAAGCAACATGGTCTATGATGAGCAGTCTTCTGCACTGGGATGAGATTTTTCACTGTTAAAGTACTACTGCGGAGCCAGCCTAGTATTTTGAAGGCCACTGATTCATAAGTTAGCCAAGTGGAGAGGACAATTTGGCATCAACTCCGAGCGAGTGACCCCACAGATAGACCTGAGTCATGGAAGGTCAAAGTCACATGGCTAGTACACAGCTTCTGGTCAGTCCCGGGCCCTCTCCACTCTGCCGCTGGCCAAGACCCCTGCTCAGAGGGGGCTCAAGAGCTGCCTTCCAGCCAGCCCCTGTTGCCAATGCTCACAAAACCCACAGATGGATGCTTCTAAGGGAGAGGCGGCAGGCAGGCCATGGCTTGGGCTGGAAGCCCACCTTGGCGAGTCAAAAGGGCTGCCACGGCTCAGGCAGGGAGACTCACCAGCCCTGGAGTGGAGAGGTAGGAGCAGGCCACACTTGGGCCGAGAGAACCAGTAGCCGCCTTGTGTGTGCCAGTTAATACCGAGGTGGGGCCACGGCTGGCTCATGCGATGGCTGTTGCTCCGGACTGGGACACTCACACTTTGCGGTCATTGAGGAGCATGCCGTTCATCTTCTCGATGGCCTTGTCGGCAGCCTCCTGGGTCTCGAAGTGGACAAAGGCATAACCCTTAGAGCCGTTCTCATCACACACCACCTGTCAAAGATAAGGCGAGCCACTTCAGCACCACTGCCCAGCTCCAAGGACTTGAGAGCCATGTGGGCCCCTGAGTCTGAGAGGCCTCTAGCCCACCCATGGTAAAAAGGAAGGAGATTACAGCAGGTACCTAGTGATGTTCCACTTACAAATGGTAGCCACCATTAGGCTGCACTCTATTCCAAAAGTTTTATTTCATTAAAAAAATATTTTGAGATCTGGGTACAAAACCACAAGGTTACAGAAAGACAAACCATATTCCAAGCCCACAACAGAATTTCACTCTAGTGTGGAGTCAGCTATGCAAACCACCGCCACACAAGTTGCACAAAATGCCCCCACAGAAACAGGTGCATGGAGAAGGAAGAGGGTGAATTCATGCTTCTAAAATGACTAAGTATAGCTTCCTGGAGACCAGGCATTGCTCGGGTACTTGCCACCCTCCCCACCCAAGAGAACCTTTTGATGCCTTCCAAAGTTAGGAAACAGGAAGGATATTTCAGGCAGAGGGAAGAATAAACAAAGACAAGAAAGCACCTGCTGGTTTATGCTGGGCTGTGGCACTGAGATTATCTACAGGGAACTTTTAGACTTCTGAGCCATTTCCAGCATTTTGAAAATTATCATACCCGGCCTCCCAATTCCAAGGCAATTCCCCATTTAATATTTGTTTTTATGATTCAGTTAATTATTCTGCTGGAAATCATTTAATCAGTGTTTACCTTGCAGGACAGAATGTTCCCAAAAGCAGAAAAAGTATCATAAAGTGCCTTGTTATCTATAGATTTGTCCAGGTTCTTGATGAAGACGTTTCCCACACCAGATTTTCTGAGAGACGGATCCCTCTGAGACCACATGATCCGGATCGGCTTTCCCTTAATTACATCAAAGTTCATGGTGTCCAAGGCCCGCTCAGCTGCAAAACAGAAACACATTCCCATCGAGGATGTAAAACGTCACCTTGCGTACTTAAATGATTGTCACCATCCCAGGAACAGATAGCTCCAGGACTTTTCAAGGTAAGCACTCTGATACAGGGAATTCTATTAAAATTAAACGACGTCCCTTTCCTCTAGCCTGCAACACTACTGAGGATAGAAGTTTTAGCAAATCGTCCTCCTTCATGGCAGAAGTCTCAGTTCCTCTGGGCTAAGGCAGTTAGGCAAGATAATCTAAATGCATTTATGGCACCAGGATCAAATGATAATATCTTACATTTGATTAAGCTTTATCATCTATAGACTTTGCAGCCTACTACCCACAGGGAGGGAGGTGGAAGAGGTGAAATGATCCATCTTACCAAATGGACAAATTTATGATCAGGAGGACTAAACAGTATAGCTAACTACCGATTAAGAAACTAATGGCCAACTTTCTGATTATTTTTCAGTAACACACTGCATCAGCGTTATCAACTAGCTGTCACTTAGTTTACAACTCGTCTATTGGACAAATAACTAAAAAAAATCCTGTGAACAATCAACTGGGGAAAATGTGCTATCTCTGAATTCAGCCCAGTTTCCTGTATTTTTAATTTCTGGGAAAATTCAGACAAAAACCTTAATTATCAAAACGATGGTCACACATGGAAATGTCCTTTGTATTATCAGAATGAGCAGGATGAAACCACAACACCTTGCCGCCTAAGTTGCCAGCGCAGCCAGGCCCTGCACCTAGTGGTTTCTAGGCTATCAAGCCTCCATCTGAGTTCTAGGGAATTCCAGGAATTTCAGATGTCCCAGTGCCCAATCAAGTTCTCAACCCAGTGCTCTGGGATGTTCCTTCACTTCTCAACCAAATCCAGGTATACACCATCTGTCAGCAGAACACTTCTCTTTACTGGCAGCAAACCGATTCAGACCCACTTTTCCTGACTTACGCACTGACATCACCCAGAATCTCCTCCAGGATAGGATACGGATAGGGGGTGTTACCCCTGCCTCAAGGTACCATCTCACTTAAAACTGGGACAAGATCCCTAACTCTGCCCCTCCACAAGCTCGTCTGTCCAGTCAGCCAGCAGAGTAGCTCCTTTTCAGTACTTCCAACCACCTTTCCCACTGTTCTCAGTTAGAGTCGTTCAGTATAAG
>SJYH01000833.1:209778-219938 GCA_006408735.1 Sylvicapra grimmia
TTTTTTTTTTTTTTTTCTTCAGGCTACTAGGCCCGAAAGTGGTGGAGGCTGCGGCGACCCGGGGCGGAGAGAGGCGGCCGGGGGAGCCACCGCTCCATTTATACCCGCCCGCCCCGGGCGCTGCTGGTCGAAGGGCGCCTCGCGACCTGGGCGCAGTCGTGCCCGCCCACTCGGCCCAGGGGCCCGAGGCGGGGCGGCCACACGAGAGCGTCCCGGCGCGGCCGCTCGGCGCCACAGCGACCCCTGGCGCTAGGAGGACCGCTCCGCTGGGGCCTCGGCCGGACCCAAGCGCCGCTTTCCCTACGGAAGGCTGGAGTGTAAACCACCCGCTCATCGGCGACTAGAACGCAAGGATAATGTCACCCGCTCGCGCTTATCATGTTTGTAATCAGTGTCTTGCCTAAGTGTAAAATAAAGATGATATAAAATAAATTATAGTTACATAATAGGTGCTCCATGTACATGATTGCTGAGAAGGCAATGGCACCCCACTCCAGTACTCTTACCTGGAAAATCCTATGAACGAAGGAGCCTGTTAGGCTGCGATCCATGGGGTCGCTAAGAGTCGGATACGACTGAGCAACTTCCCTTTCACTTTTCACTTTCGCGCATTGGAGAAGGAAATGGCAACCCACTCCAGTGTTCTTGCCTGGAGAATCCCGGAGACAGGGAAGCTTGGTGGGCTGCCGTCTATGGGGTCGCACAGAGTCGGACACGACTGAAGTGACTTAGCAGTAGCAGTAGCAGTACATGATTCGGCCCAAATAAAGAAGCTTTTAGATTACTGGGACCTACATTACTTTGCCGACTAAGGTCCGTCTAGTCAAGGCTATGGTTTTTCCTGTGGTCATGTATGGATGTGAGAGTTGGACTGTGAAGAAGGCTGAGCGCCGAAGAATGGATGCTTTTGAACTGTGGTGTTGGAGAAGACTCTTGAGAGTCCCTTGGACTGCAAGGAGATCCAACCGGTCCATTCTGAAGGAGATCAACCCTGGGATTTCTTTGGAAGGAATGATTCTACAGCTGAAACTCCAGTACTTTGGCCACCTCATGTGAAGAGTTGACTCATTGGAAAAGACTGATGCTGGGAGGGATTGGGGGTAGGAGGAGAAGGGGACCACTGAGGATGAGATGGCTGGATGGCATCACTGACTCGATGGACGTGAGTCTGAGTGAACTCCGGGGGATGGTGATGAACAGGGAGGCCTGGTGTGCTGCGATTCATGCGGTCGCAGAGTCGGACACGACTGAGCGACTGACCTGAACTGAACTGAAAGGTAGTAGCGCTTCCCTGGTGGCTCAGAGGTTAAAGCATCTGCCTCCAATGCGGGAGACCTGGGTTCGATCTCTGGGTCGGGAAGATTCCCTGGAGAAGGAAATGGCAACCCACTCCAGTATTCTTGCCTGGAGAATCCCATGGACGGAGGAGCCTGGTAGGCTACAGTCCACGGGGTTGCAAAGAGTCGGACACGACTGAGCGACTTCACCTTCACCTTCAAAGGTAGTAGCATCGGGAACATGACAACTACGCCTGCAGCAGTACCCGTGGGTGATGAAATGCTCTGGAAAGATGAGCAAATTTTGGAGAAGCTTCAATAAAACAAGATACAATCATCCCTCTGTTTACAAGGTTGTGGTCTTCCTGGAAATTTAGTTGACATTTAAGGACACTGAAAACTGGACATTACTAAAAGGCACACAGATGCTCTCACTGAAAACCATTGATTTGATTAAATGAATGAAGAGATAACAGTACTTGTGAAGGTGAAGTCGCTCAGTCGTGTCCGACTCTTTGCGACCCCTTGGACTGTAGCCTACCAGGCTACTGGAGTGGGTTGCCATTTCCTTCTCCAGGGGATCTTCCTGACCCAGGGATCGAACCCAGGTCTCCCGCATTGGAGGCAGATGCTTTAACCTCTGAGCCACCAGGGAAGCGCTACTACCTTTCAGTTCAGTTCAGGTCAGTCGCTCAGTCGTGTCCGACTCTGCGACCGCATGAATCGCAGCACACCAGGCCTCCCTGTTCATCACCATCCCCCGGAGTTCACTCAGACTCACGTCCATCGAGTCAGTGATGCCATCCAGCCATCTCATCCTCAGTGGTCCCCTTCTCCTCCTNGCAGCCAATAGTATTTATACATTTACTCAAAGAAATGGGCTCACTCTATGTCAACACCAGATAAAGGTGCTAGGGAATACCATGGCAGACAAGGCAGATGCAGTCCCTCTCTCTCTTGACATTTATACTCTAGGTAGTGTATTAAATCAAGAAACATTTATGGAGCACTCCATCTATAGATAGATCCCCTCCTGAGGGAAGCCTTTCTAGACCACCAAGTCGTTTAAAGTAGCTTACCTGCACTGTACATCTCAGCACACCGTTCTGTCTTATCTTCAAGGCTCACTATCTGAAATCATGTCATTCACATATGTGTTTGCCTGTTTGGTTTGTTTCCCACTATAAGAATGTTTCATGAGAGCAGAAACATGGACCAGTGCCTACATGGCACATACTAAATAATAATATCTGTTAAACAAATGAATATCATAAACAAAGCTTGCATAGTCCCTAACCTTGTGTAGCTATCTAGTGGGGAACTTACTGCCTGTGTGACCTTGAGTAAGCTAGTTTACATCTCTGACTCAGATTTCCAATCTGTAAGCAAACTAATGGGCTTCCATGGTGCCTCAGATGGTAAAGAATCTGCCTGCAATGCAAGAGACCTGTGTTCAATTCCTAGGTTGGGAAGATCCCCTGGGGAAGGGAATGGCAACCCATTCCAGTATTCATGACTGGAGAATTCCATAGACAGAGGAGCCTAGTGGGCTTCACTCCACGAGGTAACAGAGTTGGATAGGACTGAGCAATTCAGGATGGGAACACAGCCCCACCCATCAGCAGAAAATTGGATTAAATATTTACTGAGCATGGCCTTGTCCACCAGAACAAGACCCAGTTTTCTGCACAGCCAGTCCCTCCCATCAGGAAGCTTGCACAAGCCTCTTATCTTCATCCATCAAGAGGGCCGACAGAATAAAAACCACAATCACAAAAAACTAACCAAAATGATCACATAGATCACAGCTTCGTATAACTTAGTAAAACTATGAGCCATGCCAGGTAGGGCCACCCAAGATGGACCGGTCATGGTGGAGAGTTCCGACAAAACACGGTCCCCTGGAGAAGGGAATGGCAAACCATATCAGCATTCTTGCCTTGAGAACCCCAAGAACAGTATGAAGAGGCAAAAAGATACGACACTGAAAGCTGAACCCCCCCCAGGTCAGTAGATGTCCCGTATGCTACTGGAGAAGAACAGAGAAATAGCTCCAAAAAGACTGAAGAGGCTGAGCTAAAGCAGAAACAATCCCCAGTTGTGGATTTGTCTGGTGGTGAAAGTAAAGTCCGATGTACAGGAACATGGAATGTTAGGTCCATGAATCAAAGAAAATTGGAAGTGGTGAAATGAGACAGCAAGAGTGAACATCGACATTTTAGGAATCAGTGAACTAAAATGGACAGATATAGGCGAATTTAATTCAGATGACCATTATATCTACTATTGTGGGAAAGAATCCCTTAGAAGAAACGGAGCAGCCCTCACAGTCAACAGAAGAATCTGAAATGTAGTACTTGGGTACAATCTCAAAAACGAAAAGGCAAACCATTCAACATCACAGCAATCCAAGGCTATGCTCCCACCACTAATTCTGAAGAAACTGAAGTTGAACAGCTCTATGAAGATCTATAAGACCTTCCAGAGCTAATACCAAAAAAAATTTAAAAAGTCCTCTTCATCATAGGGGATTGGAATGCAAAAGTAGGAAGTCAAGAGATACCTGGAATAACAGGCAAGTTTGGCCTTGGAGTACAAAATGGAGCAGGGCAAAGGCTAACAGAGTTTTGCCAAGAGAACGCACTGGTCATAGCAAACACCCTCTTCCAACAACACAAGAGATGACTCTACACATGGACATCATCAAAATCAGAGTAATTATATTCTTTGTAGCTGAAGGAGATACAGAGCTATACAGTCAGCAAAAACAAGACTGGGAGCTGACTGTGGCTCAGATCATGAACTCCTTCTTGCAAAATTCAGACTTAAATTGAAGAAGGTAGGGAAAAACACTACACTATTCAGGTATGACCTAAATCAAATCTCTTATGATTATACAGTGGAAGCGACAAATAGATTCAAGGGATTAGATCTGATAGAGTGCCTGAATAACTATAGATGAAGCTTCATAACCTGGTACAGGAGGCAGTGATCAAAATCATCCCCAAGAAAAAGAAATGCAAAAAGGCAAAATGGTTGTCTGAGGAGGCCTTACAAATAGTTGAGAAAAGAAAATAAGTGAAAGGCAAAAGAGAAAAGGAAAGATACACCCATCTGAATGCAAAGTTCCAAAGAATAGCAAAGATACATAAAGCCTCCCTAAGTTCCCATCACTTCATGGGAAATAGATGGGGAAACAGTGGAAACAGTGTCAGACTTTATTTTTTTGAGCTCCAAAATCACTGCAGATGGTGATTGCAGCCATGAAATTAAAAGACACTTACTCCTTGGAAGGAAAGTTATGACCAACCTAGACAGCATATCGAAAAGCAGAGACATTACTTTGCCAACAAAGGTCTGTCTAGTCAAGGCTATGGTTTTTCCTGTGGTCATGTATGGATGTGAGAGTTGGACTGTGAAGAAAGCTGAGCGCCGAAGAATTGATGCTTTTGAACTGTGGTGTTGGAGAAGACTCTTGAGAGTCCTTTGGACTGCAAGGAGATCCAACCAGTCCATTCTAAAGGAGATCAGCCCTGGGTGTTCTTTGGAAGGAATGATGCTAAAGCTGAAACTCCAGTACTTTGGCTACCTCCTGCGAAGAGTTGACTCATTGGAAAAAACCCTGATGTTGGGAGGGACTGGGGGCAGGAGGAGAAGGGGACGACAGAGGATGAGATGGCTGGATGGCATCACTGACTCTATGGACGTAAATTTGAGTGAACTCCGGGAGTTGGTGATGAAAAGGGAGGCATGGCGTGCTGCGATTCATGGGGTCGCAAAGAGTTGGACACGACTGAGTAACTGAACTGACTGAACTGAAGTGAACAATGAAGAGAAATAGAGGAAAACAACAGAATAGGAAAGACTAGAGAGCTCTTCAAGAAAATTAGAGATACCAAGGGAACATTTCATGCAAAGATGGGCTGGATAAAGGGCAGAAACAGCAAGGAACTAACAGCAGAAAAAGATNGAAGAGAAATAGAGGAAAACAACAGAATAGGAAAGACTAGAGAGCTCTTCAAGAAAATTAGAGATACCAAGGGAACATTTCATGCAAAGATGGGCTGGATAAAGGGCAGAAACAGCAAGGAACTAACAGCAGAAAAAGATATTAAGAAGAGGTGGCAAGAATACACAGAACTATACAAAAAAAATGTCTTAATGATAACCACAATGGTGTGATAACTCAGCTAGAGCCAGAAATCCTGGAGTGTGAAGTCTAGTGGGCCTTAGGAACAAAGCTAGTGGAGGTGATGGAATTCCAGCTGAGCTATTTAAAATCCTAAAAGATGATGTGGTTAAAGTGCTGCACTCAATATGTCAGTGATTTTGGAAAACTAAACAGTAGCCACAAGACTGGAAATGGTCAGTTTTCATTCCAATCCCAAAGAAGAGCAATGTCAAAAAATGTTCAAATTACCACACAATTGCACTCATTTCATGTGCTAGCAAAGTAATGTTCAAAATCCTTCAAGCTATGCTTCAACAGTGTGTGAACTGAGAACTTCCAGATGTACAAGCTGGATTTAGAAAAGACAGAGGACCCAGAGATCAAATTTCCAACATCCATTGGATCATAGAAAAAGCAGGGGAATTCCAGAAAAACATCTACTCCCGCTTCGTTGACTATGAGAAAGCCTTTGACTGTGTGGATCACAACAAACTGTGGAAAATTCTTAGATCTAGGAATACCAGACCACCTCACCTGTCTCCTGAGAAACCTGTATGCAAGTCAAGAAGCAACAGTTAGAATCAGACATGGAACACTGGACTGGTTCAGAACTGGGAAAGGAATATGTCAAGGCTGTATATTGTCACCCTGCTTATTAACTTACATGCAGAGTACATCATGAGAAATGCCAGGCTGGATGAAGTTCAAGCTGGAATCAAGATTGCTGGAAGAAATATCAATAACCTCAGATATGCACATGACACCACCCTGATGGCAGAAAGTGAAGAAGAACTAAAGAGCCTCTTGATGAAGGTGAAAGAGGAGAATGAAAAGGCTCAACATTCAAGAAACTAAGATCATGGCATTGGTCCCATCACTTCATGGCAAATAGATGGGGAAACAATGGAAACAGTGACAGACTTTATTTTCTCAGGCTCCAGAATCACTGCAGGTGGTGACTGCAGCCATGAAATTAAAAGACACTCACTCCTTGAGAGAGAAGTGATGACTAACCTAGACAGCATATTAAAAAGCAAAGACATCACTTTGCCGACAAAGGTCCGTCTATGCTTTGTCTGTAGTCAAAGCTATGGTTTTTCCAGTGGTCATGTATGGATATGAGAGTTGGACCATGAAGAAGGCTGAACACCAAAGAATTGATGCTTTTGAACTGTGGTGCTGGAGAAGACTCTTGAGAGTCCCTTGGACCGCAAGGAGATCCAACCAGTCAGTCCTAAAGGAAATCAGTTCTGAATGTTCTTTGAAAGGACTGATGCTGAAGCTGAAGCTCCAATACTTTGGCAGCCTGATATGAAAAGACCCTGATGCTGAGAAAGATTGCAGACAGGAGGAGAAGGGGATGAGAAAGGATGAGATGGTTGGATGGCATCACTGGCTCGATAGACATGAGTTTGAGCAAGTTCCAGGAGAGAGTGAAGAATAAGAAGACGTGGCGTGCTGCAGTCCATGGGGTCGCAAAGAGCTGGACACGACTTAGTGACTGAACAGCAAAGTACGCTAATAAACGTGCTTACTTAGTAGGGTTTTCATAACAATACACACAAATACACATGAATCGCTTGTGTAAATGATAATTATTATTATCAAGCTACATTTGTACTGAGAAGAGGGGAGAGTTACCTAAGTGAAGACAGGAATAACAGCTTGTGCAAAGGCCCTGAGATAGAGTGGACTGGAGTGGAGTCTGAAGGACAGACTGGTGCTGTGAGAGGTGGACGAGACAGCCTGCTCTAGGAGATCTGAACCATTTTGGACTTTTTCCTGAGATCAAAGGGCAGAGCTAAAGGATTTTAAGAGAGAGTTGCTTGGTTCAAATTACACTTCTTAAAAAATCTTTTGGGAACTTCCCTGGTGGTCCCGTGCTTAAAAATCCACCTTGCAATGCAGGGGACGCAAGTTGGATCCCTGATGGGGGAACTAAGATCCCACATGCCATGGAGCAACTAAGCCCACGTACTGCAATCACAGAGTCTGTGCGCCGCTAAGGAATATCTTGCATGGCGCAATGAAGATCCCAAGTCTGCAGCTAAGATGTGATGCAGCCAAATAAATTAACTAATTAAAAAAAAAAAAAAAACCCTTTGGGCTACAGAATATAAAAGGATTAGAGGGTGATTGCAAGGAAGAGACTTCGGAGGCGAGAGCCACTAAGGTGGTGGCCGTGGCGATGGAGAAAGTGACTTGATTAAAAAAAAATTTAGTCAGTCTAATCTGACTAGTCAGATGTGATAACTGAGAGAATAAGAGTCAAAGAAAATAATAAAAATTCTGGGGAAATGGGGGGAAAAAATTTAGATTCCCCACATGTCAACACAAGGATATCACTTAATAATAAATCTTAGAGGGAAGCAAAGCCACCAAAGGAGACTCTTGGATCCCAGGCCTGCAAAATCCAAACAGGACTGGGTCAGGGTCTGGTAGGATGGGGAGAGGCCGCACAAATGACCAGCCTGGTGATCGGGAAGGAGGCCTGAGCACATCGGTGCAAATCTGCCTTTGCTGGAACGGGAAGGGGTGCGATTTTTTTTTCACTGGGGCAGAACTTACTCTCAGCGGGTCTATACTTGATAGATGGTATGATGTGTCAAGAGAAAGAATGAGTCCAGGGTGGGAAGAGAAAGGGAAAAAAAACCTTCAAGGTGATGACATGGCTGCAGGGGAGGTCTCTGCAACTGAGGATTCTGTAGTATAGCAGAATGTCAGAGCTTTGCTTTCTGGAGTCATTCATTTGTCATTTAATCAAGGTCCTATGGCATATCTAAGAGCCAGGCTTGCTCTGTTCCCTGTGCTGGGGACAACCTGTGAGCTAAACATTCACGGAATGTCCTGCCCATACGAAGGAGAGAGATAAAAAAGCAACCAAATATGTGTGTGTATGGAACTTATGAAATGTGCTTTGAGTCTAGAAACTTTTTGAGGGTAAGAGCAGGGGAAACCCAGCCCCATCCTCCCAGCAGGAGATCATTCCACCTACAAAAGCTCCATTTCCTATAAGCAACAAAGGCTCTGCCTCTCAGGAAGGAAGACCCTTCCTCATCCACAGACAGGGTCTCTGAGATCATGGAGGTTTGGTTCAGGCACAACTTCAGACCACTGTCCCATCCGCGGGCCTCCTCCATCGTGTGATGGGCTCAGTCGGCCCTTTAAGGAAGAGGGACCCAGAATCTGCCACTAAAGGGAGGATGTTCCTTCTTTTCTGTCCTCCCAAGGCAAACTTCCTGGAGGAGGTAACAGTGGAGCCGAACCTTTAACAGAAGGTGGTGTTTTTAAGGTAGAAATGGAATGGAGGCCAGGAAATCATTCTACAGACAAAAGTCCACCGATGGATAAAACATTTACTTGCTTAGTAATGAAGTTTGGGCCTCAGTTTCCTCATTGATAGAACACAAATGGTATGAGATAATTTATGTAAACTTTGTACACAGTACCAGGCATACAAAGAGCGTTTGGTAGACAGTGGATAATACAGTACAGTTTTATACAACATGACATTTTCAAGGTTGCTATGGGTGGCCCAGTGAGGCTAGAACTTGGAGAGTGTGTGTGTGTGTGTGTCTGTGTCTCTGTCTGTGTGTATAGTAGGGAAGGGAACTGCAAAATAAAGTTGAAATCTTTTAGAGGTTTTGAATACCATTCTAGAGTGTAGCATTTCCCAGGAGTAATTGATCCAGTGAAGACTATTATTTGGAAATAATGACATTAATAGCTAATGCCACATGGTATTTTCTACACCCTAGGCACTATCCTGCACTCTGTAGAGTAGCTGGCCACGATCAAAAAACTGACGAGAGTGGGTTGAGGCTTAAGTTTTTTTCTTGCTCTAAATCTCGTGCTATCTATAATAGCACAAGCAGATCTCATTTTACTGCACTTTGCTTTCACAGACACTGTGTTTTTTACAAACTGAAGGTTCTTGGCAATCCTACATCAAGCAAGCCTATCAGTGCCATTTTTCCAATAGCCTTTGCTCCCTTCGTCTCTCTGTCACACTTTGGCCATTCTCACAATATTTCACATTTTTTCACCACTATTGTATTTGTTATGGTGGTCTGTGATCAGTGATCTTTGGTGTCATTATGGCCAAAAAATTATATGATGTGCTGATGGTCAGCAATTTTTTAGCAATAAAGTACTTTTTTTCTTAGCAATAACATACTTTTTGATTAAAGGTATGTATATTGTTCTTTTTTCTTTCTTTTTTTATTTTTCTCTCTTTTTTATTATTATTTTCTTTTTTCTTTCTTTTTTTAAATTTTTGGCCACACTGTGGGGCTTGGTGGATCTCAGTTCCCCAACCAGGAATTGAACCTGGGCCATGGAAGTGAACACCTGGCATCCTAACCACTAGGCCATCAGGGAACTCCTTGCATTGTTCTCTTAGACATAATGCTATTGTACATTGGACTACAGTATAGTGTAAAAATAAATATTTTGTATGTACTGAGAAATCAAAAAAATTCACGTGACTGGCTTTATCATGAGACTTGCTTTATTGCAATGGTCTGGAACAGAACCCACCGTTATCTCCAAAATCTGCCTATACTAATCACGATCAGTTCAGTTCAGTTCAGTCGCTCAGTCGTGTCCGACTCTTTGCGACCCCATGAATCACAGCACGCCAGGCCTCTCTGTTCATTACCATCTCTCGGAGTTCACTCAGACTCACATCCATCGAGTCAGTGATGCCATCC
>SJYH01000833.1:220092-232940 GCA_006408735.1 Sylvicapra grimmia
GTTTCCCCATCTATTTCCCATGAAGTGATGGGACCAGATGCCATGATCTTCGTTTTCTGAATGTTGAGCTTTAAGCCAACTTTTTTGCTCTTCTCTTTCACTTTCATCAAGAGGCTTTTTAGTTCCTCTTCACTTTCTGCCATAAGGGTGGTGTCATCTGCATACCTGAGGTTATTGATATTTCATTTAATGTTCACAACAGTCATAGAAAGTCAGCGCTATCATCCATCAATATGCAGATGAGGGAACTGAGGCTTGGGAGAATGAGTGGCTTGTCCGCGGCCTGATCACTGGTAGCTGGTGGGACACTGGGAGCCATGGAAATGTGCCAACCTAATTCCTTCTGGAGAGCCTGCTGTGGGGGTGCACTTGATTGACAGCTGCTGTCCCTCCACCATGGTGTTCACGAGGGGCCACAGCCAATGACAAACACGGTGGAGGTATGAGTGTGGCCTATTGCTGCCTGGTATGAGAGTCTTCTACTGGGTGTCCTTGGCTTGAGGACTCACCATCTGTCTAGCCAAGATTCTCTCAAAGCTGTAGTGTGAAGCTCTTCCTACCCAGGCCTTCCTTCCTGCTCCCCCAGCAGGTATCAGATCTACATTCTGGTCTGAAGGCTCTCCCTGCTTGCTTCCACACCCATCTCCTTTATCCTTCATTGACATTCTCCTGATAAATCTCTTGCATACTTAACCCCATTTTAGTGTCTGCTTCTTGAAGGACTAACAGACAGAACACATGTTATAGATTCTCAACAACTCTGTCTCTTGTGGATGACCCCTGAGGTTGACAAAGCAGTTCACACAGACTAATTATTTTGTGTTGACAAGAAACGTGTCTAGCAATGGGTTTCTCTGATGGCTCAGTGGTAAAGAATCCACCTGCAATGCCGGAGACATGAGTTTGATCCCTGGATAGGGAAGATTCCCTGGAGGAGGGCATGGTCACCCACTCACCTGGAGAATCCCAGGGACAGAGGAGCCTGGCAGGCTACAGTCCATAGCGTTGCAGAGTCGGACATGACTGAGCAACCACAGACACATGTACATGCTGACTCTTCATCTGATATCTCTGATTTTGGAAAGAACTCACCCACCCACCACCCACCCACAAAAAGAGGTGATCTTGGTGGCTAACAGGATTAAAGGCGTGTGGATGCCTTCTATGAGAAAGAACCCAATCTCCCTGCCCAACAGGTAGAAATCCTCTGTATCTCTCAATAACACCTGAGAGCTTCCTAGCATGTAGCATCTCAGGCCCCACTCCCTACCTATTGAACTAGAATCTGTATTTTATCAAGATCACCATTAAAATTTGAGAAGCTATATACTGTCGTGCCTACCTACCACCACTCTGCTCTGCTCAGGGCCCAGGCCCTTGGGATATCCGTACAATTCAATATTATTCAGCTAATAATAAAAAAATAGTAATAATGTACTGTTACATGCTACATGAAGGAACCTTGAAAGCATCGTGCTAAGTGAAAGAGCCAGTCACAACAGACAGCACCAAGGTCTTTACATGAAGTGTCCAGAAGAAGCAAATCCACAGAGAGAGAAAGTGCCCTGGAGGTGCCGAGGGCTAGGAGAGGGAGGTGGGTAGCAGGGAATGGGGAATGACTGCTAAGGGATAAGGGGTTTCATTCTGGGGTGACGAAAAATATTCTAGACTTGATTGTGATGTTGGTTGCACAGCTCTATACTCAAAACAATTAAATTGCACACTTTAAATGGGTGAGTTGCATGAGTTGTGAATTATAGCTCAGTGAAGCTGGGATATATGTAAGAGGGTCTGGCCTCAAAGAATTGTTATGAGAACTCAATAACACACTCATGTGTGTAGAGCTTTGGTTCTGCAAGAGTAGCTACTGTGGAGGAGACACAGACCCTATCTTTGAGTAGCTCATAGTCTAGTGAAAGAAATGACAAAGGCATAAGAAATAAAAAATCCAGAAATGAATGGACAATGATCTGTAAATTAGGAATAGATACCATCTTGGGCAGATCATAAGAGAGAGAAGTAACTTGCTTATTTTCATCCTTCCACCCATCCATCCATGCATCCATCCACCCAGCAATTGCTTGACACCTATTATAAGCTGGATATGGGGAGCAGAGATGAATAGTATAAGAAGTAGGCATGCAAACATATACATTCCATCACAGTATGCTAAATGCCTTGGAGAAGACATACTGTAAGTCCAAGATGGGTGTAACTGACTAACTAAAAAGACGGAAAAGTTCTCTCCAAAAGAGGACAGCTGGGTCCTTCTCTTTGTTTCTGATATAACCTCCTTATCATTTCAAACTAAACAGCAACGCTTGCTTATTGAAATAAGCCAAACTGTAAGGAACAGAATAAAGATGAAGGCAAACTTCCCTCTCCCCAGTGGAATCATGGTTTTGTGAATTCCTTCTATACTTTCTCTCTGTGGTCACACAAATGTGTATCTATTTGGCACTGTGTCATATGTGATTGTCATACACTGAGATCAACCCAGGTAGATCTAACTTATTCCTTGTCAATAAGAGTGAACCATAATTCCTCAAATATTCTCTATCCACAAACACACAGTGTTTCCAGGTTGCAGCCATGATAAAATATTGCATGAACATCTTGACCTTAATTAGCAGGGCTTTTAATTTGACTGAACAGAGTCTCAAAAGGATTACAAGGGTCAACGAGCACATGTATTTTAAATTTTAAGAGGCACTACCAGAGTTTTCCAAAAGCTTTCTTTAATTCACTCTCCCAAGAGAAATGTATGAAAAGGCCCAGTTCTCTGCATCTGTGCCAGTTCTGAATGTTATCAATTTAAAACATTTTCCTCAAGCTGATAGGCAAAATGGTATCTCTTTGTTGTGCTGTTGATGCTACTAGGGTTACTGCCTTTTCATATGGTTATTGACATTTCCATTTGTGTCTTTATTTGTGAGGTGACTGAGCCTGGCTTTGAACTAAGTAAATGGCATTTAGAAAGCAAAAGGGACACTTAGCAGAAGACATTCCATGCAGAGAGTCTGTGCAAAGAGCTGCAGAGGAAAGCTGTTGAGAGAATTATGAGTAGTTTAATGTCGAAAACTTTGCACGATGATGAGAATGACAAGAAATAAAATGATGAAATGGCAGGGTATATGTGGGGCTTCCCTGGGGGTCCAGTGGTCAACACTCTGAGTTTCCACTGCAGGGGATGTGAGTTCGATCCCTGGCCAGGGAACTAAAATCCCACAAGGTGAAAGGTATGGAGGAAAAAGAAAAAAAAAAAACAATTGAGAAGAAATGAAAATGGACATACCTTAAAAAAACTGGATAGGGCTTCCCAGTGTCGCAGTGTCGATAGGCGTCGCAGTGGTAAAGAATCTGCCTGCCAAGCAAGAGACTCAAGTTCCCTCCCTGGGTTGGGAAGAACCTCCAAAGTAGGAAACGGCAATCCACTCCAGTAATCTTGCCTGGGAAATCCCATGCACAGAGGAATCTGGCAGGCTACAGTTCAAGGGGTTGCAAAGAATTGGACGTGACTTATCAACAAGATAACAGCAACAATAGCAGATCAATCTGGGCTTCCCTCGTGGCTCAGTGGTGAGGAATCCACCTGCCAATGAAGGAGACACAGGTTTGATCTCTGGTCCAGGAAGATCCCACATGCCACGCAGCAATGAAGACCCAGCACAGCCATGAATAAAACAGACAAAAAAACAAAAGCTGGATATATGGACAGAGGACCAGATCTATTTTTTTGGCTGTGTTGGTTGCAGTTGCAGTACATAGGATCTTCGTGTGTCATGAGGGATCTCTCGAACTCTCTCTGGCTGTAGTGCCCTGGCTTAATAGTTTCAGGGTGTGGGTTTAGTTGCTCCACAGCGTGTAGGATCTTGGTTCCCTGACCAGGGATCGAACCCTTATTTCCTGCATTGCAAGGTGGATTCTTAACCACTGGATCAACAGGGAAGTCCAAGAGAGGGCCAGATCTTAAAGCGACTTCATGCCATACCCAGCACCAAGGTCTTTTCCAATGAGTCAGCTCTTTGCTTCAGGTGGCCAAAATATTAGAGCTTCAGTTTCAGCATCAGTCCTTCCAATGAATATTCAGGGTTGATTTCCTTTAAGATTGACTGGTTTGATCTCCTTGCTATCAAGGGATTCTCAAGAGTTTTCTCCAGCACCACAGTTCAAAAGCAACCATTCTTTTGCACTCAGCCTTCTTCATGGTCCAACTCTCACATACGTACATGACTACTGGAAAAACCATAGCTTGACTATGTGGACCTTTGTCAGCAAAGTGATATCTCTCCTTTTTAATACACCATCGAGGTTTGTCATAGCTTTTCTTCCAAGGAGGAAGCATCTTTTAATTTCACCTTCCATTATAGTTCCCACCTTTTTGAAATCTTCAGCTCAGAACTCTCTCCCTTCCCTTCTTCCTGAGGCTACACTGGAAAGGCCTCCTCCCCTACTGCCCAGGAATGCCAGGTTGTCAGTTTTGCTCCCCACCGTATTTCGGGTTTTTAGCAGAAGGTGTTATGGAGCATCCTCCTCCTCTGTGCACTATGCTCAGTTGCTCCAATCGAGTCCGACTTGTGTGACTCTCGGGTGACTCCATGGACTGTGGCCTGCCAGGCTCCCCTGTCCATGGAATTTTTCAGGTAAGAATACTGGAGCGGGTTGTCATTTTCTACTCCAGGGGATCTTCCTGATTCAGGGATCGAACCCGAGTCTCCTGCATCTCCTGTGTTGCAGGCAGATGCTTTACCTGCTGAGTCATTGGAAAAGCTCCTCCCTTCCCAATCCAATAGTTAACGCTCTGGAGGCATGGAGGGCAGTTTTGTTTTACAAGAGACTTGAGGAGCCATGGTTTTTCACCAGCAATGGGGAAGGGCCACTTCTAGAGGGAGTAGGGGGATGAGCAGACAGCCCTTCAGGGAGGCAACGGCAGAGAGAGTCAAGTCTTCCAGAAGGCAGAAGGCTTTTGAGTGAGGCAGTCAGCTGATGGAGGGTAGGGCATGACGATGAATGAAGCAATGTGGTCCAGTGGTGAAGGGCAGGGCCTGAGTCATCAAGATATTGTTGTTATTCAGTTGCTAAATTGTGTCTGGCTCTTTGTGACCTCATGGATTGCAGCAGCCAGGCTCCCCTGTCCTCCACCATCTCCTGGAGTTTGCTCAAACTCATGTCCATTGAGTTGGTGATGCCATCCAACCATCTCATCCCCTGTCTCCCTCTTCTCCTTTTGCCATCAAGATATAGGTGATAGAAACCATGGAACCCACTTAGTTCCTGCACATGTAGAGTGATCAGTCTCTCGTTTTTGAACTGGAGACCATAGGGCCTGATTAGACATGACCCCAGAGTCCTAACTGTGATCAGCCTGAACCAGTCTAGGAAGCTGGGCTCTCATGAGCAAGTAGTCCAGAATTCTGGGGCTGATATGAAATGGGAGGATCACAGAAGAGTCTGCTTATCTGGGAAAACCTTGAATCAGCACAGAGAGATAAAAGGAAAGAGATTTTGGTCTGGGCAGAGGGTGAGGCTCCTGTGGGCGCTGGCGGGCGGGGCCAGCTCCCTCTCCCTTCAGGTCCTCCTGGCGCTTCCCTGAGGCCTGCCTTCTCCTCTGTCTCCTTCAGGAGGCCCTGCCTTGTATCCTGCCCTTGGCAGCCAGAATCCCTTTAAAAATATGTAAATGAGACCATGTCATTGGCCTCACCCAGTCAAAATACTGTTAAAGTTTTCCAATGGCTCTTAAGATACAGCTGGTGATAAAATAGTATTTTCCAAACTCAGATGGGAAAGGGGATGATTTTAGGTGGGACAGGGAGGAACATTTTTTTAAAATTTCTACTGTGTATTAGGAAAAATACGTGGTATGCCAATCCTTTGATGTCATGCATATTTTTGCCTAGGGTAAGGATACAAAGGGAGCCGACTGAAAGAAAAAATGTAAGGCAGGGAGTGCAGGCGGAGGCCCAGGAAGGGCCTCTCCAGTCTCGTCTGGCCTCTTGTCCCCCACTTCCGGGCTCGAGCTGGGCCGCCTGCAGGTCACCCACTGATCTACTAGGCCTGGGCCTCACCCCCACACCATGGCCCCCACCCCTCTTTGGCTAAGATAACATCCACTATCAAGGGCAGGAGGAGGGAGCGACAGAGGATGAGATGTTGGATGGCATCACCGGCTCGATGGACGTTGAGTTTGGGCAAGCTGTGGGAGTTGGTGATGGACAGGGAAGCCTGGTTTGCTGTAGTCCATGGAGTTGCAAAGAGTCAGACACAACTGAACAAGTGAACAGCAACAGCAACATCCTTCAGACCTCCACTCTAGTGTCATTCTCTTGTGGGGGGCATCTTGTGGTCAGGGGCCCGCGGTGATTATTTCTCAGGGCCCCCTATTTGGCCTTCACAGCATTTCCCATTTTGCGTCTGGGATTAAATCTGAGGCTCCTGCCAGAAGGTAGGCTTCTTGAAGCTGAATGTGCCTTGCTCGCCACTGTAAGCCCAGCAGCTAACACATCACCAGGCTCCTTCTAAGCTCTCATCTGAATTAAAGGTGCAGGAGAGCATGAATGAGCCCAGTGAGTAGAGGCTCTTGCGTGCTGATACTGCCCAGCTGGGGCTGCCTTTGTGGAGTCAGGAATCGCTCCTCACCAGTTCACCAGTCTTTTAACAAAGTACCCCACACTCCCGTTGTGCACTGGGCCTCATAATTAGCTGGTGCCGAGTTGAAAGTGAAAGTGTGAGTTGCTCAGTCGTGTCCAACTCTTTGTGACTTCATGGACTGTAGCCCACCAGGCTTGTATGTCCATGGGATACTCCTGGCAAGAACACTGGAGTGGGTAGCCATTCCCTTCTCCAGGGGGTCTTCCTAACCCAGGGATCAAACCCAGGTCTCTTGCATGACAGACAGATTCTTTACCACCTGAGCCACGNCTTTTCCAATGAGTCAGCTCTTTGCTTCAGGTGGCCAAAATATTAGAGCTTCAGTTTCAGCATCAGTCCTTCCAATGAATATTCAGGGTTGATTTCCTTTAAGATTGACTGGTTTGATCTCCTTGCTATCAAGGGATTCTCAAGAGTTTTCTCCAGCACCACAGTTCAAAAGCAACCATTCTTTTGCACTCAGCCTTCTTCATGGTCCAACTCTCACATACGTACATGACTACTGGAAAAACCATAGCTTGACTATGTGGACCTTTGTCAGCAAAGTGATATCTCTCCTTTTTAATACACCATCGAGGTTTGTCATAGCTTTTCTTCCAAGGAGGAAGCATCTTTTAATTTCACCTTCCATTATAGTTCCCACCTTTTTGAAATCTTCAGCTCAGAACTCTCTCCCTTCCCTTCTTCCTGAGGCTACACTGGAAAGGCCTCCTCCCCTACTGCCCAGGAATGCCAGGTTGTCAGTTTTGCTCCCCACCGTATTTCGGGTTTTTAGCAGAAGGTGTTATGGAGCATCCTCCTCCTCTGTGCACTATGCTCAGTTGCTCCAATCGAGTCCGACTTGTGTGACTCTCGGGTGACTCCATGGACTGTGGCCTGCCAGGCTCCCCTGTCCATGGAATTTTTCAGGTAAGAATACTGGAGCGGGTTGTCATTTTCTACTCCAGGGGATCTTCCTGATTCAGGGATCGAACCCGAGTCTCCTGCATCTCCTGTGTTGCAGGCAGATGCTTTACCTGCTGAGTCATTGGAAAAGCTCCTCCCTTCCCAATCCAATAGTTAACGCTCTGGAGGCATGGAGGGCAGTTTTGTTTTACAAGAGACTTGAGGAGCCATGGTTTTTCACCAGCAATGGGGAAGGGCCACTTCTAGAGGGAGTAGGGGGATGAGCAGACAGCCCTTCAGGGAGGCAACGGCAGAGAGAGTCAAGTCTTCCAGAAGGCAGAAGGCTTTTGAGTGAGGCAGTCAGCTGATGGAGGGTAGGGCATGACGATGAATGAAGCAATGTGGTCCAGTGGTGAAGGGCAGGGCCTGAGTCATCAAGATATTGTTGTTATTCAGTTGCTAAATTGTGTCTGGCTCTTTGTGACCTCATGGATTGCAGCAGCCAGGCTCCCCTGTCCTCCACCATCTCCTGGAGTTTGCTCAAACTCATGTCCATTGAGTTGGTGATGCCATCCAACCATCTCATCCCCTGTCTCCCTCTTCTCCTTTTGCCATCAAGATATAGGTGATAGAAACCATGGAACCCACTTAGTTCCTGCACATGTAGAGTGATCAGTCTCTCGTTTTTGAACTGGAGACCATAGGGCCTGATTAGACATGACCCCAGAGTCCTAACTGTGATCAGCCTGAACTAGTCTAGGAAGCTGGGCTCTCATGAGCAAGTAGTCCAGAATTCTGGGGCTGATATGAAATGGGAGGATCACAGAAGAGTCTGCTTATCTGGGAAAACCTTGAATCAGCACAGAGAGATAAAAGGAAAGAGATTTTGGTCTGGGCAGAGGGTGAGGCTCCTGTGGGCGCTGGCGGGCGGGGCCAGCTCCCTCTCCCTTCAGGTCCTCCTGGCGCTTCCCTGAGGCCTGCCTCCTCCTCTGTCTCCTTCAGGAGGCCCTGCCTTGTATCCTGCCCTTGGCAGCCAGAATCCCTTTAAAAATATGTAAATGAGACCATGTCATTGGCCTCACCCAGTCAAAATACTGTTAAAGTTTTCCAATGGCTCTTAAGATACAGCTGGTGATAAAATAGTATTTTCCAAACTCAGATGGGAAAGGGGATGATTTTAGGTGGGACAGGGAGGAACATTTTTTTAAAATTTCTACTGTGTATTAGGAAAAATACGTGGTATGCCAATCCTTTGATGTCATGCATATTTTTGCCTAGGGTAAGGATACAAAGGGAGCCGACTGAAAGAAAAAATGTAAGGCAGGGAGTGCAGGCGGAGGCCCAGGAAGGGCCTCTCCAGTCTCGTCTGGCCTCTTGTCCCCCACTTCCGGGCTCGAGCTGGGCCGCCTGCAGGTCACCCACTGATCTACTAGGCCTGGGCCTCACCCCCACACCATGGCCCCCACCCCTCTTTGGCTAAGATAACATCCACTATCAAGGGCAGGAGGAGGGAGCGACAGAGGATGAGATGTTGGATGGCATCACCGGCTCGATGGACGTTGAGTTTGGGCAAGCTGTGGGAGTTGGTGATGGACAGGGAAGCCTGGTTTGCTGTAGTCCATGGAGTTGCAAAGAGTCAGACACAACTGAACAAGTGAACAGCAACAGCAACATCCTTCAGACCTCCACTCTAGTGTCATTCTCTTGTGGGGGGCATCTTGTGGTCAGGGGCCCGCGGTGATTATTTCTCAGGGCCCCCTATTTGGCCTTCACAGCATTTCCCATTTTGCGTCTGGGATTAAATCTGAGGCTCCTGCCAGAAGGTAGGCTTCTTGAAGCTGAATGTGCCTTGCTCGCCACTGTAAGCCCAGCAGCTAACACATCACCAGGCTCCTTCTAAGCTCTCATCTGAATTAAAGGTGCAGGAGAGCATGAATGAGCCCAGTGAGTAGAGGCTCTTGCGTGCTGATACTGCCCAGCTGGGGCTGCCTTTGTGGAGTCAGGAATCGCTCCTCACCAGTTCACCAGTCTTTTAACAAAGTACCCCACACTCCCGTTGTGCACTGGGCCTCATAATTAGCTGGTGCCGAGTTGAAAGTGAAAGTGTGAGTTGCTCAGTCGTGTCCAACTCTTTGTGACTTCATGGACTGTAGCCCACCAGGCTTGTATGTCCATGGGATACTCCTGGCAAGAACACTGGAGTGGGTAGCCATTCCCTTCTCCAGGGGGTCTTCCTAACCCAGGGATCAAACCCAGGTCTCTTGCATGACAGACAGATTCTTTACCACCTGAGCCACCGGGAAAGCCCAAGGAAGTCCCAAGTGGGAGCTTGAGGAATCTGGGGGACAAGGGGGTGGGATTCCGGTATGGAGATTCCTTCCAGAAGTATGGCTGAGAAGGAAGGAAGAGAGGGCATCTCATCCTCTCTCTCCCCGGCCCTGGCTATGCCACCAGGGGTCTTAGAGACCAGATCTGAGCTCTTTCCCTGGAGGGCCCAGGAGAGACCTGAGGAGGGGTGAAGGGCTTCTGCCCCAGGCTCCTGTGGGCCTCCAATCACTCCTTCCTGAACTTAGGCTGGGCTTCTTCCTCCTGGCCTCTCCCCACCCCTCAGTGTTTGCTTTTCCTGGCCTCCCCCACAGCCCCCTGATGCCAGAAGGTCTTTTACTTGGAAACATTTAAGAATATTTCAGAAAAACCCAGAGAATAATGTACTGAAAACCCCTGTGCTCATAACCAAGTATTAACATTTTTGCTTCAGATAGATTTTTTTGTATAAAATAAGTAGAACATCACAGATAAAGCTGAAGGTCGCTCTGTTCCCCTCCCGGGTGTAATTTGTCTTCCTCCCTTTTATTCCCAGGCACAGTTGTTATTATTAATCTAATGTGTATCCTCCTAAGCTGTTCCTATGCACAAAACAGAATGTTGATAGCAGGACTGTTGACAACAGCCCCAAAGTGGAAAACAACCCAAATGTCTATCAACTGATGAACCAATAAACTAATGCGGTATGTCCACATGATGGAATATTATTAAACAATAAGGAAAAAAGCACTGCTACCATGCTACCACGGACCAGCCTTGAAAACATTATCAGTGAAAGAGGCCAGACACAAAAGGCCACATATTGTATGATTTCTTATCTACAGGTAAGTCCACAGATACAGATAAGAGATGAACTGTGGATCAAACCAGTCCATCCTAAAGGAAATCAGCCCTGAATAGTCACTGGAAAGACATGCTGAAGCTGAAGCTCCAGTACTTTGGCCACCTGATGCGAAGAACGGACTCACTGGACAAGACTCTGATGCCAGGAAAGATTGAGGGCAGGAGGAGAAAGGGACGACAGAGGATGAGATGGTTGGATGGCATCACTGACTCAGTGAACATGAGTTTGAGCAAGCTGTGGGAGCTGGTGATGGACAGGGAGGCCTGATGTGCTGCAGTCCATGGGGTCACAGAGAGTCGGACATAACTGAGCGACTGAACCAAACTGGCTGGAGAGCAGGTGGGGAGGAAGGAGGAGGGACAAGTAACTTTTCATGGGTATGGAGTTTCTTTTTGGGGTGATAAAAATGTTCTGGAAGTAGATGGTGATGATGGTTGCATAACTCTGCAAATAGAATAAAAATCACTGAATGTTCACTTTTAAATGGTTAATATGGTAAATTTTGTTGTGTGACTTTTATCTCAGTAAAAAGAAAAAAGAAATGTGATTTTAAAATATCTTCCTAAGTGATTTCCGACTGCAGATATATTTCTGCACCCTGTTTACTTGCTCAGCATGATATTGATACATATACGGTAAAGAGTCTGCGTACAATGTGGGAGACCCAGGTTCAATCCCTGGGTTGGGAAGATCCTCCGGAGAAGGAAATGGCAACCCACTCCAGTACTCTTGCTTGGAAAATCCCATGGATGGAGGAGCCTGGTAGTTGACAGTCCACGGGGGCGCAAAGAGTCGGACACGACTGAGTGACTCAACTAAACTAAACTATCTTTTATTGGAGGAACATACCAAAATTTATTTCTACTGGTGGGCATTATTGGTAATAAAATGTTTCTCTTTTTTCTCACTCAAGCAGTGCTCCCAGGAACAGCCTTGACAGTTTCCTGGGGCCCATTTGAGGAGAATTTCTCTAAAGTATACCTTTGCTGGGTTGTAGGAAATACAACTTTTCACAGTATAGTCAGTGGTATCAGTTACACTCCCATTGGCAGCTTACGAGTATTCCAAGCCCTTGTTATTTTCCAACTTTGATTTTTACCTATCTGATGGTTGTCCCATTTTAATTTGCATTGGTATTTCCTTTATTTTTAGTTATTATTTTTTCTTTTGTCCCCCCTCCCCTTCTCTCTTTATTCCTTCTTTCCTTTCCTTTTTGGTATTTTCTTGACTATTCTTGAATCTTTATCCTCCATATGGATTTGGAATCACTTTGTCTAGGTCCATGAAAAAACCCTATTAGACTGGAACAGATGTGAGATCATAGATTTACTTGCAAGTTACCTGGCATCTTTATTCTATGAGCAACTCCCATCCATGAACAAATAATATATTTCCATTTGTATAGATCTTCCTTTACTTTAAAAAATATTATTTATTTATTCGGCTGCACCAGGGCTTAGGGTGGCACGTGGTATCTTTGATCCTCATTGTGGAGTGCAGGACTTTTTTTTTTTTTTTCAGTTGCAGAACGTAGGACCTATTTCCCTGACCAGAGATGGAACCCTGGGCCCCCTGCATTGGGAGTCTTAGCCACTGGACTACTAGGGAAGTCCCTCCCTTTATGTTTTAAAATAGACTTTATTTTTTAAAAAGTAATTTAGGTTCACTGCAAAATTGAATGGAAAGTACAGAGAGTTCGCAAACATTCTTTGCCTCCCTGCATGCACAGCTTCCTTCAGTATCAACATCCTGCCCATCTGCACATTCCCCACCAGAGTGGTCCATTTGTTACAATCAGTGGACCTCCACTGACACATTGCTATCATCAGAAATCCATAGTTTACCTGAGGGTTCACTCTTTTTAAAAAAGTGTTTGTTTATTCATTTATTTTTGATTGTGTTGGGTCTTCATTGCTGTGAGGGCTTTTCTCTAGTTGCAGCAAGTGGGGGCTACTCTCTAGTTACCGTGTTTAGGCTTCTTATCAGGTTGACTTCAGTTCAGTTCAGTTCAGTCGCTCAGTCGTGTCCGACTCTTTGCGACCCCATGAATCGCAGCACGCCAGGCCTCCCTATTCATCACCATCTCTCGGAGTTCACTCAGACTCACATCCATCGAGTCAGTGATGCCATCCAGCCATCTCATCCT
>SJYH01000833.1:242553-254389 GCA_006408735.1 Sylvicapra grimmia
CCACCAGGCTCCCCCATCCCTGGGATTCTCCAGGCAAGAACACTGGAGTGGGTTGCCATTTCCTTCTCCAATGCATGAAAGTGAAAAGTGAAAGTGAAGTCGCTCAGTCGTGTCCAACTCTTAGTGACCTCATGGACTGCAGCCTTCCAGGCTCCTCCATCCATGGGATTTTCCAGGCAAGAGTACTGGAGTGGGGTGCCATTGCCTTCTCTCTCTCTCTATATATATATACATATATGCATATATATACATATATTCCATTGTAGATATATATATCTACAATGGAATATTACTCAGCCATAAAAATGAATGAAATTTGCAGCAACAGGGATAAACCTGGACATTATCATATTACTTTTTTTTTTTTTTGGCTGTGTCACACAGCATGCAGGATTTTAGTTTCCCAACCAGATATAGGACCCATACCCTCTGCATTGGAAGCTTGGAGTCTTAATCACTGGACCACCAGGGAAGAGATTATCACATTAAGTGAAGTAAGACAGAGAAAGACAAATTTCATACAATATCACTTAAATATGGAATCTAAAAAAATGATACAGATTAATATATTTACAAAACAGGAACAACCTCACAGATAGAAAAATAAACTTATGGTTGCCAAAGAAGGAGGGGAAGGAAGGATAAATCAGGAGTTTGGGGTTACCAGATAAAAGCTACTATATATAAAATAAACAACAAGGTCCTACTGTATAGCACAGGGAACTATATTCAATATCCTGTAATAAATCATAATGGAAAAGATATGAAAAATATATATATAACTGAATCAGTTTGTTATATACCAAAAACCAACACAACACTGTCAATCAACTATACTTTAGTTTAAAAAAAAAGTGGGAAAAAAAAAAGACAGAGTTATATAAGGTAAGGTAATCATGGGAGTGACACCCGCCACTTTTGCCATAGGATGTAGCTTAAACAAAGGGGGACAACTATCCCATTTGCCATATTCTATTGATTAGAAGCAAGTTTCAGTTTCTGCCCACTCTCAAGGGGAGGGGATTATGCAAGAGTCTGGACACCAGGAGACAAGGGTCATGGGGTCCACTATCAAGTCTCCATACCTGGTGACAGCAGTGAAGAGGCATGGACAAGGAGTGAGGTAGTTTGAAGAGGGGATTTCAGACACGAGGGTCCCTGGGCCCTTAGCTAGGTAGGAAGTGAAGCCAAAGTAGGAAACGACCAAAGACTGGAGGGGGTGGTGGGGTCAGTGATTTGAAGACTGTTTAAAAAGTTTTACTTATTTATTTACTTTGGCCACACTGAGTGACTTGCAGGGTCCTAGTTCTCCCAGCAGGATCACACCTGGGCCCTTGGCAGTGAAAGCCCATGTATGTCGTAACCCATGGACCGCCAGGGAATCCCCGAAGACCTTCTTAAGTCTGAAAGTTTTCACCACGGGAAGGTTGAGCAGCTTGAGGTGAGATGCAGTGGCTGGAGAAGGGCTTGTGTGAAGTCAGGATTTCCCAAAGGAGCCATTTCGGGGGGAAGGTTTGTTCCTGGGGAGCAGGCAGTTAGGTAGTGTGAAGGAGGTCATGGAACTGGGGAGGTCCAGATGGCCTCCCTGCTCCCACCCCGGCCCCCTCTAAGTCTTCCTAACTGCATGACTCCTGACATGCTCATCAGATCATGAGTCTTCTCCACACTTAACCCTGCCAGGCCTTCCTGCCTCATTCAGAGTAAAATCTAACACTCTTCCACGACCTGCCTCCTACCATCCTCAGCTACCCTCCTCCCCTCACTGTCTACACGCCAGCTACACTGGCCTCTGGGACTAGCCCTTGATGTTCCCGGCCTGGAATGCCCTACTCACTGATGGCCTCGTGGCTTCCTCCCTCCCGCTAAGTGTCTGTCCAAACGGCTACTCTGGACTTGCCTGTCCATCCTGTGTAAAACAGCATCTCTTGCCAATCACTCTCTGCCCTCTTAGCCACCTTATCCTTCTTTCATATCAAGCATTTCATGTATGTCCTCTTTTTTTAAAAGACATTTTTAGTTATTTATTTGCTGGGCTGGGTCTTAGTTGTGGCACATGAAATCTTTGCTGTGGCATGCAGGATCTAGTTCCCCAACCAGGAATCAAACCTGGACCCCCTGCACTGGAAGCGCAGAGTCCCAGCCACGGGACCACCAGGGAAGTTCTGCATGTATGTCTTTGTCCAGGTGTTAATCGTCTGTCTCCCTTAACAAGAATGTCAGCTCCAGGAATCTAGGGGTTTGTTTCACTCACTGCTGAATCCCAGAACCTAGATGGATGCCTGGCACATGGAGTGTTGTTACGAAGGCTAACAGAGCTGAGGGGTGTCCTGAGGGGTGGCTGAGTTTATACCAATGGGTCTGAGGCCAAAGCATTGAGGTGTAAACCAGGAGCTGTTTTGGAGGCCTGAGCACCACCTCTGATATCTTGAAGGGGTGAACACAGAAGTTATAGCACTTGATAGACTGTGGAACTTGGCAGTTAAGAGCTCTGCCACTTAATAGCTGTGTTATCTGAGAAAGTTACTTAATATCTCTGAGCCTTTGCTTCCTCCTATGTAAAATGGAGATAATGATAAAACCAAAGTTTAAATCATGGAGTTATGCAGATAAATACACACTCTGCATGGAAGGTACTTGGTTCAGGGCCTGCATATGGTACATACTTGGTAGTAACTGGATAATGTTATATTACTTCTCTGTGCCTGTTTACAATCTGAGACTTTCCTCTGCTGTCCAAACAAGCTTTGCCATTTACTATTATTCCAATCTTGGCAGATCATTTTACCTGAAATGAGATTCAGTTTCTTGTTTGCATCATGGAGATAATAATTCCCGCCCTGACTCCCTTGACCAAACTGTTGAGAACTGTTAAGTGAGGTGATGCATAGGAAAGCACTTTTTGTTGATGTGTGACATAAAGGATCATTGCTTTTCATGCTTGCTGACTGGTTCCCTTCAGGGTTGCTGGAGTTGTAGGCAATGAGTGATTGGTTAATTTTCAGAAGCTCCAACAGAATACCTGGGGTGCCCGGGACAGGGTGTTGCCACAGTGGACTTCCTTGAGCAGAGGAATGGAATCCAGATTTTGCCCAAAGCCTGAATTTAAATGGCCCGTGTGTGTGTGTGTGTGTGTTAGTTGCTCAGACGTGTCTGACTCTTTGTGACCCCGTGGACTGGGGTCCACTAGGCTCCTCTGTCCATGGAATTCTCCAGGTAAGAATACTGGAGTGAGTTTCCATGTCCTTCTCCAGGGGATCTTCCCGACAGAAGAATCGAGCCCAGGTCTCCTGCATTGTAGGCAGATTCTTTACCACCTGAGCTGAGCTTGGCAGGAATGAATTTAAATGGCCCTTGGGCTTCCCAGACAAGAGCTGGTGGTAAAGAATCCACCTGCCAGTAAAGGACACAGAAGAGACGACTCAGGCTTGGTCCCGGGGCGAGAAGGCCCCTGGAGGAGGGCATGGCAGCCCACTTGAGTGGTCTCAGGGCTTCCCTGGTGGCGAGGATGGTAAAGAATCTGCCTACAATGTGCGAGACCCAGGTTCTATCCCTGAGTCGGGAAGATCCCCTGGAGAAGGGAATGGCTGCCCACTCTAGTATTCTTGCTTGGCGAATCCCATGGACTGTAGCCTTCCAGGCTCCCCTGTCCACAGAGTCTCAGAGTCGGACATGACTGAGGGACTAACTGCAGAAATAGAGAACAGACTTGTGCACACAGCAGCGGGAGGAGAGGGCGGGGCAGCCTGAGAGCCCTGGCACCCATACATTAGCCTGTGTAAACCAGCTAGCGGGCAGCAGCTGTGCCGCACAGGGAGCTCAGCTCCACGCCCTATGCCAGCCTAGAGAGGGGGAGGGGGGAGGCTCCAGAGGGAGGGGACACACGTGTACCTATAACTGACTCATATCAACGTACAGCAGAAACCAACACAACATTGTAAAGCAATTGTCCTCCAATTTTTAAAAATGGCCCTTGGGCTGAGGGCCACCAGCTTTCTGTGCGACTCACGGCCTGAACAACAGTCTAGCTTCTCTTAGCTCCTACATGCATGCTCAGTCGCTCAGTCGTGTCCCACTCTGTCTGATCCCATGGACTGTAGCCCGCCAGGCTCCTGCATCTATGGAATCTTCCAGGCAAGAATACTGGAGTGGGTTGCCATTTCTTACTCCAGGACATCTTCCTGACCCAGGGATCAAACCTGCGTCTCTTGTGTCTCCCGCATTTTGGCAGGTGGATTCTTTCCCACCAAGCCACCTGGGAAGCCCTCTTTAACTCATACGTGAAGCAGAAAAGAAGAATCCAGAGCCTGGATGTCTGTCTTTGGAGACTCAACACCTGGTCCCTTTTCACCTGCCACTGTCAAGTAACTAATGAAGGCATCTCAGAGGCTCTATTCATGAGAGGTTCAACTTAGATAAACAGAACCCACAGCCCTGTGAGACCCAGAGCTCCTGAGCTGGCTGTGTCCCTGGTAGCTGGGAAGACAAAAAAGCACAGCAGCCATCTAGGTCAGGGAAGATGTAAGCATTCGTCCATGCCTCCTCCCCAAGTGGGAGCCAGGATGCAGAAAGGCCCTTAGGGTTCCACGTGGTACACAATCCCTAGGTGCTAATCATCAGTCGGTGCGGCACCCACTGGGCATCCTAGAGCAACAAACGCTCCTTTCTTACATGGTGTGTCCTAGGCAATTTCTCCAGGGACCTGGGTCCAGTAGACACAATGCCATTCATGGGTATCCAACCTACCCCTGTGGAGCCACTATACTTGGTTCCTCCAACTCAAAGTGAATTGTCTTCTAGATCAAGGGCACACACACACACACACAACCAGCCTGGTGGTAGCTACTGATGATACTGATTCCCACATTCTCTTTAACCAACCAGCATAGGAGGTAAGAGTGAAGTGATGGAAACTATCTACCAATATTTATTCACACTTATGTCAGAGAATAGGGCAAAAATTCATTTCCCAACCTCCTTCACAGTTCAATGTGGCTATTCATTAACGTTCTCACCAGGGAAATGTGGATGGATGGGACACCTTTGTGTTACTTCGAGGCCCAGGCTTTAAGTCTGTGCCACATCTCTGCCAAGTTCTCTTTCTCCTCCTGCTGGCTTGAATTCAGGGAGACCTAGCTTAACAATGCAGAGAAGGCAATGGCACCCCACTCCAGTACTCTTGCCTGGAGAATCCCATGGGCGGAGGAGCCTGGTAGGCTGCAGTCCATGGGGTCACTACTAGTCGGACACGACTGAGCGACTTTACTTTCACTTTTCACTTTCCTGCATTGGAGAAGGACATGGCAACCCACTCCAGTGTTCTTGCCTGGAGAATCCCAGAGACGGGGGAGCCTGGTGGGCTGCCATCTATGGGGTCGCACAGAGTCGGACACGACTGAAGCGACTTAGCAGCAGCAGCAGCTTAACAATACAGGGAGAATGCTCTGCAGAATGGCAGGGAATCATGATGGAAGGAACCTGGGCTCGACAATGTCTGCAATGGATATAGCTCCTGGCTGCTCTGGAATGGTCACTAGTTGGGTGAGAGATAAACTTCCATCTTCTTTTGTCCACGGAGTTATTGTTGGGCCTCTTTGTTGCAGCGGCTGAGCTTTACTCTGACTAGCCCAGGGGAAAAGAGCATGGCCAAGCTGGAGGGCTTCCCAGGCTAATATGGCAGCCCGGACCACCAGCCCTATATGACCTGCCACTGAATGGTTTGTGCTTGTGTTACAAGAGGCTGCTGGGGAAGGAAGCCGTGTTCTGTATTGATTAAGATGGAATCAGACAGGGACTTCCCTGGTGGTCCGGTGGCTAAGACTCTGAGCTCCCAATTCAGAGAACCTGGGTTCTGTCTCTGGGAACTAGATCCCATATGCTACAACTAAGATTCGGTGCAGTCAAATAAATAATTTTTTTTTTTAAAGATGAAATCAGACAGATCTAGGTTTTAATTTTGGTTGAAAGTGAAGTTGCTCAGTGACTCTTTGCGACCCCATGGACTGTAGCCTACCAGGCTCCTCTGTCCATGGGATTTTCCAGGCAAGAATACTGCAGTGGGTTGCCATTTCTTTCTCCAGATCTTCCCGACCCAGGGATCAAACCCAGGTCTCCCGCATTGTAGGCAGACGTTTTACCATCTAAGCCACCAGGGAAGTCTACTGTTGGTTAGAACATTCATTAGTGTTTTGAACCTTGGATACTTTCACTAACAAATTAGGTCTCAATTTCTCCTGTAAAATGAGGATATTAGAACCTACTACTATATGAAATATCATCTATATGATTATATGAGATAATATAGCTCAAGGGCTTGAAAATGTTTGCTGCTATTAATGGGATCAGATGATATCCAGATGTGATTTTTCCCACCCTCATTCTCTAGGAAGGAGGGAAGGAAGCTAATGTCTTTTAAAAAATATTTATTTTTATTATTTGGCTGCTCTGGGTCTTAGTTGCAGCATGTGGGACCTTTTCGTTGTGGCTTGTGGGATGTAGTTCCCTAACCAGGGATTGAACCCTGGGCTTGCTGCAATGGGATCGTGGAGTCTTAACTGCTGGACCATCGGGGAAGTCCCTCTGGAATTAAAAATAAATTTTTTCTTGATCCGTGGTTGGTTGAATCTGTGGATGTGGAAGCCACAGATACAGAGGGCAACTGTATAAGTTCCTAAAGTTTTCAACACATAAAGTTTCTTAAGTATCTACTATGGGCCACAGACTAGGATGGTGCTGGAGAACAGTGATGCCCTCGTGGAAATTAATTTTTCTCTACTTTTCAGAAGGCAGCAGCCTTTTCAGGCTCATAAACTGGAGTCTAGATCACCTATTGAGTTGAAATTTACCTTGACCAAGAAAAAAATCCTGATTCTTCACATTGCTTTATCGGATGCCCAAATCCCACTGCAGGTAAGTTAAACCATCATCTCTGGAGCCTGGACGCTGATGTTTCAAAAGCACTGAGGTGTCTCCAGTGAACAGGTGGCACTGAGTCTGAATACTGCTCCTCCCAGTTGTCCACACCACGCCAAACAGAAGTTTCTTAAACAAGGTCTGAGCTTGGCATTCACCTGGCAAAACCTTCCATGGCTTCCACTGCCTACAGGCTGAAGTCCAAACTCTGCATGACATTCACAATTTGGATCCAGCCTCTTTCCATTAATAACACTAATGGCTAAAATGGACTGGGCATTTCATGTTTCATATATACCCTGTGGTATGTACCAAGGACTTTCTGTGTATTATCCATTCACTTGTTGCCTAACCTTAGTAGACCATGTCTTGCCCAGCTTCTATATTGTAATAAGATGGGGACGTTCCAAGAAAAGCATTTAGCACAGTAGTATGTAGTTTACTGATCAGTTAACAGTAGCTATGACAGCTATCATCCCTGTTCTAAAGATGAGAAGGTTCAGGGGTGTTAAGTAACTTGCCTAAGACCACAATCCTGATAAGTGAACAGAAATGGGGCCTGAACCTGAGAAGTCTGGCTTCAGTGCCCAGACTACCTGTCTTTCACTCTGCCGCTGAGAGCAGTGCTTGTCTCAGGCCATCTTCCAGAGCTGCCCCAGAGGATGTTCCTTTCACGGTTAGAACACCTCCCTTCGGCCTCCTCCAGGAAGGCTTCCTTCCTGCACTTCCTTCCCTCACGACCCCCGCTAAGCAGAGGCTGATACTCCTTAGCCTTCTCAACAGACCTCCCTCTCCACTCTCATCCCACCCAACTGCCACTTAGACAGAGGGTGCACCCCCTCAGGGGGACATTGTCCTCGTCACCTCTGGCTCTGCCGTGCATGGCCTGGCATGGAGCAGACCTCTGCAAATGTTTGCCTGGATTCACCACAAGCCAAATCCATTGACGAGAACCGGGCCAAGAGTGGAGAACAAGACCTTCTGGCAGAAACGGCCTGCCTGTTCCCAGCTGTCACAGTGCACTCCAGAGCAAGCACGCGCGTGCTTTTCTTTGGCCAGAGTCCCCTCACCGTTGGCCAGAACTTCCAGTCCCCTGGACCTGGCTCTCAATGTGCTCTCCAGCCACCCCCTGAAGTTGACCAGCACGAGGTTCAGCCCAGAGGAGCCCAAATCATCCAATAACACGAGTCTAGAAGATCCCTCACTTCCCCCAGTTCATTTTTTCAACAAATATTGATTGAACCCCGACTTAAGCCCAGCACGGTGCTTGGCACTGGATACTGGGTGGAGTGCAAACCAGGCGTGGTCCCTGGCCTCATTCATGGAGCTTATGCACTGGTGGGGAAGGTAGTTCACCAGTAAGTAAACATACAAATGGACGGTAAATTCCATATGAGAGAAAAAGAATAGAGGACTTTGAGATAGAGTCAAGCCCAGGAGTCAGGGAGGGACTCCGAGGAGGTGACATTTCAGCCAGGGCCTGAGGGTATGAAGAGCTTTCAGCCTGCCAAGGGTAGAGGAAGAGCATCCGTGGCAAAGGGAACAGCAGATGCAGATGGGAATGAGGCTGGAGTAAGGAAGAAATGAAGGGAGGCCAGGGTGGGAGAAGCACAGGCAACAAGCTTGAGATTGGCAAGAAAAAGGCGAAAGTGGATTTGGGAGCAGAAAAAGAAGAGCTTGGCTTTTATCCTTAGAATAATAGGGAAGTGGAGTAAGGACGTGAGACCAGGGTTGATATGCTAGGGCTTGCATGTTTAGAGCTCTCTCTGGCTGTGCTGAGAACTGACTGGCAAAGCAAGAAGGAAGCAGAGTGACCTTTCAGAGGGCAGAGATCTGGGTAGAGCTGCTGTGGCCAGACCAGGGTCGGGGCTGTGGGCTCAGAGAGAAGTGGATGGTCTCCAGACGTATGTAAGAAGTAGAACTTTGCAGAGGTTTTCAGAAAAGCTAAAAAAACAAAAAAACAAACAAAAAAAACCTTTATTGAATATATGTGACAACCCCAACGATGGGGTGGGAGTCAGGGGCACCAGAAAGGTTTGGGAATATAAACAAAGATACATGTGCCCTCAGCCACGGAAACCAATACACAGTCACCATTTCCCCCACAATCTCTCAGGGAGAATGGGCCCAAGAGCAACTAAGATGCTAAGGTTCTGGGTCATTCCTACCTCATCCAACGGTATCAACTGATTCTTCTGAAACAGGGTATTTGAAACATGAAAAACGTTTCCCACTGTCCTGCCATGAGATGTTGGATTCTTGGCTAGGAGGTGGTCAAACTGCAGGACTGGAGCACTGACCTGATGTCCGGGGAGCAGGAGGGTGCCAGGGAAGAGGGGAGGGGGAGGAGGGGCCTGCCCCTTGTAAGAAAGGTGAAGTTGGTCTTTGCCTTCCACCACCACCCTCTGTGCCCCCTCCCAACCCCCGGGAACCTGCTGGCAGCCCCCCTCTGTCTCTGTGTCCCTCAGCAGCAACCCTGGCCAGGGATCCGCTCCCTGAAATGACGTCTCTCTCCGCGCAGAAAGAGGTGGAAGACAGCAGAATCTGATCCAACCACCTCACACTGAGGCGTAAAAGAATGCCTTTAGTTCTTTATCCCTCCTTGAGGAATTCGCCTTCTCAAAAGAGCTTTCTGGGTCATTTAAATCATCTCTGCTCTCCTACCCACTTGCAGGACTGATTTCTTTTAGGATGGACTGGTTGGATCTCCTTGCAGTCCAAGGGACTCTCAAGAGTCTTATCCAACACCGCAGTTCAAGAGCATCAGTTCTTCGAAGCTCAGCTTTCTTTATAGTCCAACTCTCACATCCATACATGACTACTGGAAAAACTATAGCTTTGACTAGACGAAAGAAAAGCAAAAAACAAAGTTGGAATATGACAATTTTTTTTCAATGAGTTACTTTATTTTGCTTTTGATCCACCCAAGTTTTATTTGCTTTCTTTTTGGTCCCGAATTCTCCCTTGTTATAGATAGTTGTTTATAGATGTTATCTCCTGGCTTAAGTCTTCCTTTCTCCCCAGCCAGCCCCTCTCCCTTCTCCTCCCCACCACCGTGGCCAAGAATTTATGGTGAGAGATTTACCAATTAGGAGCTTCCTCACTATCTCCAGGCTTCCCAGGTGGCGCTAGTGGTAAAGAATCTGCCACTCAATGCAGGAGACATAAAAGATGCTGGTTCAGTCCCTGGGTCGGGACGATCCCCTGGGGAAGGGCATGGGAACCCACTCCAGTATTCTTGCCTGGAGAATCCCATGGACAGAGGAGCCTGGCGGACTGTAGTCCATAGGGACAGGATCGGATATGACTGAAGCAACTAAGCACGCACGCATGCACAGTCTATACCTCCAGCAAGTTCAGAAAAGGAACAGTGATCTGCTAGAATTAGAAAGATTCCTTTTCATTTCCTAAAATTGACCAAGAAACTCCCACCCATTCTGATATCTGTGATCTGTTCATTTGCCTCCAGGCTAAGATGACAGGACTAGCAGGATCCATAATTAGTGATTTTGTTATATTTTAAGATCCCTGGATGTAAAATTCCCATTAAAATATATAAGCCTGGTGTTCAACTTTCAGACATTGAACTTTCAAATGGTTTTTAGGATTCCAGAAGCCCCCAGATCACTGCTTCTAGGTGGGACCTGGTAGGGGGTGTTGGCATGGACCCCTTGTCACTGGCGATCTGGTGACCTCTCAGTCATCACTGAGTCCCACTCACTCTGCAGCTTATTTCTTTTTGTTCCAAGGAGACCATAATAGGTTTAGATGAAGTTCTTGTTTTGAGGATGTGCACACTGTTAGGTAAAGAGTGTGGCCTCTGTGAGTGATAAGCTTCTCTAACTGAGCAAGTTATATAGAGCTGTCAGTTCAGTTCAGTTGCTCAGTTGTGTCCGACTCTTTGCGACCTCATGGATTGTAGCACGCCAGGCTTCCCTGTCCATCATCAACTCCCAAAGCTTGCTTAAACTCACGTCCATCGAGTCAGTGATGCCATCCAACTATCTCATCCTCTGTTGTCCCCTTTGCCTCCTTCCTGCCTTCAATCTTTCCCAGCATCAGGGTCTTTTCCAATGAGTCAGTTATTTGCATCAGGTGGCCAAAGTGTTAGAGTTTTAGCTTCAGCATCAGTCCTTCCAATGAATATTCAGGACTGATTTCCTTTAGGATGGACTGGTGGGATCTCCTTGCAGTCCAAGGGAGGCTCAAGAGTCTTCTCCAACACCACAGTTCAAAAGCATCAATTCTTCGATGCTCAGCTTTCTTTATAGTCCAACTCTCGCATCCATACATGACTCCTGGACAAGCCATAACTTTGACTAGATGGACCTTTGTTGGCTTATGCAGTTATATAGAGCTTGTATATAAACTTGTTCAGTTATATAGAGCTGTAGGACCACTGTTAACCTCAGAGCTGCTGATATTGACCCTTGAGTCACTGAGCTCTTTATAGATGGTATCAATTAAAGTAATTTCTGCTGCATTTGGGTATTAAAAATCAGGAACAGTCCAAAGGATTGCTTCCAAATGAGAATTCCATTTCAATAGTTGCAAAATGTGAAAAATGCCCTATATTCTATATCTAGGCAGAAATGTGTTTTTGCCTTATATTGAGCTCTTTTTTCCTCTATTTCATATAGATCATGCACATTTTTCTTTCTTAAAATTGTTAACCATTGGTTGGGGACCTCCCTTCCTGAACCAGGAATTGAACCCATGTCCCCTGCATTGGCAGGCAGATTCTCATCCACTGTCCTACTAAGGAAGTTCCTCATTCAGCTTTAAGAAAAGTAAGAGACATTTTCACCAAGAACTTTATTTAACAACGTAGTCCCTATTTGAATGAACCTTCTGGCTAACCCAATAACTATGCAAGGACCTTATTTTCAAAAGAGGACACACCTGAGGCTCTGCTGGACATGAATTG
>SJYH01000834.1:10074-30021 GCA_006408735.1 Sylvicapra grimmia
AAGTTCAGGGGTGTGTTCCTGTGTTGCTGGAGAATTTGCGTGGTATGTCTTGCTCTGGAACTTGTTGGCCCTTGGGTGGTGCTTGGTTTCATTGTAGGTATGGAGGTGTTTGATGGGCTCCTATTGATTAATGTTCCCTGGAGTCAGGAGCTCTCTGATGTTCTCAGGATTTGGACTTAAGCCTCCTACTTCTGGTTTTCAGTTTTATTTTACAGTAGTCTCAAGACTTCTCCTTCTATACCACACCATTGATAAAACATCTAGGTTAAAGATGAAAAGTTTCTCCACATTGAGGGACAGCCAGAGAGGTTCACATAGTTACATGGAGAAGAGAAGAGGGAGTGGGGAGTTAGAGGTGACCCGAATGAGATGAGGTGGACTCAAAAGAAGAGCAAGCAATCTAGCCAGTAATCACTTCCTTGTGTGTGCTCCACAATCTGGACCGCTCAGAGATGTTCATGGAGTTATACAGAGAAGAGGAGAGGGAGGAAGGAGACAGAGGTGGCCAGGAGGATAAAAGAGGGGAATGAAAAGGAGAGAGATAGATCCAGCCAGTAAGCAGTTCCCTAAGTGTTCTCCACCATCTAGAACACACAGAGATTCACAGAGCTGGGTAGAGAAGAGAAAGGGGAAGAAGGAGACAGAGGCGACCTGGTGGAGAAAAAGGAGAATCCAAAGGAGGAGAGAGCAGTCAAGCCAGTAATCTCACTCTCATGTAAAGTTGGGTACTGAAGATTGAGTTTTTGAAGGTACAAAATTGATAACAAACACCAAAAAGCAAAGATTAAAAANGTAATCAGTTCCCTAAGTGTTCTCCACCGTCTGGAACACACAGAGATTCACAGAGTTGGGTAGAGAAGAGAAGGGGGAAGAAGGAGACAGAGGCGACCTGGTGGAGAAAAAGGAGAGTCCAAAGGAGGAGAGAGCAGTCAAGCCAGTAATCTCACTCTCATGTAAAAATGGGTACTGAAGATTGAGTTTTTGAAGGTACAAAATTGATAACAAATGCCAAAAAGCAAAGATTAAAAATCTAGAGGTTGGATTTTCAAAAATACAATATTAAAGAAAAGAAGAAGAAGAAGAAAAAACAAAGTCACAAGAATTATTAAAAAGAAAAAAATATATATATATATGAAGTTTGCTTTAAAAATAGGGTCTTTTTTTGAAAAGTAATAGTAGGCTATAAAAATGAAAATTAAAGGAGAAATAGAGGACTTAAAATTTTTTAAATGTAAAAAAAAAAGAAGAAGAAAATAACCAAAAAAAAAAAAAAGAGAGAGAGAGAGAAAAGAATGATTGTAAAAATAGTAAAGATATATCAACTTTCTCTAGTGGTGTTGTGAGCAGTGTGGGTTCAGTTCATTTTCAGGTAGTTCCTTGGTCCAGCTTATATTTCTCAAGATCTATAGGCCCCTTCCTATGTAGTCAGTACTAACGGCAGGGTTTTAATCTATTGCACCTGTCACTTCCAAGGTGGTTCCCTCTGTTTTAGTTTCTGTTTGTTGGTCTCTTCAGTGTCCAATTTCCACCCTGACACAAGGGGGGTGGTGGTGGACACGTTTCTTAGGCTCTCCTGTTCAGTAACGCTGTGGGGAGGGAGGGACGCTACAAACAATTAACTCTGGCGTGTGCTCGCAGTGTCTCAGCCACACTGGGCCTGCCCCTGCTCACTGTGCACACAGCTCAGGCTCTAGGTTGCTCCACCGGGAACTGTCTGTGGCCGGCCCTGGGCTGCATGCACCTCCCAGGTCTAAGTCACTCAGGCTCAGGCACTCAGGTAGTCCTCAGAGGCGCAGACTCGGTTGGGCCTGCGTTTTGTGCCCTTCCCAGGTCCGAGTGGCTCAGGTGTTTGGCGAGTGTGGTCACTGCAACTTACTGCCTCTCCCGTCCCTGCTGCTCAGTTTTCTGGGTGTACAACTGGCGCACCTTCTCAGGCGGATGATGACTGTCCAGAACCCCAAGAAGTCTTAGTTAGCAAAGAAGCCTGTTTGCAGTTTGGTAGTTAATGTCTCTCTGGTGCTGCTGTTGCCCCCTTCCGGCCCTTCCAGCTCTGGCTGCCTGTCACTGGAGGGGCATGGTCTGCAGCCAGCTAATTCTGTTCTGTCCTTTGGTCTGTGCATAGTCCTGGCGGTGTCTTATGTTAGAGCTTTTCACATGGTAGCTATACTTCAGTCTGGTTTGCTAGCCCAAGTTAGTTCGCTCTGGTTACACTCGGGGCATTTGGGCAGATCCTTAAAATGCAATGCAGCCCATGCCTCCCTGCCCAGCCCCCGCTTGCTAGTGGTGGATGCAGGTGTCTGCACTGCTTCTCCCCTGGGGGAGTTACTGTTGGGCTCGTAATCTGTGGGGTTTAATTATTTATTTCTTTTTCCTCCCTGTTATGTTGCCCTCTGTGCTTCCAAGGCTTGCCACAGACTCGGCAGTGAGAGTGTTTTCTGGTGTTTGAAAACTTCTCTCTTTTTAAGACTCCCTTCCTGGGATGGAGTTCCCTCCCTACCTCCTTTGTCTCTTTTTTTTTACTTTTATATTTTTTCCTACCTGTTTTCGAAGACAATGAGCTGCTTTTCTGGGTGCCTGATGTCCTCTGCCGGCATTCAGAAGCTGTATTGTGGAATTTACTCAGTGCTGAAATGTTCTTTTGATGAATTTGTAGGGGAGAAAGTGGTCTCCCCATCCGATTCCTCCACCATCTTAGGACTGCCCCATATCTGTGGTTATTGATATGTCTCCCAGCAATCTTGATTCCAGCTTATATATACAAAACCCTAAAAATTCATTAAAAATCTATTATAAATAGCAAATTTAGCAAATTGTCAATATACGAAATTAATNTTCAGAAGCTGTATTGTAGAATTTACTCAGTGTTGAAATGTTCTTTTGATGAATTTGTGGGGGAGAAAGTGGTCTCCCCGTCCTATTCCTCTACCATCTTAGGACCGCCCCATATCTGAGGTTATTGATATGTCTCCCAGCAATCTTGATTCCAGCTTATATATACAAAACCCTAAAAATTCATTAAAAATCTATTACAAATAGCAAATTTAGCAAATTGTCAATATATGAAATTAATACATTAAAATCAGCAGCATTACTATGCATGGTCAATGAACTATGTGAAAAGGAATTAATAAAGTGAACTTATTTACAGAAAAAACAAACAAACTACTAAGGACTCAACCAAAGAGACACATGTAAAACTAGAAACCATAGTTGAAAGAAATTACAAGTAATTTAAAAAATGAAAGATATCCTATGTGGATGAGTTGGAAGCTGGCAATATCACCTACTGTGATCTAAGATTCAATGTAATCCTTATGGAAATCACAACTTTATTTTTTGCAGAAAATGAAAAGCATATTTTAAAATTCATATGGATTCTCAAGAAAGACTGAATAACTAAAACAATCTTGAAGACAAAGTTGGACGTCTCAGACTTTTAAATCTGAAAACATGTTACAAACCTACAGTAATCAAAGCAGTGTGGTACTGGTGCAAAGACAGACTTGTAGAACACTGGTGCAGAACAGAGAGCCCAGAAATGAGCCTTCGTGGATATAATCAAATGGTTGAAAACAAAGGTGCCAAGACATCTCACTGGGGAAAAGACAGCCCTTTCAACAAATGGCTTTGGGAAACTGGCTGTTCAGTCACTTAACCTTGCATCATGAACAAAAACTAACTTAAAATGGATTAAAATCCTAAATGTATGACCTAAATCTCTTAAACTCCTAAGTAAAGCTTGCTGCTGCTGCTGCTGCTAAGTCACTTCAGTCGTGTCCGACTCTGTGCGACCCCAGAGATGGCAGCCCACCAGGCTTCCCCATCCCTGGGATTCTCCAGGCAAGAACACTGGAGTGGGTTGCCATTTCCTTCTCCAATGCATGAAAGTGAAAAGTGAAAAGTGAAAGTGAAGTTACTCAGTGGTGTCCGACTCCTAGTGACCCCATGGACTTCAGCCTACCAGGCTCTGATACACCCTGAGGTGAATATGTTAACACTACTGAACTACACTCAAAATTAGTTACAACAATTGATTTTTACATTAATAGGTAGAAACTTCTAAACTTTACTATAGGATCAGCATCAAAACTACAATGTGTTTTGTCTTGAAATGTGATGTGTTTATTTTCCACTGAAACACAATAAGTAAACTAGAGTTGTATCATGTATATTTTGGAGTTCAATGTCTACTTAACACTGAACTCAATTTATACACCAGCATTAGGAGTGAACAAAGAACCAAGTATGTGTCAGCAGCTTGCAAAGCATTATACAGGATGAACCAAAAAACAAACTACTTTTAACATTGTATAATTCCCTTCACTACAGTCTGAAACATAGATTTACATAGAGTAAAGCCAACTTATAGGGTTTTAAAAATAATTGTCTTCCACAGTATAGGGCAATTTCTATTTCATCTAATATTCAACTTGTTTCCTGATTTATTTGAAAGTGAAAATTAATGTTGCTCTACTAAGAACCACTCACATTATACTGTTGGCACCATTAACTTGCACGTATGATGAGAAACATACACTTGCATGAAAGACTGCACTTTTCTATCTCCTTTAGAAATTTAAATTAAGATGGTAGAAGACCCAAGATAATTCTTCTGAAATTTCATGGAATGGAAAACAATAAAATGAAAGAGTGAGACAGGTGAGGGGAAAGAGAGAGATTTGAAAGAAAGGGAAAAAAAAAGGAAAATAGGAAGAAAGAAAGAAAGAGGGAGAAAAGGATGAGGAGAGAAGAGACAAAAGAGAGAAAGAAAGGAAAACAGGAGATAGAATAATACAGCATGAAACAATCATAAAACATGTCATTTTGCCACTGAAAACTGGGGGAACTTTTCAAAGAATTGCAGCATTATATCAAAAGAATACGGTAATCTATGGAAGACTTAGAATTAAGTTTGGAGCCCAAATATGAGACAATGGGGACAAGAATTGGGTAGAGGCCTCTGAGTAGGTCCCAACTGAGTAATGGTGAGCAGCAGCCTGATGACAGGGTGTGAGCCCCTCCTCATGGTCCTCCTGAGCAAAGAGAGAAGATGGAGAGCTGTGACCAGAGAGGCAGGGCCCGTCCCCACTGACCCTACTATGGACAGACCACCCTTGTGTCCAGAGGACAACACCACCTCCTGGTGGTGACCATGGGAGTGGATGACTCTTCCAAAAGAAGATACCTTAAGGAGGCCACTGGGTTCTGAATCCAGACCGTGTGTTGAGTTCCATGGAGCAGGACGATGAAGCTCTGAACATGTGGCTCAAGCTTAAGGGACCAGGCTCCCAGGGAGTGAGAGAGAGAGCGCATGGAACTAAGTTCTCTACAGGAAAGTACAACTTCCCTTTCCTCCCCTGCTCCCTGTTGCAGCTACCAGGACCTTCGTCCTTATTCAGAGATGTCTGTGGTGATGAAGGATCACAAACAGGAAGTGTCACCTGCCAGGCTGGGTGGTATAAAGTGTCAGTTGAATTTTGGGTATCCACGCTGACTCCCTAGGGCTCCCAGCCTCTGTCTGAGGGGAGAACACAGGACAAGGAGACTAGGAGCCTCTGAAGCAGGGCACAGGTGCTCCCTGCTGCCTTGTTGGGTGGTAGCATCAGTGAACAAAGGTGGAAGAACAGCCACATGCAGGATTGAGGGGAAGCATGGTCTTCCTAACTCTTAATTGGCTCTGGTGACCCAGGCTACCACCAAGAAAGGGACAAGGCCGAGTGTCCTAGGGCCCCTCTTCTAGATTGTCCAGGGAGATTACTGAGCACATATTTACATAGATTAGAAATGAAGGGAAAAGAGAGGCATCAGAGTTTGTGTTATTTAATACCTTCACCAGAGGAAGTTGAACTTGGGACATGCATGCTGTCTCAATGACTCTCTGCTAATCACTCTGCCCACTGTGTTATGCAGATTTCAAAATTAAGGTCTTGGGTAACATGGGTCATTAGTTCTCTAGTGGGAATGAAGATGCCTTTTCTATCTTTGTTTCTCACACTTGCAGTTTGTGAAGCATCATGTGCTTCATAAAGGGTAGAATGTAACACTGGATGAAAGAGTGAATTAGAAAAATAGGGGATGAATTTCTCAAACCAAATCCAATCCCTTCCATGAAGCCATCTTGTCCTGTTCTCAGGATACTGTCTCTCTGGTCACCCTCCTTCAAGTGGCTGTGTGTCTCTGCCCCAGTCTCCGCAGGGCATCCTTCACATCCTTGTTTCTCAGGCTGTAGACGAGGGGGTTGAGCATCGGGATGACCAGGGTGTAGAAGACAGAGACCACCTTGCCCTGCTCCATGGACGCCACAGCTCCTGGTTGGGCATACATGACAAAAAGGGTCCCATAAAAGAGAGACACGGCTGTCATGTGGGAGCCACAGGTGGAGAAGAGCTTGTGTCTCCCTCCTCCTGAATGCATCCTCAGGGTGGTCACCGTGATGTAGCCATAGGAGATGAGGACCACAAGGGTGGTGCCCACGATGATGAGGCCGCAGAGGCCAAACATGACCAGCTCATTGATGGTAGTGACAGCACAGGCAAGCTTGAGCAGAGGCGGCACATCACAGAAGAAGTGGTTGATGTGGTTGGAGCTGCAGAACGGGAGGCTGAATGTGAAGCTGGCCTGCAGGATGGAGTTGAGGCAGCCCCCGCAGTAGGAGCCCAGCACCAGGTGGGCACAGACCAAGAGGCACATGGTGATGGGGTAGCTCAGGGGGCTGCAGATGGCCACAAAGCGGTCATAGGCCATCACGGCCAGGAGAAATGCTTCTGTGGTGCCCAGTAGGGATAAAAAGAAAAATTGAATGATACATCCCTCAAAGGTGATGACCTTGAAGGAGGACAGGAAGTTGACCAGGGCCTTGGGGGTGATGACAGATGAGTACCACAGGTCCACAAAGGAGAGGTTCTTGAGGAAGAAGTACATTGGGGAGTGCAGACAGGCATCCAGGGTGATGACCACCATCAAGGTGAGGTTCCCCAGGATGGCCACCACATACAGGGCCAGGAACAGAGCAAAGATCAGGGCCTGGGTCTGTGGACCACCCTCAAATCCATCCAGCACAAACTCCTGCAAAGACATCACCGAGAGGTTTCCATTGCCTTAGGGTGACATGGCTCTCAGCTGAGCAACAAGCAGCAGACTGCAGAGAGCAGGTGAGATGCACTGAGAGGGAGCAGGTCAAAGTCAAAAGGGAACACTCTCTTGGAAAACAGAAACCCTTCAAGGTCTTACAGCCCAGTGACCAACAGACCACCAGCTGCCCTGTTTGTCTCCTGATGAACTCAGAATGACCTGAAATGTCAAACATTTCCTCTGATTTACTAATATCTAAGTGTGCTTGGAGAGCTTTCTTGGTGGCTGAGAGGTAAAGATTCTGCCTGTAATGTAGGAGACTTGGGTTCAATCCCTGGATTGGGAAGATCCCCTGGAGAAGAAATGGCAACCCACACCAGTATTCTTGCCTGGGAAAACTCACGGACAGAGGAGATTTACAGTCACAGGGTCACAAAGAGCCGGACACAACCAAGCCACTAAACAGCAACAAACTGTGCTTGAAACACTCACTCTGTGGAAGACTCTGAGTGTTTGCTCTGAGATGGTTCCAGGGCTCATGTCAAGCTGAGAGTCTACTGTGTAAGAATGGCTTCTGTCTCCTTGTCCTTGCTTTAAAGGACATGTTCTCCCTTCCCATGAGTTTGATCCTGAGCTGTGCCATTTCTGAACTTTCTCTGGTATCTTATCCTGCATTTTTGCCCCTGAAGGAAATGGCGACCCACTCCAGTACTCTTGCCTGGAAAATCCTATGGATGGAAGAGCCTGGTAGGCTATAGTCCATGGGGTCGCAAAGAGACATGACTGAGCGACTTCACTTTCCTTTTTTTAACTCATTCTTTAATTTCAGAAATTGTTAAACACGTTGTGCCATCAGGATGTTACTCAATGATAGTTCTATCTCCAGGCTAGTCTACAAGCATATCAGGGCCCTGCCCTCACCTCACCAGGCTAGTGTGGTGCTTTGCCTGTCTCTCCTGCAGGCCCTGAGATTTAACTTGGCATCTTTGTCACTGAGCTGGGACTTTGATGGCAACCATTGTTAGAGATCTCTGCATCCTTGATATTTTAAAGGTTCTTTCTTGCAATGTCCAGATACTAGACAATCTATGGAGAGGGGACAGCCCAGCTCTATGGCCACAGACACAGCAAGACAGACACTTTAACACATTCAGCACATGGGTATGTCATCTCTCTGTCCTTACTCCATGCATCAGGCTCCTTGGCACACCACGAGGGCTTGATTACTTTGAACAATGGGAACCATTAACATTGGTGGCTCAGACGGTAAGGAATCTCCCTGCAATGTAGGAGNGCGACTTCACTTTCCTTTTTTTAACTCATTCTTTAATTTCAGAAATTGTTAAACACGTTGTGCCATCAGGATGTTACTCAATGATAGTTCTATCTCCAGGCTAGTCTACAAGCATATCAGGGCCCTGCCCTCACCTCACCAGGCTAGTGTGGTGCTTTGCCTGTCTCTCCTGCAGGCCCTGAGATTTAACTTGGCATCTTTGTCACTGAGCTGGGACTTTGATGGCAACCATTGTTAGAGATCTCTGCATCCTTGATATTTTAAAGGTTCTTTCTTGCCATGTCCAGATACTAGACAATCTATGGAGAGGGGACAGCCCAGCTCTATGGCCACAGACACAGCAAGACAGACACTTTAACACATTCAGCACATGGGTATGTCATCTCTCTGTCCTTACTCCATGCATCAGGCTCCTTGGCACACCACGAGGGCTTGATTACTTTGAACAATGGGAACCATTAACATTGGTGGCTCAGACGGTAAGGAATCTCCCTGCAATGTAGGAGGCCTGAGTACAATCCTTGGTTCAGGAAGATCCCCTGGAGAAGGGAATGGCTACCCACTCCAGCATTCTTGCCTGGAAATTCCATGGACAGAGGAGCCTGGCAAGCTACAGCCTATGGGGTCACAAAGAGTCCGACATGCCTCAGCAACTGATACTTTCACTTTCAACACTGTCACATCTGCACCCTTTGGATCTTCCATGAGGCCCTTCTTCCTGTCCCTGTCTCAGCCTAACACCCCCTTGTCTGTCCTGAGCAGAGCTGAGCACTACACTCACGTGGGACATGGGAACCAGCTCTGTGATGGCCAGAGAGATGGTGAGGGGAAGATCCAACCTAAATGAGAAGGAGTGGTGAAGGAAGGTGGATACAGAGCCACAGTGCCTCCTAGGAAGAAAAAGAGGGTTAGTAAGAGGATGGATGTTGATTTTAGAGCTCTTTCACGTTTTCCAGAGGTCATATCTGCAGCATCACAGTGCTGACCTGGGGGTGGGGATGTGTGGGCAGAGGATGGGTGGTCAGTGGTGCGTATACAGGAGCGATGACCCTGAAGTTCCCTCAAAATTAAGTTTTCTTAGAAGGTGGTCTGAGAGTTCATTCTTTCCAACAAATCAGAAGGTAGATGACCATGTAGCTTGTCCAGTTTTCCTCTTCTGGCAGACTTGACTCCAGCTCTCACGTGATGGCAGAGGGGGCAGCCTGACCTGGATGCTCAGGCAGCGTTCCATATGATACGTGCTTGAAGCTGGTGCTGAGAGCAGAGTTGGTGGTCTGCCTTATGCTCCATGGCCACCCACCCTTGCCTCCCACCTGTTCCATGCAAACAGTCGCATTCATCATGGCCAAGCTCTTGCTGTCCCTTCTGTTCCCTACCTGGCCACACACACAACAGATTCCCTGTGGCCACAGTGACCAACGTCTCCCCACCACCCCAGACTGGCTGTCCTGCTTCTATGGCCCCTGGGGTTTCTGTTCTGTTTCCAGCACAGTTTGTCCACCTCAGGGGCCTTTGATCATCACAACAGTGACCCCTAGGATGTCTGAGGAAGCCCTTGAGTAGAGATTGACATGTTTACCTCAGAAACCATGCTTGGTTTCTGAGAAAACAAACTCACACATTGCCTTGGCTTATTGAAATGACTCAATGGGCCTATGGTTGCTGCTTCAGTAAACCTACTTGTGAGCTGAGCCTGAGATGTGCCTTCCCAGATAAACCAAAAAGTCTACTGATGTCTGCAAGACTCCATTGTATTAACTACGCTTGAGTCCTTCAGGTAAACTTCTTACACCTACAGCAGCAGCATCACCTGGAGATTGTCAGAAATATAGAATCTCAGGCATTAGATTAAAGCCTGCATTTATATGAGACCCCTTATTATTTCTGCTTTCTTTAAATTTTGGACCTCTGCCATAACTGACCCCGGCTCATAGTAGTAGGTGGGTGGGTGGGGGGAGAGTGTTGATCAGGCTTCAGGCTCCCAGGACTCATCTACCAGTGACGCTGATCCACACCCACCTAAGTGATGACTGAACTGCTCCTGTGATGTCAGAAGGGGCATGACCCACCAAGGGCCTTTTGCTCCCACGGTCAACAGGGCTCCTGACCCAGGTCTGTGCTGATGATAATGAGTTGGCACAGAGGACTCTCCACCCTGTTCAGGTCTAGCTTTCTGTGCAATGAAGGGTGATTGGAAAGGTTTCCGAGGAAGGCACTTGGGGTCACAGTGAGAGGCAGGCCAGGTACTCCAAGTTGATGCAGGAAATGCTTGGGTCTTTAGTCTTGGCACAAGCAGGAAGTGGGGTGGACTCAACTCTTTGTCCTGTCCCCTGAGCTGGCTGGTATTCATGGCCTCTGCGTCTTTAGGTCCCTCTGCTGGGAAGATGCCCTCCAGGTGGTGCAGCTGGGGCTTTGGCCTCAAATAGCCAATTAGCTGTTACTTGGCCTCTGAGTGCACTGGGGCTCCCAACTCCCCAGGCCCCAGGAAGATGCAGTCCTGGGGCCAAACTTCCTCTGATACATCTCAGCCCAATCACAAGCCTGTTCTCCCTCCAGGAGTGCTGGAGTTCACCCAATGGGAAGCAAGTTAACTTAGAGTGACCCAGTGGCCCTCTTTGGAAAAGCCTCCCCAGGACTGCAGGTGAGTCTTCCTGGCCCACAGCCTGCCTTCTTCCGCTGCTTCATCCTGGTATGTTGGTGTGCTGAAGGGTGATGTGCAGGACTCTGTCCCCGTGGAAATGGCACGGCCCTTTCTAAGTCACACTNTCTGAGTGCACTGGGGCTCCCAACTCCCTGGGCCCCAGGAAGATGCAGTCCTGGGGCCAAACTTCCTCTGATACATCTCAGCCCAAACAGAGGAGTCAGGAAGCCTGCTCTCCCTCCAGGAGTGCTGGAGTTCATCCAATGGGAAGCAAGTTAACTTAGAGTGACCCAGTGGCCCTCTTTGGAAAGGCCTCCCCAGGAGTGCAGGTATGTCTTCCTGGCCCACCGCCTGCTTTCTTCCTCTGCTTCATCCTGGTATGTTGGTGTGATGAAGGGTGATGTGCAGGACTCTGTACCCATGGAAATGACACAGCCCTCTCTGTCACATTGTGACCCTTCCTACTGTGCAGATTGAGTAAATGTGTCTGTTAAAACAAAACATTTAAATCCTGGACAGAAATCCCAAACCAAAGTACAAAGGTGATATATGTGCAACATTAAAATATAGAAAGTGTGAAAGTAAAAAGCAGAAAAAGTAGTATCATAAATATTCTTTAAAAAAGAACAAGGCAGCTAAATCTCAATAATCATTAGACAAAAAGGATTTCAGGAGAAAAAAATGCTTATAAAGGGGTATTTATTAAGGAAAATGTTCAATCCAAGTGCATATCTGAAAAGTTTAAATTTTATATGGCTAATATGATTAAAAATATACATAGTAGAAACTGGCAGAGTTAAAAAGAAATGAAAAGCATCCATCATGGTTGATATTCATCTCATTCAGTAACTAACAAAAGAAACAGAAAAATTGTAGTCATATGTTAGGATTGGTTCAAAATATTAGCTAAACAGTCCTACTGGGCATAGATAGAACACTATAATCACAACTGCAGAGTATACGTTCTCTTGAAACTCATAGAATATCACTGAACTAAGATTTTTTTCCAAATGAATTACTTAGAAGGAGGTCATGCTCATTGTTCTTTAGATGCTCAGTCATGTTTGAGTCTTTTGTGACCCCGTGAACTGTAGCCCCCTCTGCTCCTCTGTCCATTGGGTTTCCCAGGCAAGAATACTGCAGTGGGTTGCCATTTCCTTCTCCAGGGGACCTTCCTGACCCAGGGATCAAATCCACGTCTCCTACATTGCAGGCAGATTCTTTACCACTGAGCCAGCTGGGAAGCCCCATGCTGCATTAGGTTTGGCCCCACATCCAAAGACTGGCATCCTTCCAAGAAGAGGAAATGATACAGAGACAAGACACAGGGCGGTGGGCATGTAAAGATGGGACAGAGTTTGGAGTGATGCAGCAGCAGGGGAAGGAGTGCCAAGGAGTCTCCAGAAGCCAGGTAGAGGCAAGGAAGAATGTTTTCCTAGAGATTTGTTAATTAGTTGTGGTGGTCCTGGTGACCGACACAGGAGGGTAGTAAGGGAGCTTGCTTCCACCTGGCAAGGTCAGCAATATATACCTTCACACCCCTATCTTAGGAGTATGCCCTCTCTCCAACTTTATGTCAAAATGTACTCTGTATAGATCTTGATCACCTTTCCCAAACCTTCCATTTTCTAGTTCAGTTATTTATATTGCTTTAAACATGAAAACATAGCCTAACTGCTTGCAAACACATCTTTAGAAAGATAGTAATTTACTCACTTTTTCTTTTTTTTTCAATAAACTATGTTATGTAATGGATCTTCCTTCCCCCCCCCCACCTCTAATGTGTATATCTAGATGTGGATTCCTGAATCAAAAGACGCATAAGACACTTTTTTTTCCCCCCTCAATTGAGAACTTCCAGGTGTTCAAGGTGGATCTAAAAGTGGACATGAGTTTGAGCAAGCTTCAGGAGTTGGTGATGGACAGGGAAGCCTGGGGTGCTGCAGTCCATGGGGTCGCAAAGAGTCGGACATGATTGAGAGACTGAACTGAACTGAACTGAATGAAACACAACCAGCAGTAGGAGTCTGTGTTCCTCATCCTTTCTTATTTTGATAGTGTGTGAAGTCTATTCCTTTTATTTTCATTTGTGTTTCCTACTGCCAATGAGTTCTTATAAGTTTTCAAAGTGTTTTTAGGTAGTTGAATTTAGTTATTTTTCTATTAGATATTTGACAATAGTGCCATTTCAATTGGGATGTCAATAAAAGAAATCTTGATTTTTCAGGTTCTTTTCCTCCTCCTCCTCCTCCTTCTCCCTCTCCCTATCCTCCTTCTTTTTTTTCAAGTCCTTTGGACATTCTTTGACATGGTGCATTCTGTTTTCAATCAATTTGTTCATTATGCAAAAGCTGAATCAAGAATAGATAGCTGTAAAGCAATTATTCTCCAATTAAAATAGATTAATTAAAGAAAAAGAATGAATAGCACTGACTTATAGAGTCATGATAATGATTACCTTTGGAGAACAAGATTTGGGAGTGGGGAAAATGACAGTGGCATTTAGGTAAAAATATTTCTCTATCTTGGATTGTGGTGAATTCCATGAGTAGATATGATGGGATGATTTTTTTCTAAAAATATATATACATAAAATACAAATATTAATACTTCATTTTTCCTATCCTAGATGAGAAATGTGAATGCTATGACTGGAGTTCAAGGCAATGTTATCCATGCCCTTGGGGTGGTTGAACAGGAGCCCAAGAGAGCTTCTGCCCTAACAGGAACAAAAATTTTGCATTAGACCCCCACCTCTCTCTTCTGTGAGAGATACTGCTTGTCAAATCCGAATCATTCAAGCCAAAACTATTTCTACTGACATCAGACTCACAAGGGGGACACTTTGGCCATGTATTTAAATCATTATTTTAATTGTAATTGCTGTTTAAAACTGGGTCATTCATATTTGGTTGTGGTGAAATACCAAAGGACAAAGTTTAAAGATTTAATTTCTCTTTGGAATGATCAGTTATCAGGCCACAATGAATATTTATCCATCAGTCGTCTCTTCTATACCAGCCATTATCGAAGGTGTTTTATGTATGTCCGTTATCTCAGGTGAGTCTGGCCACATAAATTGTTTTAAAGTTTCAGTATAGTTGATGTTGCTACATGAATAGTTTTTAAGTTGCAGTATAGTTGGTGGCTGTTTCAAGATGATGGAGTAGAAGGATGTGCTAAAATTACAACTCGCTGCTGAACAACTGTCAAAGGAGAATGTTGGATCTCACAGATACCCCACATCCAAGGGCAAAGGAGAAGCTCCAGCAAGATGGGAGGAGGGGCAAAATAGCATTTAGAATCAAACCCCATACCCCCCAGAGACGCTCAGCTGGCTCAAACAAACCTTGTGCCCACCAGGACCCAGAGACCCCACAGAGACTGAGACAGAACTGTGTGTGAGTGTCTCCTGCAGAGGAACGGGTCAGCAGTGGCCTGCTGCAGGGGCAGGGGCTCTGGGTGCAACAGACCTGGGTATGGCATAAGCCCTCTTGGAGGAGGTCACCATTAACCCACATTAGTGCCACCAGAACTTACACAGCACTGGGAAAGCAGACTCCTGTAGGGCACAAACAAAACCCTCTGCACACCAGGACCCAGGAGAAAGGAGCAGTGACGCCACAAGAGAGTGACCCAGACTTGCCTGTAAGTGTTCAGGAGTCGCCAGCGAAGGCGTGGGTTGGCAGAGGCCCGCTGCAGGGTCGGAGGCACTGAGTGTGGCAGTGCGTGCACAAGACCTTTGGAAGGAGGTCGCCAGTATCTTCATCACCTCCACCATAGTTTGGCTTCAGGTCAAACAACAAGGAGGGAACACAGCCCCGCCCATCAACAGAAAACTGGATTAAAGATTTACTGAGCATGGCCCCGCCCATCAGAACAAGACCCAGTTTCCCCCTCAGTCAGTCTCTCCCATCAGGAAGCTTCCATAAGCCTCTTATCCTTCTCCTTCAGAGGGCAGACAGACTGGAAACCACAATCTCAGGCCTCTGACAAAACGTGGTCCACCTGGGAAGGGACTGGCAAAGCACTTCACTGTTCTTACCTTGGGAACTCTATGAACGGTATGGAAAGGCAAAAAGATAGGGCACTGAAAGATGAACTCGCCAGGCTGGAAGATGCCCAATATGCTACTGGAGATCGGTGGAGAAATAATTCCAGAAAGAATGAAAAGATGGAGCCAAAGTAAAAAACAACACCCAGTTGTGGGTGTGACTGATGAAGGAAGTGAAGTCTGATGCTCTAAAGGGCAACATTGCATAGTGAAGTGAAGTCGCTCTGTCGTGTCCGACTCTTTGCGACCCCATGGACTGTAGCCCACCAGGCTCCTTGGTCCATGGAATTCTCCAAGCAAGAATACTGGAGTGGGTTGCCATTTCGTTCTCCAATGTTGCATAGGAACCTGGAAAGTTAGGTCCATTAATCAAGGTAAATTAAAAGTGGTCAAACAGAAGATGGCAAGTGTGAACATCAACATTTTAGGAATCAGTGAACTAAAAGAGACTGGAATGGGTGAATTTAACTCAGATGACCATTATATCTATTACCGTGGGCAAGAATCCCTTAGAAGAAATGGAGTAGCCATCATAGTCAAATAAAGAGTCTGAACTTTAGTACTTGGATACAATCTCAAAAAATGACAGAATGATTCCTGTTCGTTTCCAAGGCAAACCATTCAATAACACAGTTATCCAAGTCTATGCCATGACCAGTAATGCTGATAAGGCTGAAGTTGGGAGGTTCTATGAAGACCTACAAGACCTTCTAGAACTAATATCTAAAATAGATGTCCTTTTCATTAAAGGGGACTGGAATGCAAAAGTAGGAAGTCAAGAGATACCTAAGTTCAATTCAGTTCAGTCGCTCAGTCGTGTCCGACTCTTTGCGACCCCATGAATCACAGCATGCCAGGCCTCCCTGTTCATCACCATCTCCCAGAGTTCACTCAGACTCACGTCCATTGAGTCCGTGATGCCATCCAGCCATCTCATCCTCGGTCATCCCCTTCTCCTCCTGCCCCCAATCCCTCCCAGCATCAGAGTCTTTTCCAATGAGTCAACTCTTCTCATGAGGTGGCCAAAGTACTGGAGTTTCAGCTTTAGCATTATTCCTTCCAAAGAAATCCCAGGGTAGATCTCCTTCAGAATGGACTGGTTGGATCTCCTTGCAGTCCAAGGGACTCTCAAGAATCTTCTCCAACACCACAGTTCAAAAGCATCAATTCTTCGGCGATCAGCCTTCTTCACAGTCCAACTCTCACATCCATACATGACCACAGGAAAAACCATAGCCTTGACTAAACGGACCTTAGTCGGCAAAGTAATGTCTCTGCTTTTGAAAATGCTATCTAGGTTGGACATAACTTTTCTTCCAAGGAGTAAGCGTCTTTTAATTTCATGGCTGCAGTCACCATCAGCAGTGATTTTGGAGCCTAAAAAAATAAAGTCTGGCACTGTTTCCACTGTTTCCCCATCTATTTCCCATGAAGTGATGGGACCAGATGCCATGATCTTCGTTTTCTGAATGTTGAGCTTTAAGCCAACTTTTTCGCTCTCCTCTTTCACTTTCATCAAGAGGCTTTTTAGTTCCTCTTCACTTTCTGCCATAAGGGTGGTGTCATCTGCATATCTGAGGTTATTGATACTTCTCCCAGCAATCTTGATTCCAGCTTGTGCTTCTTCCAGTTCAGCATTTCTCATCATGTACTCTGCATATAAGTTAAATAAGCAGGGGGACAATATACAGCCTTGACGTACTCCTTTTCCTATTTGGAACCAGTCTGTTGTTCCATGTCCAGTTCTAACTGTTGCTTCCTGACCTGCATACAGATTTCTCAAGAGTCTGGTCAGGTGGTCTGGTATTCCCATGTCTTTCAGAATTTTCCACAGTTGATTGTGATCCACACAGTCAAAGGCTTTGGCATAGTCAATAAAGCAGAAGTAGATGTTTTTCTGGAACTCTCTTACCTTTTCCATGATCCAGTGGATGTTGGCAATTTGATCTCTGGTTCCTCTGCCTTTTCTAAAACCAGTTTGAACATCAGGGAGTTCATGATTCATGTATTGCTGAAGCCTGGCTTGGAGAATTTTGAGCATTACTTTACTAGTGTGTGAGATGAGTGCAATTGTTCGGTAGTTTGAACATTCTTTCGCATGGCCTTTCTTTGGAATTGAAGTGAAAACTGAGCTTTTCCAGTCCTGTGGCCACTGCTGAGTTTTCCAAATTTTCTGGCAAACCACTTTTAGCATTATGCAGCTATCTTCACTATAATCTGATATGCAGGTTAACACAGCCATAAAGATAATCTGTAGGGTCTTAAAATAATTTTCTTCCAGACTTTTGTAGAATTTCTCCTCCATGCAATATTGGATCAGCTTTCATGACTTATTCCAAAGTCAAAATTAATGTTTTTCTACTAAGAACTACTGATTTCTTTTATACCATTAGGTATGAAATAATGATGATAAATCTCCACTTGTATAGGAAAACAAAGACTGTGTTTTTCCATTTCCTTTAGAAAATTTAATTGAAATAGTAGACAACCCAAGTTTTGTCTTGTGAAAAGACATGTGAAAGTGAAAGTTGTTCAGTCGTGTCTGACTCTTTGTGACTTCATGGAATACACATGCCATGGAATTCTCCAGGCCAGAATACAGGAATAGGTAACCTTTCCCTTCTCCAGGGAATCTATCCAACCCAGGGATTAAACCAGGTCTCTTGCATTGCAGGTGGATCAATGACTAAAAATAAAATGAGAAAGTACAACAAAGGGTAGAGGAAAAGTGATCCAGGAGTGGGGAAAGTGGGAGAAGAGAAGGAGGGGTAAGTGGATGGAAAGAGAGGTGATTGGGAAGGGAAGGGGGAAGGAATGAAAGAAAGGAGGAAAACAAGATGCATGAGAAGATGGTGGAGGAATAGGACGTGGAGACCACTTTCTCCCTCACAAACTCATCAAAAGAACATTTCAACGCTGAGTAAATTCCACAAAACAACTTCTGAATGCTGGCAGAGGACATCAGACACCCAGAAAAGCAGATCATTGGCTTCAAAACCAGGTAGGAAAAAATATAAAAGACAAAAAAAGAGACAAAGGAGGTAGGGAGGGAGCTCCGTCCCCAGAAGGGAATCCCGTCACAGGAAGAGACTCGTAAGAAGAGAGGTTTCCAAACACCAGGAAACATTCTCGCTGCCGAGTCTGGGGCAAGCCTTGGAAGCACAGAGGGCAACATAACAGGAAGGAAAAATAAATAACTAAAACCAACAGATTACGAGCCCAACAGTAATTCCCCCAGCGGAAAAGCAGCGCAGACGCCTGCATCCACCACTAACAAGTTGGGGGTTGGGCTGGGAGAGGTNGATTTCATATTGGGAAAAGAATACATCAAGGCTATATATTGTCTCCTCATTATTTAACTTCTATGCAGAGTAAATCATGCAAAATGCCAGGCTGATGAAGCACAAGCTGGAATCAAGGTTGCTGGGAGAAATATGAATAACCTCAGATATGCTGATGATACCACCCTAATGGCAGAAAGTGAAGAACTGAAGAGCCTCTTGATGAAAGTTAAAGAGGAGAGTGAAAAAGTTGGCTTAAAACTCAACATCCAGAAAACTAAGATCATGGCATCTTGTCCCATCATTTCATGGCAAATAGATGGGGAAACAGTGGAAACAGTGACAGATTTTATTTTTGGGCTGCAAAATCACTGCAGATGGTGACTGCAGCAATGAAATTCAAAGATGCTTGGTCCTTGGAAGAAAAGCTATGACCAACCTAGACAGAATATTAAAAAGCAGAGGCATTATTTTGCCAACAAATGTCCGTCTAGTCAAAGCTATGTTTTTTCCAGTAGTCATGTATGGATGTGAGAGTTGGACTATAAAGAAAGTTGAGCACTAAAGAATTGGTGCCTTTGAACTGTGGTATTGGAAAAGACTCTTGAGAGTCCCTTGGACTGCAAGGAGATCAAACTAGTTAATCCTACAGGAAATCAGTCCTGGCTATTCATTGGAAGGAATGATGCTGAAGCTGAAACTCCAATACCTTGGCCACCTGATGCAAAGAACTGACTCATTAGAAAAGACCCCGATGCTGGGAAAGATTGAAGGCAGAAGAAAAAGTGTATGACAGGGGATGAGACGGTTGGATGGCATCATTGACTCATAGTTATGAGTTTGAGCAATTTTCTGGGAGTTGGTGATATACAGGGAAACCTGGCATGCTGCAATCCATGGGGTCTCAAAGAGTCAGACACAACTGAGTACTGAACTGAACTGATGCCAGGGAGGTCCATGTGGTTGATACTTTGAACCAATTCTATCATATAACAATATTTCTGCTTGCTTTATCAGTTACAGAGAGAAACATGATAAAATATCAACCATGCTTTGAAGATTTACATTTGTTTTCATTTCTGTCAGTTTTTATGTTACATATTTTAAATCTTTATTAGTTGCATACATATTTATATTTTTCACATTACCCAGTTTGATTGAACATTTGAATTATGAAATGCCCCTTTATGAGCAAAATTTTCTCCTGAGGTCTATTTTGTATTTTTATGATTTTTAAGCCACAAAATCCTTGGTTTTCTTGGGATATTCATGATACAAGTTTCTCCAGCTTGCTGGGGTTCAGCCTCAGCAGAGTCCAGGGATATCCTCAGGATGAATGGCGTCAGTGAATGAAAGAATGACACAGGGAGACCAAGCTTTGGTGAGCGAGGCCTGTAACTTTATTTTCAAAGGGAGCTTTTATAACCTGACTTGTACATAGAGGAAAATGAAAGATGCAAAGTCATGCAGAGTCAGCTCAAACATTCCAGCAGTTTTGCCCTTATTGAAACCAGGATTTTTTTCTGCATACCTTTCCCATAAACAAGGGTCTTATGTTGTGTACATTATCTTCTGGCCTTGGAGGCCTGTTGACATTTTATGACCC
>SJYH01000834.1:61601-89747 GCA_006408735.1 Sylvicapra grimmia
CTCAGCACCGCATCATTATCATCAGCACAGACCTGGTGAGGAGTCCTGTCCTCCCCGGGAGCACAGCGTCCTGGGTGGGCCATGCCCCTCCTGACATCACAGGAGCAGTGTGGTCGTCACTCAGCAGGGCACGGTCAGCATCACTGACAGGTGAGTCCTGGGGGCCTGGATCCTGGACAACAAGGTCCCCCACTCCACACTTCCCTTCGCAGGGTCAGTTAGGGCAGCAGGTCTGAGCTTAAGAGTAGAAATAATCAGGGGTCCTTGTACAAAGGTGGATTTTAAGTCAATGGCCTGAGATCCTGAACCCAACAAGCATCAGGCACTGCTGGTGCTGCAGGAGCTCAGATCACTCTTGAGTGATGAGAGTGCAAGGAAAGGATTCAGGACACAGTCACTACAAATATTCAATAGATCCTCAAAAGCAGCGCTGGGTGCCTCTGCTTCACTCTGGAGGTATTTGTCGGGCTCAACTCAGAGGCAGGTTTACTGAAGCCGCTGCAGTAGCCCCACTTGGTCATCTCAGCAAGCCAGAAGAATGTGTTTGTTCAGTTTTAAGCTTGGAAGCTTGGCTCCCCAGGTGAAAATGCCAAGCAGTCCTCATGTGTTCCCCAGGCATGCGAGGGGTCACTGCTGTGATGACTCAAAGCTCCTGAGGTGGATGAATTGTCCCAGGAAACAGCCAAATAAATAAAGCTGGGAACCCTCAGGAATATAACAGCAAGGTCACCAAATCTGGGGATAGTGGGTGAAGATGGTCACTCTGGTCACTTTGAGATTATTATGAGGAGAGGACCTGGGTGGGCAGACAGGGTGTGTGTGCAAGACAGGCCTTGGTGCATAGGACTTGGTGGCCAACAAGGGTAGGGCTGCACCCTGTCCAGCCTCAGTGTGTATATCCAAATTCAAATTTGAGTGGACCCTGCCTGCACATGTCAGACAGACTGTCTCCCTCTGCTCTCGTGAGAGGATTAGACTTAAGTCTCCCAGGAGAGGAAAGCGGGACCACTAACCCTTGTACCCTGTAAAACTTTTGGTTGCAAAGTATGGGCTCTTATAGATCATCTTCCAAGAGAACTTCAAGCTAAGAGGGAACGTGGGGTCATCACTCCTCCACAGGCATCACTGACCACCCAGCCTCTGAGTGCACACCCCCAGTGCAGAGGAGCTCGCTCCCTGCAAAGGCAGCCAGCTCCAACATGCTGCAGACCTGCCCTCTAGGAACTGTGGGGTTTGCTCTGGCATAGATTACATCCTCTCCCTGATCCTCCTCACCTTCCTGAGCGGCACCATGGCACTGTGCCCACCCTCCTCCCACTGCTTCCTCTCTAAGATGCATCTCCCAACCATTCCTCTGGCCACCACACAGCGGGTCCCCATGACCCATGACGGTGTGGTGGTCAGCCTGGTCCAGTGTGGACAAGGGAGGTCTGGGCTGTGACAGGGACACGAGGCAGCACCCAGCAGGAGGACCCAGCCACTGAGCGGATGTGACCATGTTGGAGGCTCCCACGGCTCCAAGTAATGACTATATGAGATGTGCTGAGGAGCCAGGGGCAGAGAAGTAAGGACAGGAGGAGGACATCCCCACATCCCAAATGTGTCACAGCCCCTGTCCTGCTGCTTCTCAGGCCACGAAGCTTGGCTGTCCCTTCCCCATTAATTGTCCGCTATCTGTACATTGCAAGGAAAAAAACCCTTACATTCTCAAGGAAGCACACAGCTCTGCTGATGTTTGTCATCATGCCAAGATAGATCTCAGGGTCTGCAGGAAAGATAGACAGAGCACCCCAGTAGCCTGTTGTCCCCTCCTCATATTTTTAAACATCGGGACATTGGCTTGAGGCCCCTTGAGATCCTCAAGGATGCACAGTGCTCTGCAGACAGAATGAAGCTGTGGTCCAGGTTCACATATTGATGCTACACGGGGCTCAGGGTCTGCAGGACAGACTGAGAGAAATTTTCCTGATTGGTGCTGGTTCCTGCTCTGGTCCCAGCCTGGCCTGAAGGTACAATCATCAGCAACACACCACCAGGCTGGCATGAGGTGTTCAATAAGTATTTATAAAGTCAGTGAATGAATTAATAAGACAGGAAAGTGCAGGATTAGGTACTTGAGTGAGGAGTGGAAATTACACAGCTCAGGAACATCCCTATGGAGATGAAAAGCGTTTATTGAGAAGAGACAGAGGAGATTGCAACACTCCTCACACTTCAAGATTTCAGCCCCCAAAGCTCCTGGCAGCCACTACACACCCCATAACAGCAGCTCAGAGTCACCCAGGGAGAGAGTGAATGTCCATATTTATGCATTAATGAATCAGGGGAAATGTTCCCTTTTCAGGTCAGTCCATACTCATCTGGAAGCAGAACTGGGCAGCTGGTGGTCTCTTGGTCAGTGGGCAGCGGGGTGCTGAAGGTCCTTGATCTCCAAGGCAGGACGATCATGTGACATTGACCTGCTCCCCCTCCCTGCCTCCCGCCTGCNTTGCCCTGGCTTTTAAGATCTGTGAGAGAGAGAGCCCAAGGTGGGGCACTCTCCGATATTCAAACACGCACCGGTGGCCTAACATAGAGGGTGCAAACTCCTTGTCCGGAGTTTTATTAGTTTAGCCCATAAACCAAGTTATTCAGCCTCTTTTCTCCACTTAATTTTCCTACTATGCTATCTCTTTCTAATCTAATCTTATATTAATATATAAATAAGTTTTCCTTGCCGACGCCATCCATCCTTCGAATCACCCTGGATCCACCAGGGCTGGACTCCGGCACTTACTTTGTTCCTATAGGAAAATCTTATATATATCACATATACATATATATATATCCTGGGCTTTCCTGGTGGTTCAGATGGTAAAGAATCCACCTGCAATACAGAAAACCTGGGTTCAATCTTTGGGTTAGGAAGATCCCCTGGAGGACGGCTTGGCAACCCACTCCAGTGTTCTTGCCTGGGGAATCCCATGGACAGAGGAGTCTGGCAGGCTACAAGCCATGGGTTGGCAAAGAGTCAGANTCTTATATATATCACATATACATATATATATATCCTGGGCTTTCCTGGTGGTTCAGATGGTAAAGAATCCACCTGCAATACAGAAAACCTGGGTTCAATCTTTGGGTTAGGAAGATCCCCTGGAGGACGGCTTGGCAACCCACTCCAGTGTTCTTGCCTGGGGAATCCCATGGACAGAGGAGTCTGGCAGGCTACAAGCCATGGGTTGGCAAAGAGTCAGACATGATTGAGTGAATAAGCACAGCACATATATTTATATTCCTATATAAACCACAGGGTTCATATATTATATATATATATATATATATATACACACACACATATATATGTATATATATACATATGTATATGTGTGTGTGTGTGTGTGTGTGTGTGTGTGTATCATGGCTTACATTCATATACATGATGAAAAGGTGTTAATTTTTATCAAATTTTACCTGTATTAATTGAGACAATCCTGGATTTTTCCTGCCATCATTCTCTTAATGTACTGTATTATAATGTTTGAATTCCAAAACATCACATACTTTTATATTCATTTATGTTTACTCAGTAATACTATTCTCTCTCTCCCCTCATATATTTATGTATAGCACACACAAAAATGTGTTGTCATTAAGAGTTTTTTTATAGAAATGAAAATAAACATTGTCTTGTTGTATCACCTTGACCCAAATTACACACAGAAAAAAGTCCCTAATGACCTTCACATATATCTAACCATTTCTCTTGACCCTACCCAGATGCAGGGCCTTGCCTTCTCTGGTTAAGCAATGATAAGCATTGACTGAAAGGCACTAACTTTCAAGAAGCATTGACTCCTGCCTCCACTTGGCCTCTTTCCACCTCACCTTCACCACCATCACAAAAGAGAATTGTTTGAGAAATAATTAAATTATGTGGGCAAGTTTCCACATGGTGTGACTGACGTCACTGGCATAGGTTTTGCTTCAGTGGCTCAAGTCTGACCTACAGTATGTCTCACCGAGGAGCCAGGTCAGTGGTCTGATGTGAATCTGGTGGCTCCATTTGGGACAGATGTTTCCATGCTTCCTGCTCCATCATGCCAAGGGTATGGGTGACATTGTAATTAGAAATAATAACCCAGACCTCCAGGCACAGTATTCACCTTCCTAGTCTCAGAATGGAATACATAGATCTTTCTATTTATGCTAATAATTTATATTTATAATTATATAAAAAATTATACAGTGAAATTCACTCCTGAAACTCACCACTACACAGATCAAAACAAAGAAACTTTCCTAAATTCCATTTCTTGTACTCCAGAGTTAACTACTCTCTGACTCTAAAATCAATGCTATAAACTCAAGGGAAAAAGCTGAATGTAAAAGAGGGTGCACCATGTCAAAGAATATGTAGAGGACTGGAAAAATAAGGAGCAAGAGAGAGATGTCCTAAATTATTCCATTTAGGGCAAAAATTGAAACTGAAGTTTCAGCAAATATCTAAAAGAAAATAAGAAAGAAACCCTAAATGGCCAGAAATGCTTTGAAAAAGTTACTAGAACACATTGTCAACTAGGAAATACAAATTAAAACAAAACAGCACAGATTTAACACACGCAGAAAAATGAGGATATATGAAAACTAAGACTCATGCATTGCTGATAGCATTCCATTGGTACAATCTTTTTGAGAGGAAAATTGCCCAGGTAAGTATAAACATCAATTTATGTGATGTGATTGCTCACCAAGAACAGTGAAAGGCCAGAATGATTTACAGCAAAAAAAAAAAAAAAAAAAAAAATCAACCTCCTGTTCCCATAGATGTTATGTATGTAGTCCATTTAGATTTTTGAAGAACTAGAACAGAAAAGAGAGATTGGCGTGGACAATCCTCTGTGCCCATCATGTTAGACAACACCTTGGTAACGGTATGCCTTATAGACCAAACAGTCCCTTGAAACCAGGACTTCTTGAAAGGGAAGGCTTTTATCTCTGCAACTGAGTAGAGTAACTGGATGACAGAACAGAATAATGATGGAAGAAAAGGAGGCTCCATTATGTAAGATTAATGTTGAAATTAATGAGGTTTAGAAAAAAATATGTCTTTATACACTTTAGAGGTGGGAAAATGTCCACTGCACAATATTCATTATTGAAAAAGCAAATAAAAAGAAAGTAATATAAATGTCTCTCTAAAGAAGACTCTACAACTAATTCAGTTATGTTTTAATGTTTACAGCAAATGAAATGTGATGGAGAACATGGAAGGATTAGGAAAGATGGTGAAGATCCATGCAGAGTACACTTTGACACAGAGCGGAGACATGACATGCCCTGGGCAGGTGGGAGAGTGAAGGATTTGCCGGCCTTGTCAGGTGAGAGCAGACCCTCGCTGCCCTCCCGTGAGAGTTACCAGAGTCAGCGTGACTGGCCAATGCAGCGCGGGTGACTTAGAGCCACAGAAATCTACTTTCTCATAAGCTTGAGGGACAGATGTCCAAAATCAAGCTGTCAGCAGGGGCTGCTGCCCTTGAAAGCTTTAGACAGATATTCTTCCTTGCCTCTTCCTGGGGGCTCCTGGCAACGTTGATGTTCCTTCCCCTGTTCCTGTGTCACTCCAACTTCTGTCCCATCTTTACACACCCTTTTCCTCTTCTTCAATGGACACTAGTTACAGAATTTCAGTTCAGTTCAATCACTCAGTTGTGTCCGACTCTTTGCAACCCCATGAATCACAACATGCCAGGCCTCCCTGTCCATCACCAGCTCCCGGAGTTCACTCAGACTCATGTTCATCAAGTCGGTGATGCCATCCAGCCATCGCATCCTCGGTCGTCCCCTTCTCCTCTTGCCCCCAATCCCTCCCAGCATCAGTCTTTTCCAGTGAGTCAGCTCTTCGCATCAGGTGGCCAAAGTATTGGAGTTTCAGCTTTAGCATCAGTCCTTCCAATGAACACCCAGGACTGATCTCCTGTAGAATAGACTAGTTGGATCTTCTTGCAGTCCAAGGGACCCTCAAGAGTCTTCTCCAACACCACAGTTCAAAAGCATCAATTCTCTGGCGGTCAGCTTTCTTCACAGTCCAACTCTCACATCCATACATGACCACTGGAAAAATCATAGCCTTGACTAGCTGGACCTTTGTTGGCAAAGTAATATCTCTACTTTTGAATATACTATCTAGGTTGGTCATAACTTTCCTTCCAAGGATTAAGCGTCTTTTAATTTCATGGCTGCAATCACCATCTGCAGTGATTTTGGAGCCCCCAAAAGTAAAGTCTGACACTTTATCTCATCTATTTCCTATGAAGTGACGGGATCAGATGAATTTAGGACCCACCTAATCCAGCATGACATCTTTCTAACTAATTCATTCGAAAGGCCTTATTTACAAGTAAGGTCACATTCTGAGTTTCTGGGTACTCATTTTTGGAGGCAGACATTACTCACATCACTACACTGATGCTGTGTCTGATTCAGGGGAATGTATATTCCACAGCTGCTGAGTGTAGCGCTGCATCTATGCCAAGCAGGTCCATAGTGCTAACACTTTGAAACAATGTAACACACGACAACAATGCTTTGGTTTATTTCATCAACTACTGAGAAAAATGTGATAATATAATCATGATTTGGATGTTAATATCTATTTTAATTGTTTTTACTTCATATATTTTAAATTTTCATAATTTGTTTGCCAACTAAGGTCCGTCTAGTCAAGGCTATGGTTTTTCCTGTGGTCATGTATGGATGTGAGATTTGGACTGTGAAGAAGGCTGAGCACTGAAGAATTGATGCTTTTGAACTGTGGTGTTGGAGAAGACTCTTGAGAGTCCCTTGGACTGCAAGGAGATCCAACAAGTCCATTCTGAAGATCAACCCTGGGCTTTCTTTGGAAGGAATGATGCTAAAGCTGAAACTCCAGCACTTTGGCCACCTCATGCGAAGAGTTGACTCATTGGAAAAGACTCTGATGCTGGGAGGGATTGAGGGCAGGAGAAGAAGGGGACGACAGAGGATGAGATGGCTGGATGGCATCACGGACTCGATGGACGTGAGTCTGAGTGAACTCTGGGAGATGGTGATGAACAGGGAGGCCTGGTATGCTGCGATTCATGGGGTCGCAAAGAGTCGGACACGACTGAGTGACTGAACTGAACTGAACTGATACAAACTTAAATTTTTCACATCATCCAGCTTGGACATTTTCATTTTGAACATCCCTTTGTAATATGCAGACTTTCCCCCTGAAATCTACTTTGTCTAATGTTTACTGAGCCATCAGAGCCTCATTTTCCTGAGGATATTCATAACAACTTTCTCCAACTTTTTACTATCAAACTTTCCATGCTTTTGTAGTAACCATACTCAACATTTATAATTTGATTTTGGATGTCTGCCCAAGGTGAAAATATTTTAACATATGTTTACTCAATCTGCATTGATAGAAGAGCCACCTTATGACCGAGAAAGGGCTGTGCTTATTCTCCGGGCACAGAGTCCTGCACATCACTCTTTGTCATGCCAACACACCAGGATGAAATAGGAAGGAAGGGCTGTGGGCCAGAAGGGCACAGCTGCAGCCCTGGGGAGCCCTTTCCAAGGAAGACCACTGGGTTCCTCTGAATTGTCTTGCTTCTTGCTCAGTGGACCCCAGTAGTTCAGAAGGATTGCAGGGAGTCACTCTTAACCATCCTGTTCTGGGCTGAGATGTATCAGAGGAAGTTTGGCCACAAGACTACATCTCTCTGGGACCCTGGGAGTAGGGAGCCCCAGTGCATTCAGAGGCCAAGTCTCACCTAATTGGCCATTTGAGGCCGCAAATCCCAGCTGTGCCAAGTGGAGAGCATCTTCCCAGCAGAGGGACCCAAAGATGCAGGTGCCATGAGTACCAACTGGAGAGGGGACAGACACAGAGGAGCAGGTGAGCTGAGTCCATCCCACCTTCTGCTTTTACCAAGACCTAAGAGTTTCCTGCAGAAGGCCCTTGGAGCACCTGACCTTCTCACTGTGACCTAGGTGCTCTCTGCTGCACCCTCCCCACCCTCACTTCCCTGCACAGGAGGCCAGACGTGGACGAGGGAGGGGGCCCTCAGTGCCACATCATTATCATTAGCACAGACCTGGGTCAGGAGTCCCGTCCTCCCCGGGAGCACAGGGTCCTGGGTGAGCCATGCCCCCTCCTGACATCACAGAGGCACTGCGGTCATCACTCAGCAGGGCATGGTCAGCATCACTGACAGGTGAGTCCTGGAGGCCTGGATCCTAGACAAGAAGGTCCCCCACTCCTCACTGCCCTGGGCAGGGTCAGTCAGGGCAGCAGGTCTGAACATTAACAAAAGTAGAAATAATCAGGACAGACTCGATGGACGTGAGTCTGAGTGAACTCCGGGAGATGGTGATGAACAGGGAAGCCTGGCGTGCTGCGATTCATGGGGTCGCAAAGAGTCGGACACGACTGAGCGACTGAACTGAACTGAACTCAAATAAACATGGGCTTAAATCCAGTGGCTTGAGACCTTGCATTTCTGACCAGCTCTAGGTAATGATATTGTTATAGGGCCTCAGACTGCATTTGCCTAACTAAATTTACAAGGAAAAGGATACAGGACCCAGTCAATAAATACAGAGACTTGCAGACAACACTGGATTCTTCTGCTTCACAGGGGAAGGTACATATCAAGTTTAATCACAGGTCTACTGAAGCGACCACAGCCCCACTGCATTATCTCAGTAGCCAATGGAATGTGTCAGTTTATTTTCCAAAACCATCTTGGCTTCCCAGAAGAAACTGCAAATTGCTTCTCATGTGCTTCACTAGGCATCCTAGGGGTCACTCTTCTCAGGACCCAAGGCCCCTGAAGTGGACAAACTGTCCTGGGAAACAGAATAGAACATGAAGTTGGGAACCACAGGGGACACAAAAGCAGGAAAGCAGGCCTGGGACAGTGGCGGGGAGACGGTCACCCTGGTCACCGAGGCTCTATCGTGTGTGTGAACAGCACGCACACAGAGATGGGCAGACAAAGCTTCAGTTCCGTTCAGTCACTCAGTTGTGTCTGACTCCTTTTGACCCATGGACTGCAGCACGTCTGGCCTCCCTGTTCTATTACCAGCTCCCGGAGTTCACTCAAACTCATGTCCATCGAATCAGTGATGCCATCCAACTATCTCACCTTCTGTCATCCCCTTCTCCTCCTGCCTTCAATCTTTCCCAGCATCAGGGTCTTTTCAAATGAGTCAGTTCTTTGCATCAAGTGCCCAAAGTGTTGGAGTTTCAGCTTCAACATCAGTCCTTCCAATGAATATTCAGAACTGATTTCCTTTAGGATTGAGTAGTTGGATCTCCTTGCAGTCCAAGGGACTCTCAGGAGTCTTCAACACCACAGTTCAAAGCATCGATTCTTCAGTGCTCAGCTTTCCTTATAATCCAATACTCACATCTGACCTAACTACAGGAAAAATCAGAGCCTTGACTAGATAGACCTCTGTTGGCAAAGTAATGTCTCTGCTTTCAAAGATGCTGTCTAGGTTGGTCATAGCTTTTCTTCCACGCAGAAAGCATCTTTTAATTTCATGGCTACAGTCACCATCTGCAGCAATTTTGGAGCCCCCCAAAAAGGTCTGCCAGTGTTTCCACTGTTTCTTCATATATTTGCCATGAAGTGATGGGACTGGATGCCCTGACATTAGTTTTATGAATGTTGAGTTTTAAGGCAACTTTTCACTCTTCTCTTTCACTTTTGTCAAGAGGCTCTTCAGTTCTTCTTCACTTTCTGCCATAAGGGTGGTGTCATCTGCCTATCTGAGGTTATTGATATTTCTCCTGACAATCTTGATTCCAGCTTGTGCTTCTTCCAGCCCAGCGTTTCTCATGATGTACTCTGCATAGAAGTTAAATAAACAGGGTGACAATATACAGCCTTGACATGCTCCTTTCCCAATTTGGAACCAGTCTGTTGTTCCATGTCTGGTTCTAANGTCAGGGCTGCTGACACTGCATAATTTTGTATTACCCATTGATCTCTATGTACAATCAAAAAGGTATAAAAGGACTTTCTAGACAATAGAGGCCGGGGCAAGTTGCTGGACTGGTTTCCCCTGTGTCTCCTCTTTACTCTAATTTCAGGCTGAATTCCCATCTGGACCAGGGCAGCTCACCATGTCTACTTACTTGTCCTGGCTTCTAAGATCTGTAAGAGAGAGAGCCCAAGGCGGGGCACTCTCCAATATTCAAACAGACGCTGGTGGCCCAACGTAGATGGTGCAAGCTCCTTGTCTGGAGTTTTATTGGCCTTCCCCATAAACCAAGTTATTCAGCCCCTTTTCTCCACTTAATTTACCTACTACACTATTTCTTCCTAAAAGCTAATTTATATTAATAAATAAATAAGTTTTCCTCGTCAATGCCGTCTCCACTTTGAATTCCCTGGATCCACCAGGGCTGGACCCCGGCAGACTGTAATCAGACATCTTCCAGCATACAAAAGCCCAGGTCCAGATGGCTTCACAGCTGAATTCTACCAAAAATTTAGAGAAGAACTAGCACCTATCCTACTCAAACTCTTCCAGAACATTGCAGAGGAAGATAAACTTCCAAACTCATTCTATGAGGCCACCATCACCCTAATACCAAAACCAGACAAAGATACCATAAAAAAAAAAAAAAAGAAAACTTTAGGGCAATATCACTGATGAACATAGATGCAAAAATCCTTAACAAAATTCTAGCAATCAGAATCCAACAACACATTAAAAAGATCACACACCATGACCAAGTGGGCTTTATCCCAGGGATGCAAGGATTCTTCAATATCCGCAAATCAATCAATGTAATTCACCACATTAACAAATTGAAAAATAAAAGCCATATGATTATCTCAATAGATGCAGANCTGGAGCTGATTATACAGAGTGAAGTAAGCCAGAAAGAAAAACACTAATACAGTATACTAACACATATATATGGAATTTAAAAAGATGGTAATAATAACCCTGTATACGACACAACAAAAGAGACACAGATGTATAGAACAGAGTTTTGGACTCTGTGGGAGAGGGAGAGGGTGGGATGATTTGGGAGAATGGCATTGAAACATATATAATATCATGTAAGAAACGAATTGCCAGTCTAGGTTTGATGCAGGATACAGGATGCTTGGGGCTGATGCACTGGGATGACCCAGAGAGATGGTATAGGGAAGGATGTGGGAAGGGGGTTCAGGATTGGGAACTCATGTATACCTGTGGTGGATTCATATTGATGTATGGCAAAACCAATAAAATATTGTAAAGTAAAATAAAGTAAAATTTTAAATAAATAAATAAAAATAAAAAACATTTAAATAAAAAAAAGTAACCTCAGATATGCAGATGACACCACCCTTATGGCAGAAAATGAAGAGGAACTAAAAAGCCTTTGATGAAAGTGAAAAAGTGCTGGGAGCCAGCGTGAGGAACTCTGCCCATGGCAAAGGTCATGAGGAAGGAGGCTTGGCATATGCAAAAGCGTGATCAAGCCTCAGGAAACCCCCTGTTCCTGAGCATCTACCCCCAAAACCAGAGTCTGTTTTATGCTCTCACCTACACCTCTGACTTNTCAGTTCTAATGAGGTGGATGAAATGAGCCGATTATACAGAGTGAAGTAAGCCAGAAAGAAAAACACCAATACAGTATACTAACACATATATATGAAATTTAGAAAGATGGTAATGATAACCCTGTATGCAACACAACAAAAGAGACACAGATGTATAGAACAGAGTTTTGGACTCTGTGGGAGTGGGAGAGGGAGAAGGTGGGATGATTTGGGAGAATGGCATTGAAACATGTATAGTATCATGTAAGAAATGAATTGTCAGTGTAGGTTCGATGCAGGATACAGGATGCTTGGGGCTGATGCACTGGGATGACCCAGAGAGATGGTATAGGGAAGGAGGTGGGAAGGCGGTTCAGGATTGGGAACTCATGTACACCCGTGGTGGATTCATGTTGATGTATGGCAAAACCAATAAAATATTGTAAAGTAAAATAAAGTAAAATTTTAAATAAATAAATAAAAATAAAAAAACATTTAAATAAAAAAAATAACCTCAGATATGCAGATGACACCACCCTTATGGTAGAAAATGAAGAGGAACTAAAAAGCCTCTTGATGAAAGTGAAAGAGTGCCAGGAGCCAGCGTGAGGAACTCTGCCCATGTCAAAGGTCATGAGGAAGGAGGCTTGGCATATGCAAAGGTGTGATCAAGCCTCAGGAAACCCTCTGTTCCTGAGCATCTACCCCCAAAACCAGAGTCTGTTTTATGCTCTCACCTACACCTCTGACTTTATGGGGGGGCTCTCCCCTATAACCATTTCTCTTGGAGAAGGAGTTAATTTGCAGCTCCAGTTAATAAAAATTCCTAGGTGTGACAAGGGTGTTTCAACTTACAAACCCCTCTGAAGGTTCTCTAGCCTGCCTGATCAGGTTCGTCCGGCCACATGTGATTGTTTACAGCTTCCCAATCGTGAGAGGCACGATATGCTTTAAAACTTTCTAAATACAGACTCTTTTGAGAAGTTAGAAAATTATTGATATAGTATAGTGGGTTGATTAGAAATTATATTGGTGAAGGGTTTTTTCATTTGTTGTGCCAATAATTACTGCTAATTCCCTGCCCTGGGTGTGACAAGGGTTTCTCTGGTCAAACCTCTCTGCTGACAGACTAGCTTGTGTGACAACCTCTCAACCACAAACACGACAGAGAGTTTGGAGTATTAGCATAGGGCTTTTCTCATTGTTGAATCAATGATTGCTGCCAGGCCTCCATATCCCTAGGCACCTGGGAATATATTAATCAATGTATTTGGAATATAGAAAAGGAAATATAGTAGTTTTTGATGTTAGCAATACTAGACTTTTTGAGTTAATGAATCTTCTCTTTTGTTATAGATCACTGTACTTTGTTATAAATCACTGTGTCCTTGCTATGTAAAAATGTAACTTTATCACTATCTTAAGACTAAATAGATCTTAAGGGAAATACTGGTGAAGAGTTTTCATTTGTTGAGCCAATATTTGCTGCTAAATTTCCATATTCCTTGCCCTTATAATGAATATAATTAGCATATAGGAGAAATAAGTATTAACCTTTAAAATTAATCATGTTAAACCTTAGGCTAAGAAAATTCCTTTCTTAGTTGTAACTCACTACACCCTCACCCTATAGGAATGCAACTTTATTTGGAAGGTGGTGCCTGGTTTGAGAAAAAATCACCCCTGGAAAAAATAAGTTTTCTGGTTAACTGACCATTATCAGAAAGGGCCATAAAATGTCAGCAGGCCTCATGGCCATAAGATGATGTAAAACCCATAAGATCTTTGTATAATTTTATATGAAGCACCTGATTGTGACAAGGGTCAGGTCTGCTGACCCCCACGTGACTCTATATTCATCCCTATGTATAACAAATGGTAAATAAACAAACCCGAAAAATAAAGAAATTGGATCAGTTTCTGGAAAGACTGATTCCCCCATGTCGTTTCTTTCTTGCTCCCTGTTTTTCTGGCTGAATTCCCATCTGAAATGTGGATACTCACCAAGCCTGCTAACTTTGCCTGGGCTGCTAAGATCAGACTTGGGAGGCCTCAGTGCCTCCTCTCCTTTGGGAGAGCAGAAAGAGGCCTGTGGCCTACGTAGGTGGTGATTGGTATTCCACGTAAACCAAGTTATTCATCCTCTCTTTCTCCACTAATATTTCCTACTACACTATCCATTTCTAATCTCTCTATATATCTGTAATTAAATAAGTTTTTTCCTAGAACGCTTACTCCATCTCCCCTTCAAATTACCCTGGATCCACTGGGGCTGGACCCCAGCAAAAGAGGAGAGTGAAAAGGTTGGCTTAAAGCTCAACATTCAGAAAACGAAGATCATGGCATCTGGTCCCATCACTTTAAGGGAAATAGATGGGGAAACAGTAGAAATAGTGTCAGACTTTATTTTGAGGGGGCTCCAGAATCACTGCAGATGGTGATTGCAGCCATGAAATTAAAAGATGCTTACTCCTTGGAAGGAAAGTTATGACCAACCTAGATAGCATATTGAAAAGCAGAGATATTACTTTGCCAACAAAGGTCCATCTAGTCAGGGCTATGGTTTTTCCAGTGGTCATGTATGGATGTGAGAGTTGGACTGTGAAGAAGGCTGAGCGCGGAAGAATTGATGCTTTTGAACTGTGGTGTTGGAGAAGACTCTTGAGAGTCCATTGAACTACAAGGAGATCCAACCAGTCCATTCTAAAGGAGATCAGGCCTGAGTGTTCATTGGAAGGACTGATGCTGAAACTCCAGTACTTTGGCCACCTCATGCGAAGAGTTGACTCATTGGAAAAGACTCTGATGCTGGGAGGAATTGGGGGCAGGAGGAGAAGGGGATGACAGAGGATGAGATGGCTGGATGGCATCACCGACTTGATGGACGTTAGTTTGGGTGAACTCCGGGAGTTGGCGATGGACAGGGAGGCCTGGTGTGCTGTGATTCACAGGGTCGCAAAGAGTCGCAAACGATGAGTGACTAAACTGACTGACTGACTGACTGATATATATTATAAAATCATATGTAAACAGAGATATTTTAAATTCTTTATCAATTTGAATCTCTTTTATATATTTTTTCATGCATTAATTGCTGTAGCTAAGATCTCCACTGAATAGAAATGAGAAGAGCAGGCATCCTTACTTTGTTCCTAATCTTATAGGAAAATCTTATATATATCACATACACACACACACATATATCCTGGGCTTTCCTGGTGGGTCAGATGGTAAAGAATCCACCTGCAATACAGAAAACCTGGGTTCAATCTTTGGGTTAGGAAGATCCCCTGGAGGACGACTTGGCAACCCACTCCAGTGTTTTTGCCTGGGGAATCCCATGGACAGAGGAGTCTGGCAGGCTACAAGCCATGGTTCGCAAAGAGTCAGACATGATTGAGTGAATAAGCACAGCACATATATATATATCAATGTTTATATTCATATATAAACCACATGGTTCATATATATATATATATATATATATATCAGTTCAGTTCAGTTCAGTTGCTCAGTCGTGTCTGACTCTTTGAGACCCATGAATCACAGCATGCCAAGCCTCCCTTTCCATCACCAACTCACGGAGTTCACTCAGACTCACGTTCATCGAGTCAGTGATGCCATCCGGCCATCTCATCCTCGGTCATCCCCTTCTTCTCCTGCCCCCAATCCCTCCCAGCATCAAAGCCTTTACCAATGAGTCAACTCTTCGCATGAGGTAGTCAAAGTACTGGAGTTTCAGCTTTAGCATCATTCCTGCCAAAGAAATCCCAGGGTTGATCTCATATGTATGTATATATATATATGTGTGTGTGTGTGTGTGTGTGTGTGTGTGTGTGTGTGTGTGTATCATGGCTTACATTCATATACATGATGAAGAGGTGTTGATTCTTATCAAATTTTACCTGTATTAATTGAGACTATCCTGGATTTTTCCTGCCATCATTCTCTTAATGTACTGTATTATATTCTTTGAATTCCGAAACATCACATGCATTTATAATATTTATTTATGTTTACTCAGTAATACTATTCTCTCTCTCCCCTCCTATATTTATGTATAGCACACACAAAAATGTGTTGTCATTAAGAATTTTTTTGTAGAAATGAAAATAAACATTGTCTTGTTGTATCACCTTGACCCAAATTACACACAGAAAAAAGTCCCTAATGACTTTCACATATATCTAACCATTTCTCTTGACCCTAGCCAGATGCAGGGCCTTGCCATCTCCAGTTAACAAATGATAAGCATTGACTGAAAGGCACTAACTTTCAAGAAGCACTGACACCTGCCTCCACTTGGCCTCTTTCCAGCCCACCTTCACCACCATCACAAAAGAGAATTGTTTGAGAAATAACTAAATTATGTGGGCAAGTTTCCACATGGTGTGATTGACGTCACTGGCATAGGTCTTGCTTCAGTGGCTCAAGTCTGACCTACAGTATGTCTCACCGAGGAGCCAGGTCAGTGGTCTGATGTGAATCTGGTGGCTCCATTTGGGTCAGATGTTTCCATGGTTCCTGCTCCATCACGCCAAGGGTATGGGTGACATTGTAATTAGAGATAATAACCCAGACCTCCAGGCACGGTATTCACTTTCCTAGTCTCAGAGTGGAATACATAGATCTTTCTATTTATGCTAATAATTTATATTTATAATTATATAAAAAATTATACAGTGAAATTCACTCCCGAAACTCACCACTACACAGATCAAGACAAAGAAACTTTCCTAAATTCCATTTCTTGTACTCCAGAGTTAACTACTCTCTGACTCAAAATCAATGCTATAAACTCAAGGGAAAAAGCTGAATGTAAAAGAGGGTGCACCATGTCAGAGAATATGTAGAGGACTGGAAAAATAAGCAGCAAGAGAGAGATATCCTAAATCATTCCATTTAGGGCAACAATTGAAACTGAAGTTTCAGCAAATATCTAAAAGAAAATAAGAAAGAAACTTCAAATGGCCAGAAATACTTTGAAAAAGTTACTAGAACACATTGGCAACTAGGAAATACAAATTAAAACAAAACAGCACAGATTTAACACACGCAGAAAAATGAGGATATATGCAAACTAAGACTCATGCATTGCTGATAGCATTCCATTGGTACAATCTTTTTGAGAGGAAAATTGCCCAGATAAGTATAAAGATCCATTTATGTGATGTGATTGCTCACCAAGAACAGCGAAAGGCCAGAATGATTTACAACAAAAAAAAAAAAAAAAAAAAATCAACCTCCTGTTCCCATAGATGTTATGTATGTAGTCCATTTAGATTTTTGAAGAACTAGAACAGAAAAGAGAGATTGGCATGGACAATCCTCTGTGCCCACCATGTTAGACAACACCTTGGTAACGGTGTGCCTTATAGACCAAACAGTCCCTTGAAACCAGGACATCTTGAAAGGGAAGGCTTTTATCTCCACTACTGAGTAGAGTAACTGGATGACAGAACAGAATAATGATGGAAGAAAAGGAGGCTCCATTATGTAAGATTAATGTTGAAATTAATGAGGATTAGAAAAAAATATTTCTTTATAAACTTTAGAGGTGGGAAAATGTCCACTGCACAATATTCATTATTGAAAAACCAATAAAAAGCAAGTAATATATATGTCTCTCTAAAGAAGATTCTACAACTAATTCAGTTATGTTTTAATGTTTACAGCAAATGAAATGTGATGGAGAACATGGAAGGACTGAGAAAGATGGTAAAGATCCATGAAGAGTACACTTTGACACAGAGCGGAGACGTGACACGGCCCTGGGCGGGTGGGAGAGTGAAGGATTTGCCGACCTTGCCAGGTGCGAGCAGACCCTCGCTGCCCTCCCGTGAAAGTCATCAGAGTCAGCGTGACTGGCCAATGCAGCGTGGGCAACGTAGAGCCACAGGAATTTACTTTCTCATAAGCTTGAAGGACAGATGTCCAAAATCAAGTTGTCAGCAGGCGCTGCTGCCCTTGAAAGCTTTAGACAGATATTCTTCTTTGCCTCTTCCGGGGGACTCCTGGCAACGTTGATGTTCCTTCCCCTGTTCCTGCATCACTCCAACTTCTGTCCCATCTTTACACACCCTTTTCCTCTTCTTCAATGAACACCAGTTATAGAATTTCAGTTCAGTTCAATCGCTCAGTCGTGTCCGACTCTTTGCGACCCCGTGAATCACAGCATGCCAGGCCTCCCTGTCCATCACCAACTCCCAGAGTTCATGCAAACTCATGTGGATTGAGTCGGTGATGCCATCCAGCCATCTCGTCCTCTGACGTCCCCTTCTCCTCCTGCCCCAATCCCTCCCAGCATCAGGGTCTTTTCAAATGAGTCAGCTCTTCACATGAGGTGGCCAAAGTATTGGAGTTTCAGCTTTAGCATCAATCCTTCCAATCAACACCCAGGACTGATCTCCTTTAGAATGGACTGATTAGATCTCCTTGCAGTCCAAGGGACCCTCAAGACTCTTCTCCAACGCCACAGTACAAAAGCATCAATTCTTCAGTGCTCAGCTTCCTTCACAGTCCAACTCTCACATCCATACATGACCACTGGAAAAAACCATAGCCTGACTAGATGGACCTGCATTGGCAAAGTAATATCTCTGCTTTTCAATATACTACCTAGGTTGCTCATAACTTTCCTTCCAAGGATTAAGCGTCTTTAATTTCATGGCTGCAGTCACCATCTGCAGTGATTTTGGAGCCCCCCAAAATAAAGTCTGACACTTTATCCCATCTATTTCCCATGAAGTGATGGGACCAGATGAATTTAGGATCCACCTAGTCCAGCATGACATCTTTCTAGCTAATTCACTTGGAAAGACCTTATTTCTGAGTAAGGTCACATTCTGAGTTTCTGGGTACTCATTTCTGGAGGCAGACATTACTCATATCACTATACTGATGCTGTGTCTGATTCAGGGGAATGTATGTTCCGCAGCTGCTGAGTGTACGCCAAGCAGGTCCATAGTGCTAACACTTTGAAACAATGTAACACACGACAACAATGCTTTGGTTTATTTCAAAAACTACTGAGAAAACTGTGATAATATAATCATGATTTGGATGTTTACATCTCTTTATATTGTTTTTACTTCATATATTTTAAATTTTCATNGAATGGACTGGTTGGATCTCCTTGCAGTCCAAGGGACCCTCAAGACTCTTCTCCAACACCACAGTTCAAAAGCATCAATTCTTCAGCACTCAGCTTCCTTCACAGTACAACTCTCACATCCATACATGACCACTGGAAAAAACCATAGCCTTGACTAGATGAACTTGCATTGGCAAAGTAATATCTCTGCTTTTCAATATACTATCTAGGTTGGTCATAACTTACCTTCCAAGGATTAAGTGTCTTTAATTTCATGGCTGCAATCACCATCTGCAGTGATTTTGGAGGCCCCCAAAATAAAGTCTGACACTTTATCCCATCTATTTCCCATGAAGTGATGGGACCAGATGAATTTAGGACCCACCTAATCCAGCATGACATCTTTCTAGCTAATTCACTTGGAAAGACCTTATTTCCAAGTAAGGTCACATTCTGAGTTTCTGGGTACTCATTTCTGGAGGCAGACATTACTCACATCACTACACCGATGCTGTGTCTGATTCAGGGGAATGTATGTTCCGCAGCTGCTGAGTGTAGCTGCATCTACGCCATGCAGGTCCCTAGTGCTAACACTTTGCAACAATGTAACACACGACAACAATGCAACACTTGACAACAATGCTTTGGTTTATTTCATCAACTACTGAGAAAACTGTGATAATATAATCATGATTTGGATGTTTACATCTCTTTATATTGTTTTTACTTCATATATTTTAAATTTTCATNCTGAGTGTAGCTGCATCTACGCCAAGCAGGTCCATAGTGCTAACACTTTGAAACAATGTAACACATGACAATAATGCAACACCTGACAACAATGCTTTGGTTTATTTCATCAACTACTGAGAAAACTGTGATAATATAATCATGATTTGGATGTTTACATCTCTTTATGCTGTTTTTACTTCATATATTTTAAATTTTCATAATTTGTATACAAACAAATTTTTCACATCATCCAGCATGGACATTTTCATTTTGAACATCCCTTTATAATATGCAGACTTTTCCCCTGAAATTTACTTTGTCTAATGTTTACTGTGCCATAAGAGCCTCATTTTCCTAAGGATATTCATAACACAACTTTCTCCAACTTTTTACTATCAAACTTTCTATGTTTTTCTAGTAACTGTATTCAANGGCAAGAGTACTGGAGTGGCTTGCTATTGCCTTCTCCGCCCCTGAAATCTACTTTGCCTAATGTTTACTGAGCCATAAGAGCCTCATTTTCCTAAGGATATTCATAACACAACTTTCTCCAACTTTTTATTACAAAACTTTCAATGTTTTTCTAGTAACCACATTCAACATTTATCATTTGATTTTGGATGTCTGCCCAAGGTGAAAATATTTTGTTTTGACATATGTTTACTCAATCTGCATTGATAGAAGAGCCACCTTATGACCGAGAAAGGGCTGTGCTTATTCTCCAGGCACAGAGTCTTGCACATCACTCTTTGTCATGCCAACACACCAGGATGAAACAGGAAGGAAGGGCTGTGGGCCAGAAGGGCACAGCTGCAGCCCTGGGGAGGCCTTTCCAAGGAAGACCACTGGGTTCCTCTAAATTGTCTTGCTTCTTGCTCAGTGGACCCCAGTAGTTCAGAAGGATTTCAGGGAGTCACTGCTAACCATCCTGTTCTGGGCTGAGATGTATCAGAGGAAATTTGGCCACAAGACTACATCTCTCTGGGACCCTGGGAGTAGGGAGCCCCAGTGCACTCAGAGGCCAAGTCTCACCTAATTGGCCATTTGAGGCCACAAATCCCAGCTGTGCCAAGTGGAGAGCATCTTCCCAGCAGAGAGACCCAAAGATGCAGGTGCCATGAGTACCAACTGGCTGAGGGGACAGACACAGAGGAGCAGGTGAGCTGAGTCCATCCCACCTTCTGCTTTTACCAAGACCTAAGAGTTTCCTGCAGAAGGCCCTTGGAGCACCTGACCTTCCTCTCACTGTGACCTAGGTGCTCTCTGCTGCACCCTCCCCACTCTCACTTCCCTGCACAGGAGGCCAGAGGTGGACGAGGGAGGGGGCCCTCAGTGCCACATCATTATCATTAGCACAGCCCTGGGTCAGGAGTCCTGTCCTCCCCGTGAGCACAGCGNTTGGAGCACCTGACCTCCCTCTCACTGTGACCTAGGTGCTCTCTGCTGCACCCTCCCCACCCTCACTTCCCTGCACAGGAGGCCAGAGGTGGACGAGGGAGGGGGCCCTCAGTGCCACATCATTATCATCAGCACAGCCCTGGGTCAGGAGTCCCGTCCTCCCCGGGAGCACAGGGTCCTGGGTGAGCCATGCCCCTCCTGACATCACAGAGGCACTGCGGTCATCACTCAGCAGGGCGCGGTCAGCATCACTGACAGGTGAGTCCTGGGGGCCCGGATCCTGGACATATCACTGCCCACTTCCCAACTGCACTGGGCAGGGTCAGTCAGGGCAGCAGGTCTGAACGTTAACGAAAGTAAATGCTATAACCAGTATGTCCTCTTTGCAAAACTCTGTTAGGCTTTACCCTGCTTCATTTTGTACTCCAAGGCCAAATTTGTGTGTTACTCCAGGTATTTCTAGACTGCCTACTTTTGCATTCCAGGTCCCTATAATGAAAAGGACATCGTTTTGGGTGTTAGTTCTAGAAGGTCTTGTAGGTCTTCATAGAACCATTCAACTTCAGCTTCTTTAGCATTACTGGTTGGGGCATAGACTTGGATAACTGTTGTATTCAATGGTTTGCCTTGGAAATGAAGAGAGATTGTTGTTGCCTTTGAGATTGTACCCAAGTACTGCATTTCAGACTCTTTTGTTGACTAGGAGGGCTACCCCTATTTCTTCTAAGGGATTCCTGCCCACAGCAGTAGATATAATGGTCAATGAGTTTAATTCACTTATTCGAGTCTAGCAAAAACTTAGCTGAGACTAATGTGAATGTGTGCACAGGACAGGGATGGGAGGACAGCCAAGGAGTGGGCAGCCGAGGTGTGTAGGGCATCCCACCAACTGCACTCAGACCACCAGCTCCTAACCCATGTCACAATGCAGGGGCATCCCTAGCAAACTCTGATGCTCTGCTGTCCTATGAGGGTTGGAGTCAGGACAGTCAGGAGAGGAAAGATGGGCAACCCATCCTTTCTCCTGCATGCTCTATTGTTGGAGAGCATGGACTCTCTCAGACCACCTTCTAAGAGAACTGCAGGCTGAGTGAGAGTGAGGTGGTCATTGCTTCTCCGCAGGCCCCACTGACCACAAAGCTGCTGCCTGTACATCCTGACTCCCGGGGAGGGCACTTCCTCTGAAGGCGGCCAGCCCTGTGATCCTGCAGCTCGCACCTCTAAAGAATGAAACTGCTCTAAAATCGGCTCTGCTCTCCCACTGATGCTCCTCTTGTCCTGGGAGGCACTGTGGTGTGCACCTTCCTTCTTCACTCCTCCCTTGTTAGGCTGCATCNCTGTTCTCAGGACCCAAGGCCCCTGAAGTGGAGAAACTGTCCTGGGAAACAGAATAGAACATGAAGTTGGGAACCACAGGGGACATAAAACAGGAAAGCAGGCCTGGGACGGTGGTGGGGAGACGGCCACCCTGGTCACTGAGGCTCTATCGTGTGTGTGAACAGCATGCACACAGAGATGGGCAGACAAAGCTTCCATTCCGTTCAGTCACTCAGTCGTGTCTGACTCCTTTTGACCCATGGACTGCAGCATGTCTGGCCTCCCTGTTCTATTACCAGCTCACTCAAACTCATGTCCATCAAATCAGTGATGCCATCCAACCATCTCACCCTCTGTCATCCCCTTCTCTTCCTGCCTTCAATCTTTCCCAGCATCAGGGTCTTTTCAAATGAGTCAGTTCTTTGCATCAAGTGCCCAAAGTGTTGAAGTTTCAGCTTCAACATCAGTCCTTCCAATGAATATTCAGAACTGATTTCCTTTAGGATTGAGTGGTTGGAACTCCTTGCAGTCCAAGGGACTCTCAGGAGTCTTCAACACCACAGTTCAAAGCATCGATTCTNAATAAACATGGGCTTAAATCCAGTGGCTTGAGACCTTGCATTTCTGACCAGCTCTAGGTAATGATATTGTTATAGGGCCTCAGACTGCATTTGTCTAACTAAATTTACAAGGAAAAGGATACAGGACCCAGTCAATAAATACAGAGGCTTGCAGACAACACTGGATTCTTCTGCTTCACAGGGGAAGGTACATATCAAGTTTAACCACAGCTTTACTGAAGCGACCACAGCCCCACTGCAGTATCTCAGTAGCCAATGGAATGTGTGAGTTTATTTTCAAAAACCATCTTGGCTTCCCAGAAGAAACTGCAAATTGCTTCTCATGTGCTTCACTAGGCATACTAGGGGTCACTGTTCTCAGGACCCAAGGCCCCTGAAGTGGACAAATTGTCCTGGGAAACAGAATAGAACATGAAGTTGGGAACCACAGGGGACACAAAAGCAGGAAAGCAGGCCTGGGACAGTGGCGGGGAGACGGTCACTCTGGTCACTGTGGCTCTATTGTGTGTGTGAACAGCACGCACAGAGAGATGGGCAGACAAAGCTTCAGTTCCATTCAGTCACTCAGTCGTGTCTGACTCCTTTTGACCCATGGACTGCAGCACGTCTGGCCTCTCTATTCTATTACCAGCTCCCAGAGTTCACTCAAACTCATGTCCATCGAATCAGTGATGCCATTCAACCATCTCACCCTCTGTCATCCCCTTCTCCTCCTGCCTTCAATCTTTCCCAGCATCAGGGTCTTTCCAAATGAGTCAGTTCTTCGCATCAAGTGCCCAAAGTGTTGGAGTTTCAGCTTCAACGTCAGTCCTTCCAATGAATATTCAGAACTGATTTCCTTTAGGATTGAGTAGTTGGATCTCTTTGCAGTCCAAGGGACTCTCAGAAGTCTTCAACACCACAGTTCAAAGCATCGATTCTTCAGTGCTCAGCTTTCCTTAGAGTCCAACACTCACATCCACACCTGACTACAGGAAAAATCAGAGCCTTCACTAGATAGACCTCTGTTGGCAAAGTAATGTCTCTGCTTTCAAAGATGCTGTCTAGGATGGTCATAACTTTTCTTCCATGGAGAAAGCATCTTTTAATTTCATGGCTACAGTCACCATCTGCAGTGTTTCCACTGTTTCTCCATCTATTTGCCATAAAGTGATGGGACCAGATGCCCTGACATTAGTTTTATGAATATTGAGTTTTAAGTCAACTTTTCACTCTTCTATTTCACTTTCATCAAGAGGCTCTTTAGTTCTTCTTCACTTTCTGCCATAAGGGTGGTGTCATCTGCATATCTGAGGTTATTGATATTTCTTCTGACAATCTTGATTCCAGCTTGTGCTTCTTCCAGACCAGTGTTTCTCATGATGTACTCTGCATAGAAGTTAAATAAGCAGGGTGACAATATACAGCCTTGACATGCTCCTTTCCCAATTTGGAACCAGTCTGTTGTTCCATGTCTGGTTCTAACTGTTGTTTCTTGACTTACATACAGATTTCTCAGGAGCCAGGTCAGGTGGTTTGGTATTCCCATCTCTTGAAGAATTTTCCACAGTTAGTTGTGATCCACACAGTCAAAGGCTTTGGTGTAGTCAATAAAGCAGAAGCAGATGCTTTCTGGAACTCTTTTGCTTTTTTGATGATCCAACAGAAGTTGGCAATTTGATCTCTGGTTCCTCTGCATTTTCTAAATCCAGCTTAAGCATCTCCAAGTTCATGGTTCACATACTGTTGAAGCCTGGCTTGGAGAATTTTGAGCATTGCTTTGCTAGCATGTGAGATGAGTGCAATTGTGTGGTAATTTGAACATTTTTTGGCATTGCCTTTCTTTGGGATTGGAGTGAAAATCTTTTCCAGTCCTGTAGCCACTGCTGAGTTTTCCGAGTTTGCTGGCATATTGAGCGCAGCACTTTCACAGCATCATCTTCCAGGATTTGAAATAGCTCAACTGGAATTCCATCACCTTCACTAGCTTTGTTCATAGTGATGCTTCTAAAGCCCACTTAACTTTGCACTCCAGGATGTCTGTCTCTAGGTCAGTAATCACACCATCGTGGTTATCTGAGTCACGAAGATCTTTTTTGCATAGTTCTTCTGTGTATTCTTGCCACCTCTTCTTAATAGCGTCTGCCTCCGTTAGATCCATACCATTTCTGTTCTTTATTGTGGCCATCTTTGCATAAAATATTCCCTTGGTATCTCTAATTTTGTTGAAGAGCTCTCTAGTCTTTCCCACTCTGTTGTTTTCCTCTATTTCTCTGCATTGATCACTGAGGAAGGCTTTCTTATCTCTCCTTGCTATTCTCGAACGCTGCATTCAAATGGGCATATCTTTCTTTTTCTCCTTTGCCTTTAGCGTCTCTTCTTTTCTCAGTTATTTTGCCTTTTTGCATTTCTTTTTCTTGGGGATGGTCTTCATCACTGCCTCCTGCACAATGACACAAACCTCCATCCAAAGTTTTTCAGGCACTCTATCTATCAGATCTAATCCCTTGAATCTATTTGTCACTTCTACTGTATAATTGTAAGGGATTTGATTTAAGTCTTAACTGAATGGTCTAGTGGTTTTCCCTACTTTCTTCAAATTTAGTCTGAATTCGGCAATAAGAAGTGCATGTTCTGAGCCACATTCAGCTACCAGTCTTGTTTTTGCTGACTGTTTGGAGCTTCTTCGTCTTCAGCTGCAAAGAATATAATCAATCTGATTTCAGTACTGACCATCTGGTGATGTCCATGGGTAGAGTCTTCTTTTATGTTGTTGGAAGAGGGTATTTGCTATGACCAGTATGTTCTCTTGGCAAAACTCTGTTAGGCTTTACCCTGCTTCATTTTGTACTCCAAGGCCAAATTTGCCTGTTACTCCAGGTATTTCTTGACTTCCTACTTTTGCATTCCAGGTCCCTATAATGAAAAGGACATCATTTTGGGTGTTAGTTCTAGAAGGTCTTGTAGGTCTTCATAGAACCATTCAACTTCAGCTTCTTTAGCATTACTGGTTGGGCCATAGACTTGGATAACTGTTATATTCAATGGTTTGCCTTGGAAATGAAGAGAGATTGTTGTTGTTTTTGAGATTGTACCCAAGTACTGCATTCAGACTCTTCTGTTGACTAGGAGGGCTACCCCCATTTCTTCTAAGGGATTCCTGCCCACAGCAGTAGATATAATGGTCAATGAGTTTAATTCACTTATTCGAGTCCAGCAAAAACTTAGCTGAGACTAATGTGAATGTGTGCACAGGATAGGGATGGGAGGACAGCCAAGGAGTGGGCAGCCGAGGTGTGTAGGGCATCCCACCAACTGCACTCAGACCACCAGCTCCTAACCCATGTCACAATGCAGGGGCATCCCTAGCAAACTCTGATGCTCTGCTGTCCTNACAGGATAGGGATGGGAGGACAGCCAAGGAGTGGGCAGCCGAGGTGTGTAGGGCATCCCACCAACTGCACTCAGACCACCAGCTCCTAACCCATGTCACAATGCAGGGGCATCCCTAGCAAACTCTGATGCTCTGCTGTCCTGTGAGGGTTGGAGTCAGGCCAGCCAGGAGAGGAAAGGTGGGCAAACCATTCTTTCTCCTCCATGCTCTATTGTTGGAGAGCATGGACTCTCTCAGACCACCTTCTAAGAGAACTGCAGGCTGAGTGAGAGTGTGGTGGTCATTGCTTCTCCGCAGGCCCCACTGACCACAAAGCTGCTGCCTGTACACCCCAACTCCCGGGGAGGGCACTCCCTCTGAAGGTGGCCAGCCCTGTGATCCTGCAGCTCACACCTCTAAAGAACGAAACTGCTCTAAAATCGGCTTTGCTCTCCCTCTGATGCTCCTCTTGTCCTGGGAGGCACTGTGGTGTGCACCTTCCTTCTTCACTCCTCCCTTGTTAGGCTGCATCTCCACTGATCACCCCTGTGGGCATCACACAGCTGTTGCCCATGTCCCATGTGAGTGTGGAGTTCAGCCCTGGTCTGGGCTGTGACAGGCACAGGAAGCAGTGCCCAGCTGGAGGACCCAGTCACTGAGACAGACGTGACCATGTTGGTGGCTCCCATGGCTCCAAGCAATCACTTGAGACTGCATCCAAGTGATGCATTTCAGACTCTTTTGTTGACCATGATGGCTACTCCATTTCTTCTGAGGGATTCCTGCCCACAGTAGTAGATACAATGGTCATCTGAGTTAGATTCACCCATTCCAGTCCATTTTAGTTCGCTGATTCCTAGAATGTCGACGTTCACTCTTGCCATCTCTTGTTTGACCACTTCCAATTTGCCTTGATTCATGGACCTGACATTCCAGGTTCCTATGCAATATTGCTCTTTACAGTATCAGACCTTGCTTCTATCACCAGTCACATCCACAGCTGGGTGTTGTTTTTGCCTTGGCTCCATCCCTTGATTCTTTCTGGAGTTATTTCTCCACTGATCTCCAGTAGCATATTGGGCACCTACTGACCTGGGGAGTTCTTCTTTCAGTATCCTATCATCTTGCCTTTTCATACTGTTCATGGGGTTCTCAAGGCAAGAATCCCACCTAGGGTGTCCCTTTAAGTGCCCGATGTGCCAATCTACACAGTAGGAGCCCAGCCAGGAAGGCCCCTGTATGTTCCTGATGCACCAAACAACTGAGAAGGACCCCGGCAAGTGAGCCCTCTAAGTTCCTAAATGGGCAGATCTATAGGAAAAGACTGGCTGAAGAGGCCTCCTGATCACCAGTTACAAGAGGCTCAAAACAAGACTCTGATAGGGCCATGACTCCTGCAATGGAGGCCATCTGTGTCCCTGCACACTTGATGCAGCCAGGGTCCCTGCAAGCCAAGCAGCTACACACCTTCATGCCAGCCCTCACTGGGGAAGAGTTACCACAGGCAAAAAAAAGCCTTGTGTCTATGCCTGCAGGGTCGCTTCTGCCATTTCTGGCTCTTTGCAACCCTGTGGACTGTGGCCTGTGAAGCTTCTCTGTCTGAGGAGTTCTTCAGGCTAGAATAATGAAGTGTATAGGCCAATACTTGTTGCCATACCCTTCTAGAGCACTATATTTCCTGCTGCCCTAGCTGACCACTCCCCTGAGTATCTGGTGCTGCCAGAACCCCTGCAACCCAAGCAGCTGCACCACCTCCACACCTGGCCTTTACTGGGGCAGAGTCAGCTCCTCCAGGGCAGCCTTAGGAGCAAACCCCAGTGGATGGATGACGCACATGCAGAGGTGGAAATAAAACCACAATTGAAACTCAGGGGCAGTGTGGTTAAGGAAGAAAACCAAAACCTTTGCACCAGCTGTAGAAGCTGCACATTAAATCCACATGATCAACTGGGCAGACTCTGTGTGTATGGAGTATATACAAGGACATTGAGATCTCCCACAAAAGAAAACGCACTAGTTCTGATAGCTGTGGACATTGAAGGCAAGAACACACAAGATTAGCACCAGATTATAATCTGAGATGCCCTCACAGCAGGTCCAGAACCAGCA
>SJYH01000834.1:99234-122590 GCA_006408735.1 Sylvicapra grimmia
GTCCATTTTGAAGGAGATCAGCCCTGGGATTTCTTTGGAAGGAATGATGCTAAAGCTGAAACTCCAGTACTTTGGCCACCTCATGCGAAGAGTTGACTCATTGGAAAAGACTCTGATGCTGGGAGGGATTGGGGGCAGGAGGAGAAGGGGACGACCGAGGATGAGATGGCTGGATGGCATCACTGACTCGATGGATGTGAGTCTGAGTGAACTCCGAGAGATGGTGATGAACAGAGAGGCCTGGCGTGCTGCGATTCATGGGGTCGCAAAGAGTCGGACACGACTGAGCGACTGAACTGAACTGAACTGACTGAGTAAAGTAATGCTCCCAGCTGGGCATACATGACAAAGACAGTCCCATAAAGGAGGGACACGGCTGTCATGTGGGAGCCGCAGGTGGAGAAGAGCTTGTGTCTCCTTCCTCCTGAGTGCATCCTCAGGATGGTCACTGTGATGTAGCTGTAGGAGATGAAAATCACAAGTATGGTGCCCACAATGATGAGGCCACAAAGGCCAAACAAGACCAGCTCATTGATGGTAGTGTCAGCACAGCAAGCTTGAGCAGAGGCGGCACATCACAGAAGAAGTGGTCGATGTGGTTGGAGCTGCAGAACGGGAGGCTGAATGTGAAGCTGGTCTACAGGATGGAGTTGAGGCAGCCCCCACAGTAGCAGCTCAGCACCAGGCGGGCACAGACCGAGGGGTGCATGGTGATGGGGTAGCGCAGGGGGCTGCAGATGGCCACGAAGCGGTCATAGGCCATCACGGCCAAGAGGAATCCTTCAGTGGTGACCAGCAGGGAGAAGAAGAAGAACTGGGTGGCACATTCCTCAAAGATGATGACCTTGGAGGACAGGAAGTTGATTAGGGCTTTGGGGGCGATGACAGATGAGTAACACAGGTCCACAAAAGAGAGGTTCTTGAGGAAGAAGTACATCAGGGAGTGCAGACGGGCATCCAGCGTGATGACCACCATCATGGTGAGGTTCCCCAGGACGGCCACCACGTACAGGGCCAGGAACAGAGCAAAGAGCAGGGCCTGGGTCTGTGGGCCACCCCCAAACCCATCCAGCACAAACTCCTGCAGAGGCATCAGTGAGAGGTTTCCATTTCTGAGGGGTGACATGGCCCTGAGCTGATGATACCCAGAGTAGACAGCAGAGAGCAGGCGGGGGCAGCATAGGGAGCAGGTCAAGGTCACAAAGTCATATCTCTTGCAGACCAGAGAGCCTTCAGTGCTTCACTGCCCACTAAGTGACCACAGCTGCCCATTTCTGATGCAATCAGACTAACCTGAAATGCAAAGATTTCCTCCAATTCAGTAATTCATAAATATGCAGATTTCATTCCTTCTGTGGGAAAGTCTGAGCTGCTATTTATTGAGGCAGGGGCTGGGTGCTTCAGTGAGACCTTGCTGAGTGAGCAGCATTGCAGCCCCTTGTCCCTCCTGTCAGAGAAAAGCTTTCCACCCCCAAGGGAATGCCCCCCAATGGTGCCATTTCCACACTTGCTCATGTATGTTATCTTAAATTACCTGAGCCTCATTAACAAATTCATTAATTTTAGAAATGTGAACTGAGGGCCTCATACCTACCTGCTCTTGAATTGGTGATGATTCCATCTCCAGGCAGGGAACAGGGCAGGAACCAGCCCCCATGAGGCAAATGTGTGTTTTCTGTCTGTTTCTCCTGCAACCCCTGAGCCCCGTGTCAGCTTCACTGTCTGGAGCCTGGACAACGATGTCATAGTGTCAGCAGAGCACTCTGCATCCTTGAGGACCTCAGGGAGCCTCCTGCCAATGTCCCAATGTTGGAAAAAATGGAGCGGGGACAGCCCACCTCCATGGTCTGAGAAGCAGCAGGACAGAGGCTGTAGCACTTTCAGGAGATGGGCATGTCGTTCCCTGCCCTGGCTCCTGGGAACACCCTGTGAGGTGACTGTTTAGAGCTGTGGGAGCCTCCAACACGGTCACATCTGCTCAATACCTGTGTCTCCTGCTGGGTGCTGCTTCCTGTCCCTGTCACAGCCCAGACCTCCTTGGTCTGCACTGGACCGAGCTGACCACCATCCTCACGTGGGATGTGGGGACCTGCTGTGTGGTGGCCAGAGGCATGGTTGAGGAATGGCTGAGTGGGGAAGAATGGTGGGCACAGAGCCACGGTGCCTCTTGGGGCTGGGGCTGGGGACAGAGGGCTAGTGAGACAGTGAAGGCTGATTTCAAAGAGATTCCATGCTTCGTAGAGGTCAGATCTGCAACATCATGGAGCTGGCTGCCTTTGGAGGGAGAGAGTTCCCCAGAAGTGGGGGGTGTGCAGGCAGTGGGTGGTGGTGAGTGGTGCCTGTTGAGGAGCAATGGCCCCCATGTTCCTTCCCAGTCTGAAGTTCTTAGAAGGTGATCCATGAGAAGCAAGATGTTCCAGTAGAAGTGCAAGTGAAAAAGTGGGTTGTCCAGCATATCTTTCCTGGGCTATTTGACTCCAACCCTCACATGACAACAGAGGGGACAGTCAGACCAGGATGCCCAGCATGGCTCCTCTCAAATCAGGTTTAGATCTGGGTGTTATGAGTGGAGTTGGGGGTCTGCCCAACATACCTTGGTCACNTCTGAATGGGAGAAAACAATAGCAAATGAAGCAACTGACAAACAACTAATCTCAAAAATGTACAAACAACTCCTGCAGCTCAACTCCAGAAAAATAAACAACCCAATCAAAAAATGGGCCAAAGAACTAAATAGACATTTCTCCAAAGAAGACATACAGATGGCTAACAAACACATGAAGAGATGCTCAACATCACTCATTATCAGAGAAATGCAAATCAAAACCACAATGAGGTACCTTTTCACGCCAGTCAGAATGGCTCCAATCCAAAAGTCTATAAGCAATAAATGCTGGAGAGGGTGTGGAGAAAAGGGAACCCTCTTACACTGTTAGTGGGAATGCAAACTAATACAGCCACTATGGAGAACAGTGTGGAGATTCCTTAAAAAACTGAAAATAGAACTGCCTTATGACCCAGCAATCCCACTGCTGAGCATACACACCGAGGAAACCAGAATTGAAAGAGACATGTGTACCCCAATCGCAGCACTGTTTATAATAGCCAGGACATGGAAGCAACCTAGATATCCATCAGCAGACGAATGGATAAGAGAGCTGAGGTACATATACATAATGGAGTGTTACTCAGCCATTAAAAAGAATACATTTGAATCAGTTCTAATGAGGTGGATGAAAGGAGCCGATTATACAGAGTGAAGTAAGCGAGAAAGAAAAACACCAATACAGTATACTAAAGCATATATATGGAATTTAGAAAGATGGTAATGATAACCCTTTATGCGAGACAGCAAAAGAGACACAGATGTATAGAACAGTCTTTTGGACTCTGTAGGGGAGGGAGAGGGTGGGATGATTTGGGAGAATGGCATTGAAACATGTATAATATCATATAAGAAACTATCAGTCCAGGTTCGATGCAGGATACAGGATGCTTGGGGGCTGTTGCACTGGGATGAGGGGGTTTCAGGATGGGGAACACATCCACCCGTGGTGGATTCATGTTGATGTATGGCAAAACCAATACAATATTGTAAAGTAAAAATAAATAAAGGAAATCAACCCTGAATATGTATTGAAAGGACTGATGGTGAAGCTGAAGCTCCAATATTTTTGCCACCTGATGGGAAGAACTGACTCATTTTGAAAATGCCCTGATGCTGGGAAAGATTGAAGGCAGGAGGAGAAGGGGATGACAGAGGATAAGATGGTTGGATGACATCACCGACTCAATGGACATGAGTTTGAGCAAGCTCCAGGAACTGGAGCAGGTCCCTGATGGACGGGGAAACCTGGTGTGCTGCAGTCCATGGGGTCATGGAAAGTTGGACATGACTGAGTGACAGAACCGAACTGAACTGAACAAGGTATTAAGTATATTTCTCTGGGCCATACAGTAGGTTGCTGTTGATTATTTAGTTTATATATAGTAGTGTATATATTTTCATCCCAAACTCATTTATCTTTCTCCCTCACTCTCTTTTGGTAACCACAAATTTGTTTTCTATGTTTGTGAGTCTATTTCCATTTTGTAAATAAGTTCATTAGTATCCTTCTTTTAGAGTCCACGTATAAGTGACACTGTATACTATTTGTCTTTCTCCATCTGCCTGACTCCACTCAGTGCGCCCATCTCTAAGTCCAGCCATGTTGCTGCAATGGCCTTATTTCCTTCTTTTTTATAGTTAGTCACTCAGTCGCGTTCAACTCTTTGTGACCCCCATGGACTGTAGCCCGCCAGTCTCCTCTGTCCATGGAACTCTCCAGACAAGAATACTGGAGTGGGTTGCCATCCCCTTCTCCAGGGAGTCTTCAGACCCAGGGATCAAAACTGGGTCTCCTGCATGGCAGGCAAATTCTTCACCAGCTGAGTAATATTCCACTGTGTATATGTACCACGTCTTCTTTATCCATTCACCTGTCAGTTGATGCTTCCTGGCTATTGTGAATAGTGTTGCTATGAACATTCTGGTGCATGCATCTTTTCAAATTATATTTCTCTCTGGATATATGCCCAGAAGTGGGATTGCAGGGTCATAAGTTATAATGAGGAAAATTTTACTATAATTTTTGTTGAACATTAAGTTTTTCATTGTAATAGCTTTTCTTAGTGTCCCACAATGATTTATTTCATAAGCACTCTTTTTTCTTGTTTTTCTCCATGAATTGTCTTTCTTTGCAGAGTAAACACCTAAAAGGAGATGGAGGTGGGTGAACATCATATCAAGGCTGTAACTGCTTCCCTCTCTGGCCAACTATTGCTGGTTTGCTTTGCTAGATCTGATTTTCAAATGAAATGAAGTTCAGATTTCATATGTGTTCTCCCATTATTTTGTTGGGAACCAAACAAAATTTGTTGTTGGGAACCAAAATGAAATGGAATTTTAAAAAAATCTGCAACTCACCTATACCAAAGAGAAAAATAGCGTGTTCATACAGGTCATCTTGCTAAGGACATTTAGAGCTACAAAAACACAAAATTAGAATGTCAGCCATCATAACACAGGAGCTGAAGCTATTTATAAAGCAAGCAGACTTTACATAACCAAAAAAGAAATTTCTGGCGCAGGAGAAAGTCTTAAGGGCTTCCTGATAAGTATAGAGAAAAAAGAAAAAAATGCATTAAAGAGAAGTTAATAAGTATAAAGGACAGATATGTAAAATTCAATATAAAATTAACTAACTTTGACAGAGAAAAACCAACAATGGAAGAGAAAATACTTTCAAAAACAGAATAGAAGAGACTCAGAGCATTGAAGAAAGAATCCCATTGGCAATGTGTTTTTTGGGAGGCAGGGTGTTGCAAAACAATGAACTCCAAGACACATCCTGACTAAGCATCGTGATGTGGACAAGGAGGGGGAGGAGGATGGGACATTTTAAATACACAAGATGAGCACATGGTGAAATGAGCCCTGATTACTCATCGCCCAGCTTTAATAGCCATCAACTCTTAGCCAGACTTGTCCAGCCCTTATCCTACTCCCATAGCCCCTGTGTGGGCGGCTGCACGGGTGGGCACTAATTGCAGGCAGCCGTGACCTGGCGCACTAAGTGTGTCCTAGAGGAGTTACCCCATGTCCGAGGTCAGGGGCAGCAGCCGAGAGTGTCAGGCTGAGACGGCGCTGGAATGGACGAGAGGAGCTATTCAAGTCTGAGGTCAGGGGTGGTGGCTGGGAGCAGCTACCCTGTGTCCAAGGTTGGGGGCAGCCGGGAGAAGCCACCTCACACCCCAGGCCAGGGGTGATGGCCCTGAGGAGCCACCCTGTGCTCAAGTCCAGGGGCAGCGGCCAGGAGGAGCAACCTGGGGAGCAATGGCTGCGCGGGTACAGGAGGACCTAGAGGAGCCATCCCACGTTGACAGTCAGGAGGGGCAGCGGTAAGGAGATACCCCTCGTCCAAGGTAAGGAGCAGTGGCTGTGCTTTGCTGGAGCAGCTGTGAAGAGACCTCACACCCAAGGTAAGAGAAACCCAAGTAAGATGGTAGGTGGTGCAAGAGGGCATCAGAGGGCAGACATACTGAAACCATACTCACAGAAAACTAGTCAGTCTAATCACACTAGGACCACAGCCTTGTCTAACTCAATGAAACCAAGCCATGCCTGTGGAACAACCCAAGATGGGAGGGTCATGGTGGAGAGGGCTGACAGAACGTGGTCCACTGGAGAAGGGAATGGCAAGCCACTTCAGTATTCTTGCCTTGAGAACCCCATGAACACTATGAAAAGGCAAAATGACAGGATACCAAAAGAGGAACTCCCCAGATCAGTAGGTGCCCAATATGCTACTGGAGATCAGTGGAGAAATAACTCCAGAAAGAATCAAAGGATGGAGCCAAAGCAAAAACAATACCCAGCTGTGGATGTGACTGGTGATAGAAGCAAGGTCTGATACTGTAAAGAGCAATACTGCATAGGAACCTGGAATGTCAGGTCCATGAATCAAGGCAAATTGGAAGTGGTCAAACAAGAGATGGCAAGAGTGAACGTCGACATTCTAGGAATCAGCGAACTAAAATGGACTGGAATGGGTGAATTTAACTCGGATGACCATTATATCTACTACTGCAGGCAGGAATCCCCAAGAAGAAATGGAGTAGCCATCATGGTCAACAAAAGAGTCCGAAATGCAGTACTTGGATGCAATCTCAAAAATGACAGAATGATCTCTATTCATCTCCAAGGCAAACCATTCAATATCACAGTTATCCAAGTCTATGCCCCAACCAGTAATGCTGAAGAAGCTGAAGTTGAACGGTTTTATGAAGACCTACAAGATCTTTTAGAACTAACACCCAAAAAAGATGTCCTTTTCATTCTAGGGGACTGGAATGCTAAAGTAGGAAGTCAAGAAACACCTGGAGTAACAGGCAAATTTGGCCTTGGAATGCGGAATGAAGCAGGGCAAAGACTAATAGAGTTTTGCCAAGAAAATGCACTGGTCATAGCAAACACCCTCTTCCAACAACACAAGAGAAGACTCTACACGTGGACATCACCAGATGGTCAACACCGAAATCAGATTGATTATATTCTATGCAGCCAAAGATGGAGAAGCTCTATCCAGTCAACAAAAACAAGACCAGGAGCTGACTGTGGCTCAGATCATGAACTCCTTATTGCCAAATTCAGACTCAAATTGAAGAAAGTAGGGAAAACCACTAGACCATTCAGGTATGACCTAAATCAAATCCCTTATGATTATACAGTGGAAGTAAGGAATAGATTTAAGGGCCTAGATCTGATAGATAGAGTGCCTGAAGAACTATGGAATGAGGTTCGTGACATTGTACGGGAGACAGGGACCAAGACCATCCCCATGGAAAAGAAATGCAAAAAAGCAAAATGGCTGTCTGGGGAGGCCTTACAAATAGCTGTGAAAAGAAGAGAGGCGAAAAGCAAAGGAGAAAAGGAAAGATATAAGCACCTGAATGCAGAGTTCCAAAGAATAGCAAGAAGAGATAAGAAAGCCTTCTTCAGCGATCAATGCAAAGAAATAGAGGAAAACAACAGAATGGGAAAGACTAGAGATCTCTTCAAGAAAATTAGAGATACCAAGGGAACATTTCATGCAAGGATGGGCTCGATAAAGGACAGAAATGGTCTGGACCTAACAGAAGCAGAAGATATTAAGAAGAGGTGGCAAGAATACACGGAAGAACTGTACAAAAAAGATCTTCACGACCCAGATAATCATGATGATGTGATCACTAATCTAGAGCCAGACATCTTGGAATGTGAAGTCAAGTGGGCCTTAGAAAGCATCACTACGAACAAAGCTAGTGGAGGTGATGGAATTCCAGTTGAGCTGTTTCAAATCCTGAAAGATGATGCTGTGAAAGTGCTGCACTCAATCTGCCAGCAAATTTGGAAAACTCAACAGTGGCCACAGGACTGGAAAAGGTCCGTTTTCATTCCAATTCCAAAGAAAGGCAATGCAAAAGAATGCTCCAATTACCGCACAATTGCACTCATCTCACATGCTAGTAAAGTAATGCTCAAAATCCTCCAAGCCAGGCTTCAGCAATACGTGAACCGTGAACTCCCTGATGTTCAAGCTGGCTTTAGAAAAGGCAGAGGAACCAGAGATCAAATTGCCAACATCCGCTGGATCATGGAAAAAGCAAGAGAGTTCCAGAAAAACATCTACTTCTGCTTTATTGACTATGCCAAAGCCTTTGACTGTGTGGATCACAATAAACTGTGGAAAATTCTGAAAGAGATGGGAATACCAGACCACCTAACCTGCCTCTTGAGAAATCTGTATGCAGGTCAGGAAGCAACAGTTAGAACTGGACATGGAACAACAGACTGGTTCCAAATAGGAAAAGGAGTACGTCAAGGCTGTATATTGTCACCCTGCTTATTTAACTTATATGCAGAGTACATCATGAGAAATGCTGGACTGGAGGAAACACAAGCTGGAATCAAGATTGCCGGGAGAAATATCAATAACCTCAGATATGCAGATGACACCACCCTTATGGCAGAAAGTGAAGAGGAGCTAAAAAGCCTCTTGATGAAAGTGAAAGAGGAGAGCGAAAAAGTTGGCTTAAAGCTCAACATTCAGAAAACGAAGATCATGGCATCTGGTCCCATCACTTCATGGGAAATAGATGGGGAAACAGTGGAAACAGTGTCAGACTTTATTTTGGGGGGCTCCAAAATCACTGCAGATGGTGACTGCAGCCATGAAATTAAAAGACGCTTACTCCTTGGAAGAAAAGTTATGACCAACCTAGATAGCATTTTCAAAAGCAGAGACATTACTTTGCCGACTAAGTTCCATCTAGTCAAGACTATGGTTTTTCCTGTGGTCATGTACGGATGTGAGAGTCAGACTGTGAAGAAGGCAGAGCACCGAAGAATTGATGCTTCTGAACTGCAGTGTTGGAGAAGACTCTTGAGAGTCCCTTGGACTGCAAGGAGATCCAACCAATCCATTCTGAAAGAGATCAGCCCTGGGATTTCTTTGGAAGGAATAATGCTAAAGCTGAAACTCCAGTACTTTGGCCACCTCATGTGAAGAGTTGACTCATTGGAAAAGACCGTGATGCTGGGAGGGATTGGGGGCAGCAGGAGAAGGGGATGACAGAGGATGAAATGGCTGGATGGCATCACTGACTCGATGGACATGAGTCTGAGTGAACTCTGGGAGTTGGTGATGGACAGGGAGGCCTGGAGTGCTGCGATTCATGGGGTCGCAAAGAGTCGGACATGACTGAGTTACTGAACTGAACTGAACTGAAGTTTTAAACAAATAGGGTTTCAATTATAAGTATTTCAGCATGCATCTCTAAAAGAAAAGAATATCCACAATAAATAAATTCTTTAATATCATCAAATATCAGCTGTTGCTTGAATGTCTATCTCATAAATGTAATAAATCCTTTTAAATGGCATTTATTTTAATTGGTATCAAAAAAAGATGCTCTTTGTGATTGGCTCAATTTCTCTAAGTCCCAGCTAAGAGGACATGCTTTCTCTCTGTGTTTCTCCTCTTTCTATGTCTCTCTTCTCTGTGTCTCTGTTTCAGTTCCTCCCCTGTCCTCCTCCCTAACTTCTCCAGTCCTTCACCCCTCTTTTCCTCCTCCCCACTCTCCTTCTCATTCCCTTCCTCCCCTTCTCCTCTCCCTCCCCCCTTGCCCTCTTCTTCATCCTCCTCCTCCTCTTTCTTCTTCTGTGACTTCATCTAGACTAACTGTGGCACAGCCTGCCTTTCAGGTTCCCATTTCTACAAAATTGCTCCCATCAGTAAACAATTCCACCTCAAGAGATTCACGTATCAGCCATGAATGGAAAGGTCTTGTCATGTAGAGCTGAGGTAGAGAATGTAGCCTGTTTCTACGACTCCTACCTATCCTGCATATATGCCTCTGTTGTGTTGTGCTAGTCGCCAGTCTTGCTCAACTCCATGTGATCCCATGAATTGTCTGCTCTGTCCACGGAGTTCTCCAGGCAAGAATACTGGAGTGGGTTGCCACTCCCTTCTCCAGGGGATCTTCCTGAGCCAGGGGTCCTGCCCAGGTCTCCTGCATGACAGGCAGTCTCTTCACCATCTGAGCCACCAGGAAAGTCATGACTGTACTGACTATATTACCCTAGCTGCAAGATTAGGGTCTTCATCATCATGAACCGTTAATTATCTGATGGCAAAGATTTTGCCACACACCCTTGAAATGGGTGACCCATGATTTGTTTCCAGGAAGGGTTGGATGAAATGCTGGATGAAAGAATGAATTAGATGAATAAAGAATGAACTCTTCAAACCAAACCCAGTGCCTCCTCTCAAGTCCTCTTGTCATCTCCTCAGAGACACAGAGGAGAGTCTCTGTGGTCACAGAGACAGAGACAGAGACTCTCTGGTCACTCTCCATCACGTGACTGTGTGCTTCTGGCCCAGTCTCTGCAAGGCATCCTTCACATCCTTGTTTCTTAGGCTGTAGACGAGGGGGTTGAGCATCAGGATGACCGGGGTGTAGAAGACAGAGACCACCATGCCCTGCTCCATGGACGCCACAGCTCCCAGTTGGGCATACATGACAAAAAGGGTCCCATAAAAGAGGGACACAGCTGTCATGTGGGAGCCACAGGTGGAGAAGAGCTTGTGTCTCCCTCCTCCTGAGCGCATCCTCAGGATGGTCACTGTGATGTAGCCATAGGAGACGAGGACCACAAGGGTGGTGCCCGTGATGATGAGGCCAGAGATGGCAAACATGACCAGCTCAATGGTCGTAGTGTCGGCACAGGCAAGCTTGAGCAGAGGCGGCACATCACAGTGGAAGTGGTCAATGTGGTTTGAGCTGCAGAATGGGAGAGTGAATGTTAAGGGGGTCTGAACAATGGAGTTGAAGAAGCCCCCACAGTAGGTGCCCAGCACCAGGCGGGCACAGACCAAGGGGCACATGGTGATGGGGTAGCGCAGGGGGCTGCAGATGGCCACAAAGTGGTCATAGGTCATCACGGCTAAGAGGAAACCCTCTGTGGTGACCAGCAGGGAGAAGAAGAAGAACTGGGTGGCACAGCCTGCTAAGGTGATGAGCTTGGAGGAGGACAGGAAGGTGGCCAGGGCCTTGGGGGCGATGACAGACGAGTAGCACAGGTCCAGGAAGGAGAGGTTCCTGAGGAAGAAGTACATCGGGGAGTGCAGATGGGCATCCAGTGTGATGACCACGATCATGGTGAGGTTCCCCAGGACAGCCACCACGTACAGGGCCAGGAACAGAGCAAAGAGCAGGGCCTGGGTCTGTGGGCCACCCCCAAATCCATCCAGCACAAACTCCTTCAGAGGCATCACTGAGAGGTTTCCATTTTGGGGGGTTGACATGGTCCTGAGTTGGGGGACATGAGGCAGAGAGAAGAGAGCTGGCGGGAGGCAGGGAGAGGGAGCAGGTCAAGGCCACAAGGTCATACTCTCTTGGAAAACAGGAGCCCTTCAGTGCTTCACTGCCCACTGACCAAGGGACCACCAGCTGCCCAGCTCTGCTGCCAGATGAGCTCAGACTGACCTGGAAAGGAACATTTACTCCAGTTCACTAATCTATAATTATGCAAGTTCATTCCCTCTGTCAGAGACTCTGAGCTGCTGTCATTGTGGGGTGGGGGCATGTCAGGGGGTTTGCAGAGTTCAGGACCTTCAGTGTGAGGAGCATTGCAGCCCCTGTGCCTCCTCTAATACATGCTTTCCATCCCCAAGGGGATGCTTCTGAGTTGTGTCATTACCTGTCCTTCTTCAACATCTAATCGTGCACTTTCTTTCCTTGTTAACCCAATTCACAAATTTTGGAAATGTTTACTGAGTGCTTCCTGCCCACGTGGAAGGCCAACCTGGAAGGAGAGCAAGAACTAGCAATGATCGGGTGAATTTCTGTCGTTTTGTCTTGCAGACCCTGAGCCCCATCTCAGCATCACTGTCTGGAACCTGAACTACACTATCGTTCTGTCCCCAGAGCACTGTGCATCCTTGAGGATCTTGGGGGACCTCTAGTGTTGGACAAATTTGGGAAGGAACTAACCCAGCTCCACAGTCTGAGAAGCAGCAGGACAGGAGCTGTGACTCATTCAGGAGATGGGCATGTCTTCTCCTGTCCTGACTTCCATGCCCCTGGGCCCTCTGCACACCCTGTGTAGTGATTGCTTGGAGCCGTGGTAACCTCCAACACGGTCACATCTCCTCAGTGTCTCGGTCCTCCTGCTGAGTGCTGCTTCCTGTCCCTGTCACAGCCCAGACCTCCCTGGTCTGCCCTGAGCAGGGCTGACCACCACACTCTCATGGCACATGGGGACCAGCTCTGTGATGACGAGAGGAATTATCAGGGGAGATGCAGCTGGAAGGGGGAGGAGTGGTGAAGGACGGAGGGCCCAGAGCTGCATCATCTCCCACAGTATAGATGAGGATCAATAAGAAGGTGTATTTCAGAACAAAACCCATGTGGTCTAGAGGTCAAATCTATAGCATTGTGAGCTGGCTTACTTTGGAAGGAGAGTGGGTGTGCAAGCAGAGGCTGGGTGGTCAGTGGTTCCTCTGGAGAAGCAGTGGCCTCCACGTTCCTTCTCAGGAACTTCTCTTGAAGTTTTCTTAGAAGGTGCCTTGAAAGATTCTATACTTTCCAGCAAAGGAGTGGTTGATGACCATGGAGGTTATCCAGCTTTCCTCTCCTAGGCTATTTGACTCCCACCCTCACAAGACAGAACAGGACAGTTGGACCTGGATGTCCAGGCAGATCCCTCTCAAATTCAGGGCTTGAGCTTGTGCTCAGAGTGGAGCTGAGGGTCTGCCCTACACACATTGGTTGCACACCCTGGTACCCAGCCAGTTCCTGTGCCCCTGTGCTCACAACTGAGGTGGCCATGACCTAGCTGTCCACCTCTGCTTGGCCAGGTCCTCGTGAAGACAATCCTGGCAAATGTGAACCAGGGTGACCATCTTCCACCATTCTCAGGTTGACTGGCCTTGCTCCTATAACCTTGGGGTTCCTAGCTTCATGTTTGTGAATAATTTTCCAGGATAATTCGTCTGCATCAGGGGCCTTGGGTCATCACAGCAGTGACCCTAGGATGCCTGGGATAGCCCCAGAGGAGTGACTGGCTTTTTTCCTAGGAAGCCAAGCTGCCGGGAGCCAGCAAGAGGAATTCCGCCAGTGGCAAAGGTCACGAGGAAGAGACCCAACAGGCAAAGGCAAGTCAGATCTCAAGGGAACCTCCCTGGACCTACTCGAGCATCTACCCCAAAACCAGAATCTGTCTGCCTTACACTATTATGCCTTTCACCAACTCCTCTGACATTAACAGGGGGCTGTCCCTCCATCACCTTTTTCTGGAAAAAGTTAATTTAGAGCTTTTAGATAATAAGTCTCCTGGGCATAATAAGAGTGTTTCAATCCAAAAACCCCTCTGATGGCTTTCTAGCCAGCCTGACAGGTTTATTCAGACTCTTACAGCTACGCGTGTGATTGTTTACAGCCTCCGGACTGCAAGAAGCACAGGAAGCTTAAAAAATTTTAGGAATGTAGGGCCTTCCGAGGAGTCAAAATCATCAGAATAGAACTGATTAAGGGTTTCATTGTTGAGCCAATACTTCCTGCCAAGTTTTCATATCTTTTCTTTGTTGATATAGTTGGTATGTAGAAAAAACAGATAATAGCCCTGGCATTAGCAACATTAGATCTTTGAGTTAAGTACTTTCTTTGTTATAACCCACTGCACCTTTGTTCTACAGGAATGTAACTTTATTTAGTACTTTGAGGGTGATGCAGATGAAAGAAAAAACACTTCAAGGGAAAATGAGTTTTCTGGTTGATCGACATTTAGCTAGGAAAAGAGCCATAAAAATGTTAACAGGCCTCTTGGCCAGAAGATAATGTAAATCACCTGAGACCTTTTGTATACGGGAAGGTACGCAAAAAGAAAGCCTGGTCTCAATAAGGGTCAGGACTGCTGCCCCTGCATAACTCTGCATATTCCATTATTTCTTTATGTACAACTTGGGGTATATAAGCTGTCTTTGAAAATAAAGTTGTGGGTCTTGCTCTGATGCTTGGCTCCCCTATGTCGTTCTTTTCTTATTCTCCCTTTTCAGGCTGAATTCCCATCTGGAGCGTAGAGGCTCGCCATGTATACTTATTTGCCTGGGCTTCTAAGACCCATGCGAGAGGGAGTCCAAGGTGGGGCACCCTCTGTTAGTCAAGCGGGCACTTGCGGCCTACATACACGGTGCAAGTCCCTTGTCTAGGGGCGTTATTGGCTTTCTATGTAAACCAAGGAATACAGCCTCTTTTCTCCTCTATTTTCTCCACTACATTATTCTTTCCTAATCTCTCTTTATATCTCTAAATAAATAAATCTCTCCTTGCCAACTCCGTCCCCACTTCGAATTACCCTGGATCCACCAGGGCTGGACCCCCGGAACCAAGCTACCAGCTTTGTTATAAAAAACAAACTCACATGTTCCTTTGGCTTGTTGAGATGATCCAGTGAGGCTATTTCAGTGGCTTTAGTAAACCTGTGTGAATTGAGCCTGAGAAATTCTTGCCTGATAAAGCAAAAAATTCAGTTGTTATCTGCAAGCCTCAATTTGTATTAACTATGGCTGAATCCTTCCTTGTGAGCTGATCTCACATGTGGTCTGAGGGTCTATAGCATCCAGCAGAGCCTGGAGCTTGTCAGAAAAGCAGAGCCTCAGGCATTGAACTAAACCCCACATTTATAAGAGACCCACTGATTATTTCTGTTCTCTTTAAAGTTCAGACCAGCTGCCCTCAACGACCCTGTGCAGTGCAGCAGGGGTGGAGGGGGGCAGTGTTGATTAGGCTCCAGGCCCCCAGGACTCACCTGTCAGTGATGCTGACCACACCCTGCTGAGTGATGGCCACACTGCTCCTGTGATGTCAGGAGGGGCATGGCTCACCCAGGGAGGATGGGACTCCTGACCCAGGTCTGTGTTGATGATAATGACGTGGTGCTCAGGACGCTGCCCTGTTCAGCTCTGGCTTCCTGTGCAGGGAAGTGAGAGTGGGGAGGGGTTAGTGGAGGACTCCTGTGTTCCCAGTGAGGGTCTGTCCCGTGTCCATGTTCTTGCTGTAGGAAGCTCCTGGGCCTCAGAACAAGTAAGGGATAGGAGGATTCAGTTCACTTGCTCCTTTAGATCTGATCCTGTGTTTGGGTAGTATGTCCTGCAACCTGCACTTCAGGGTCTCTTTGCTAGGGAAGATATATCTATCTGAGCTAGCTGGGAATAGAGGCCTCAAATGGCCAATTAGCTGAGACTTGGGCTCTGAGTGCACTGGGACTCCCAACTCCCTGGGTCCCCGGAAGCTGCCCTCCAGTGGTCAATCTTGCTCTGATTCACCTCAGTTCAAGACAGAGTAGACAAGAATCCTGAAACCCTTCAGGAAGCACTGGGGGCCAACAGGAGAGAAGGAAGAGAACTTAGAGGGACCCCATGGCCCTCCTTGGAGAGCTGTCCTCTGGGCAGCAGGTGTGACATCTTGGTCTGTGGCCCATCCCCCTCCTCTGTCCCAGCCCCACTGGTTGTTTTGTGGAAAACCAATGAGTAAGAAAACTGGACCTGTGTTCAAAGCACAGCCCTTTCTATGCATCTATTATCATTAGATGCACAGAAATATTGTCCTGTCTTCAGTGTGGCCTGACACTCATTGAAGACTTAGATATATGTGCTAAATCAGCTTAAATATATATGCTAAATCATTGTAATCCTGGTTAGAAATCCAAAGTGAAAATGAAACATTTGGTAGTTCAGTTGCGTCTGATTCTTTGTGACCCCATGGACTGTAGCCCACCAGGCTCCTTTGGCCATGGGATTGCCAAGGCAAGAATACTGGAGTGGGTTGCCATTCCCTTCTCCAGGGGATCTCCCAACCCAGGGATCAAACTGGAGTTTCCTGCATTGCAGGCAGATTCTTCACTGTCTGAAGGTGATATGTGATTATTAGAAAAATACAGAAAGCATAATTTAAATTAATATATACATCCAAATGATTGGGAGATTGGGATTGACACATATACACTATTGATACTATGTATAAAATAGACAATTAATGAGAATCTACTATATAGATCAGGGGACTGGACTCAATACACTGTGGTGGCCTGAATGGGAAGGAAATCCAAAGGGGGGAATATATGTGTATATGTAGCTAGTTCACTTTGCTGTTAGGTAGAAATTAATGAAACATTGTAAAACAACTGCACTCCAATGAAATTAATTTAAAAATGAAATACATACATCCAACTAATAGTGTATATTTTTATCATACATCTCCCAGTGAGTGATAAAACAGGGGGAAAATTAGAGTAATATGTTAGATTTAAAATATTAACTAATTGAACCTCCTCAGCACAAATAGTCAAAAACAGCAACTGCAGAATTTAAATTCCCTTGAGACACACAAAATTTCACTGTAATAAGGTGAAAAGTGTCTCCAAATAATAATAATAATAATAATATCTACCCAGAAAACCAGAGTATGATCTTATTTCCAAACGAATCAGCTAGCATGAGGTCATACTGGATTAGGTAGGCCCTAAGTCCAATGACTGGGGTCTTTATAGGAAGAGGAAATGATACGGAGACACAAGGGCACAAGGGCAAAGGGCATGTAAGACTGGACGGAGGTTGGAGGGATGCAGCAAAGGGGAAGGAATGCCCCAAAATGCCAGGAGCCTCCAGGAAGAAGCAAGGAAGAATGTTTGTCGAGAGTTTTCAAGGGCAGCGGTCTCTGCTGACAAGTTGATTTTGAACATCTATCATTATGACCTACAGAGAAGACAATGGCAGCCCACTCCAGTACTCTTGCCCAGAAAGTCCCGTGGACGGAGGAGCCTGGTGGGCTACAGTTCATGGGGTCGCTAAGAATCAAACACCACTGAGTGACTTCACTTTCACTTTTCACTTTCATGCATTGAAGAAGGAAATGGCAACCCACTCCAGTGTTCTTCCCTGGAGAATCGCAGGGACCGGGGAGCCTGGTGGGCTGCTGTCTATGGGGTTGCACAGAGTTGGACACGACTGAAGTGACTTAGCAGCAACAGCAGCAGCAGCATTATGACCTAAGAGAATAAAATTCCTTTTGCTCTAAGTCACTAAATTTGTGTTAATTAGCTATAGTGGCCCTGGTGACTGAAGCAGGAGGGTGGTGAGAGAGTTTGCTTTCACCTGGTAAAGTCAGCAATACACTTCACTGTTTTATCTTGTTCTCCTGTGTCAAAATGCCCTCTGCAGGGATCTTCAGCATCTTTCCCAGTTATTCCATATTCTAGTTCAGTTATTTCAATAGTTTTAAACACACTTTATGTACAGCAATTTACTTGTGGAATCTGCTTAGTAGAGACACTTCAGCTTGTTTCTTTCTTTATACTCCTTATTCAATACTGAATATTATGCAATGGACATCTTCGCTCTTAAGTGGATATCTAGATGTGTATCCCTGAGTAGAAAGGCACATTTTTTTCAAGCTCATTAATTTACATCTTAATCTTACTTTATTAAGGTTCCTTTCCTTCCATCTTCGTTTTTGCCATTCAATTACTCTACTCAACTCTAAAACTTTCCATTTTAAGAAGTCCTGGTTCCATGGGAGAGAAGTGATCTATAAGCTGCTCCAGTGACCACAGTGTTGGATAACTGTGGGCACAGAGGTTTGATCAGTTCAGTCAGTCAGTTGTGTCTGACTCTTTGTGACCCCATGAATCACAGCACGCCAGGCCTCCCTGTCCATCACCAATTCCCAGAGTCTACTGAAAATCATGTCCATTGAGTTGGTGATGCCATCCAGCCATCTCATCCTCTGTCATCCCCTTCTCCTGCCTTCAATCTTTCCCAGCATCAGGTTCTTTCCAAATGAGTCAGTGCTTTGCATCAGATGGCCAAAGTACTGAAGTTTCAGCTTCAGCATCAGTCCTTCCAATGAATATTCAAGACTCATTTCCTTTAGTATGGACTGGTTGGATCTCCTTGCAATCCAAGGGACTCTCAAGAGTCTTCTCCAACACCACAGTTCAAAAGCATCAATTCTTTGGCTCTCACTTTCTTCAGAGTCCAACTCTCATATCCATACATGACTCCTGGGAAAACCATAGCTTTGACTAGATGGACCTTTGCTGGAAAAGTAATGTCTCTGCTTTTTAATAAGCTGTTTAGGTTGGTCAAAACTCTTCTTCCAAGGAGCAAGCATCTTTTAATTTCATGGCTGCAGTCACTATCTGCAGTGATTTTGGAGCCCCCCAAAACAAAGTTTTTCACTGTTTCCCCATCTATCTGCCATGAAATGATGGGACCGGATGCCATGATCTTAGTTTTCTGAATGCTGAGCTTTAAGGCAACTTTTTCACTCTCCTCTTTCACTTCCATCAAGAGGCTCTTTAGTTCTTCACTTTCTGCCATAAGGGTGGTGTCATCTGCATATCTGAGGTTATTGATATTTCTCCTGGCAATCTTGATTTCAGCTTGTGCTTCATCCTGCACAGCATTTCTCATGATGTACTCTGCAGATAAGTAAGCAGGGTGACAATATACAGCCTTGACATACTCCTTTTCTGATTTGGAACCAGTCTGTTGTTCCATGTCCAATTCTAACTGTTTCTTCTCGACCTGCATACAGATTTCTCAGGAGGCAGGTCAGGTGGTCTGCTATTCCCATTTCTTGAAGAATTTTCCACAGTTTATTGTGATCCACACAGTCAAAAACTTTGGCATAGGCAATAAAGCAGAAATAGATGTTTTTCTGGAACTCTCTTGTTTTTTCCATGATCCAACAGATGTTGGCAATTTGATCTCTGGCTCCTCTGCCTTTTCTAAATCCAGCTTGAACATCAGGGAGTTCACGGTTCACGTACTGTGGAGAAGGGAATGGCAAGCCCCTTCAGTATTCTTGCTCTGAGAACCCCATGAACAGAGGATTGATAATCCGTGACAATTCCTCTCTTCTGTTGCAGTTTTTTCACCAAGTCTCTGTGGGTCTGGACTGCCTGCATTCATACCTTCCACGAGAAGAGGAGGGTGAATGGTCCTTGCTGCAAACCTTTCTGCCCCTTCAGCTCTCTTCAGGAGCAGCTGCATCACATACTATTTATCCACTTATCTGCCTAAGTATTTCTCGAAACGATTTTACCAATGAAACAAAATGAGCAGTAGGATTCTTTGTTTCCCCATTTACCCTTACTTTCATAAGGTGCTAAATCTCTACCCTTTTGTTTTTATCTGTGTTTCCTGCTGCCAATGAATTCTCCTAAGTTTTCAAAGTATTTTCAGGCTTTGGCATTTTCTCATTTTTATACTAGATATTTGACAACACTGTAGTTTCTGCTGGAATAACACTTAGAGGAAGTGATTTTTTTCAGGACATTTTCCTCCTGCTTCTTTTCCTTAATTCCTTTGGATATCCTTTGACATGGTGCATTCTGTGTTTAATCAGTTTGTTCATTGTGTAGGAACTCTATCAAGGGCGGATAGCATCAATTTATAAAATCATGAAAATCTTTAACTTTGGAGGACAACAATTTTGAGTAGGCACAAGTTATAGTGGCATTTAGGCAAATTTCATTCTCTTTAGCTGGATGATGGTGAATTCCACGAGTAAACATGACTTCATGATTTTTTCTCTAAATGTGTATAATATAAAAATAAATCATTTTTTCTATCCTAGATGAGAAAGGTGAATGCTGTGACTGGAGCTCTGGCACCATCTCCAGTGCAAATGTCCTCCATGCCCTGGGAAGGGTGCAGCAGGAGCCCAAGAGAGTTTCTGCCCCAAACAGAACCAAGATTTTGCCTCAGACCCCTGACCTCTCTCCTGTGTGAGAGGCACTCAGCCAAAAGCATTCCTACTGCCATCAAATTCACTTTAGGGAATACTTTGGCTGTGTATTTAAATTATCATTCTCGTTACTTAAAACAGGGCCATGGACATTTGGTTTGGGTGAAGTATGAAAGAAAGATTAAATATTTGGTTTCTCTTTGGAATCACCACCCATTAGGGCACAATTAAAATTTATCCATCAATCATATCTTTTGTACCAGTCATTACTTGAGGTATTTTATTCATGTACATTATCTCAGGTGAGCCTGGCCATGTGAACATATTTTTAATTGCAGTATGTATGTGAATCTGTGTGTGTTATAGTGGGTGTTTAATCCTATGTTAGTTTCTGGTGTACAGCATAGTGATTTGACATTTACATATATTATGAAATGATCACTTGAACAAGTCTAGTAACCATTTGTCCCCACACAAAGTTTTTACAACACTTTGGACCACATCCCTTAAGCTGCATATGACAGCCCAGTGATTTATTTTTTGTACATTCCCTTCACCTATTTATCACATTTAGCACCCTCCCTTCTGGCAACCACTCATTTATTCTCTGTACCTGTGAGTCTATTTCTGTTCTGTTTGCTTATTTGTTTTTAGATTCAAAATGTAAGTGGAGTCACACGGTATTTTCTTTTCCTGTCTGACTTGCTTCATTTAGGTTAATACCCTCTAACTTCGCCTACAAAGATNCTTCTGGCAACCACTCACTTATTCTCTGTATCTGTGAGTCTATTTCTGTTCTGTTTGCTTATTTGTTTTTAGATTCAAAATGTAAGTGGAGTCACACGGTATTTTCTTTTCCTGTCTGACTTGCTTCATTTAGGTTAATACCCTCTAACTTCGCCTACAAAGATAGACTTCCTCTGCTCTCCGATTCCTCTGGGCTTCAGTTCATGTTCAGTTCAGCACGCTTGCTTCTTTCTTTATCAGGAGCACTTCAAAAACATTGAATTGATTCATTAGCATTTACCAATGGTGATTAAGTTTTTTCTGTATTATTATGAATTCATATTGGATGTATTTGAATGTATTGTAATTACTATTATTAATAACATCAAATTGTCCCATTTTTAGCCAGTGGGCAGCTCTTCAATTTGGTCCAAANAACCACTCACTTATTCTCTGTATCTGTGAGTCTATTTCTGTTCTGTTTGCTTATTTGTTTTTAGATTCAAAATGTAAGTGGAGTCACACAGTATTTTCTTTTCCTGTCTGACTTGTTTCATTTAGGTTAATACCCTCTAACTTCGCCTACAAAGATGGACTTCCTTCTCTGCTCTCCGATTCCTCTGGGCTTCAGTTCATGTGCAGTTCAGCACGCTTGCTTCTTTCTTTATCAGGAGCACTTCAAAAACATTGAATTGATTCATTAGCATTTTCCAATGGTGATTAAATTTTTTCTGTATTATTATGAATTCATATTGAATGTATTTGATATATTTGAATGTATTGTAATTACTATTATTAATAACATCAAATTGTCCCATTTTTAGCCAGTGGGCAGCTCTTCAGTTTGGTCCAAATCCAGACCTGACCTACCAGTCTTTGATCACCTTTTTGTTCCTGAACTGGTACGCTGTTCTGACCTGGGCATTCCTCTAAGAATCCAGGTACCTATTGGTGGGGTATGAGTCCTTTAAGCCACACTCTCAGCTGATTGACCTGTTTAACTTGACTCACCACCTGTTTCCTCTTAGCTTCCTTATGGATCTTCCACTTGCTGACTTCTGATTGTGACAGTGCCCAGGACTCAGGGGTCTGAATTTTCCTCCTTGCTGTCACTGGCTGAATGACATCATATAGCTTCATAGCCTTATCATCTCATTTTACAGTTCCACAATCTTTCCCAGCTCAGAATCTTTTCTGATGAGTTGACTCTTTGCACGAGGTGGTCAGTTGGAGCTTCAGCTTCAGCATCAGTCCTTCTAGTGAATATTCAAGGCTGATTTCCTTTAGGATTGACTAGTTTGATCTCCTTGTTATCCAAAGACTCTCAAGAGTCTTCTCCAGCACCACAGTTCAAAAGCATCAAGTCTTCAGCACTCAGTCTTCTTTATGGTCCAACTCTCACATCTGGACATGACTACTGGAAAAACCATAGCTTTGACTATATAGAACTTTGTTGGCAAAGTTAAGTCTCCGCTTTTTAATATGTTTTCTGTGTTTGTCATAGCTTTTCCTCCAAGGAGCAAGTGTCTTTTAATTTTGTGGCTGCAGTCATTGTCCTCAATGATTTTGGAGTACAAGAAAATAAAATCTGCTGCCATTCCCACCTATCCCCCAACTATTGAAGCGATGGGACCAGATGCCATGATCTTAGTTTTTAAATGTTGATTTTTAAGCCAGCTGTTTCACTCTCCCCATTCACCCTCATCAAGAGGTTCTTTAATTTCTCTTCGCTTTCTGCCATTAGGGTGGTATCATCTGTATATCTGAAGTTGTTGGTATTTCTCCTGGTAATCTTGATTCCAGATTGTGATTCATCCAGCCCAGCATTTCACATGATGTACTCTATATATAAGTTAAATAAACAGGGTGGTAATATACAGCTGAGACATACTCCTTTCCCATTTCGGAACCAATCCGTTGTCCCATGCCTGGTTCTAACTGTTGCTTCTTGACCTACATACAGGTTTCTCAGGAGACAGGAAAGGTGGTCTGGTATTCCCATCTCTTTAAGAATTTTCCATAGCTTGTTATGGCCTCTTTAGTATTTCTCAAGTAGGCTGGCCACACTTCCTCTGGGGTCAAAATAGCACCTTTTTTTTTTTTTTGTCTTCCTGGGATACTTGCTTGGCTAGTTCTTGACCTTCCCTGTGAGGACTACCTTAATGTCTGTGCTTGACAACTGTGTTCAAAACTGCAGTGATGATGGGAGGTAATCCTAGAAAAGCACAAGTAGTTGACAGAGCCTCGCACTGATTTTCTTAACTGATTTCTTGCATCTTGTAATATAAAATAACATGTCCTTGATGCCTAAGCTGCTGTTAGGTATTTTGCCTGTAGCCAAATGTCTTTTGTTCACATAGACCACATTTCTGTATGTGCCCAGATTCATTGCTAGGTTCCTTAGACTTGGGTCACTCTTTTAAAGATGATTAAGTTTCAATTTCTGAATGTGAATAGTTTTTAATTTCTTTCTTATACACAAATATATAATTTCATTAAATGAATAAACATTTTTATACACACCAGATTTTTTTAAATTAATTTAATTAATTTATTTATTTTGCTTTACAATATTGTATTGGTTTTGCCATACATCAACATGAATCCACCACGGGTGTACACCTGTTCCTAATCCTGAACCCCCCTCCCACCTCCCTCCCCATACCATCCCTCTGGGTCATCCCAGTGCACCAGCCTCAAGCATCCTGTATCCTACATCAAACCTGGACTGGCAAATAGTTTCTTATATGATATTACACATGTTTCAATGCCATTCTCCCAAATCATCCCACCCTCT
>SJYH01000834.1:132112-151845 GCA_006408735.1 Sylvicapra grimmia
GGAAAAGACTCTGATGCTGGGAGGGATTGGGAGCAGGAGGAGAAGGGGATGACAGAGGATGAGATGGCTTGATGGCATCACGGACTCGATGGATGTGAGTCTGAGTGACCTCCGGGAGATGGTGATGGACAGGGAGGCCTGGCGTGCTGCGATTCATGGGGTCACAAAGAGTCGGACACGACTGAGCGACTGAACTGAATTGAACTGAACTGAACAAGTGGTTGAGCAGTTTTTCCAGGACTGCTTGTTAAAGAGATTGTCTTTAATCCATTGTATATTCTTGCCTCCTTTCCAGAAGATAAGGTGTCCATAGGTGTGTGGATTTATCTCTGGGCTTTCTATTTTGTTCCATTGATCTATATTTCTGTCTTTGTGCCAGTACCATGCTGTCTTGATGACTGTGGCTTTGTAGTAGAGCCTGAAGTCAGGCAGGTTGATACACACACCAGGTTTTTAAGCCGTTTGTATGGTTGTGGTAGAGCTTTTCTGTAGTCATTTTTCCCTTTCCTTTAAAAAATTGGATCAGTTTCCTTTCTAACATCAGCTCATATGTGACCCGGGGTGTGTGCATGCTCAGTAGCTAAGTTATGTCTGACTCTTTGCAACCTCATGGACTGTAGCCTGCCGGACTCCACTGTCCATGGGATCGCCTGGCAAGAATACTGGAATGGGTTGTCATTTCCTCCTCCAGGGGATCTCCCCAATCCAGAGATCAAACCTGCATCTCCTGCATCTCCAGCATTGCAGGTAGCTCTGTTTGTTTGTTTGTTTGTCTGTTTTACTGCTGAGCCCCTTAGAAAGCCCATATGTGACCTTGTGTGAAAAGTGTGAAAGTGTTAGCCAGTCAGTTGTGTCTGACTCTTTGCAACCCTGTGGGCTGTAGCCCTCCAGGCTCCTCTGTCCATGAAGTTCTCCAGGAAAGAATACTGGAGTGGGTACCATCCCTTTTCCAGGGGATCTTCCCATACCAGGGATAGAACCCAGGTCTCCCACATTGCAGGCAGATTTTTTACTACTTGGGCCATCAGGAAAGCCATGTATGACGTGTGTGTGTGTGTGTGTGTGTGTGTGTGTGTTACTCACTCAGTTGTGTACAATTCTTTGTGACCCCATGAACTGTAGGCCACCTGGCTCCTATGTCCATGGAATTCTCCAGGCAAGAATACAGGAGTGGATTGTCATTCCTTTCTCCAGTATATGACCTTAGATAATCTATATTAACAATCCAGCTTACATGATTCCATATAATGTCTGTACATGGTTACACAATCATTTTGAAAAAATTATATTTATAAACTATGCTACACAAATGTAAGTCATCCAAGAATATGGTTGTAATTTTGTCAGTTGGTTTAACTTTTTACTTCTTATCAGGATGGAGTGGCAATTTTCAAGTTTTACACATAGTACCAGGAACCAGAGGTCCCCTTTGGCCTTTTTTTAAAATTCAGGCATCTTTTTAATTCAGATATCATATTATGGAGTGTTAAGGGTTCTTAATATACTGTAGGTATATCTTTTATCAAATACATGTTTTGCAAATATTTTTTTTGTGTCTGTTTCTTTTACTGTTTCAATGTGTCTCTGTAAACTAAATATTTTTAACCTCTATAAAGTTCTAATTATCAAATGTTTCCCTCTGTAGCTTACACATCTTGTGTCCTATCAAAGAAATGCTTGCCTAACCCAAAGTTTTAAAGATGGTCTCCTGTATTTTCTTCCACAGGTTTTAAATTTTACACTTTATACTTAGGAATCTTATCTGAGTTAATCATTATTAGGGTTGATGTTTGTCTTTTTGCATACGGAGGTTCAACTGTTTCATAACAACTTGTTGAAAACACTCTTTCCCCATTGAATTAGCCTGCTAGTTATGTCAGAAATAAATTGACCTTATATGCATAAGTTTAGTCTGTATTCTTGATTCTGTTTCAATATGCCCAAATTACACTGTTGTGATTTCTCTGGTTTTTATAGTAAATCCTGAAATCAAGTAGTTTAAGTCCTTCAAAAATTTTGTTCTATTAAAATTAATTTTGCCTACTTTTTTTAAGTACACAAAAATTCAAGAGAACAGAGTTTTAGGATATTAGTTCCTTGAACAAGGATCAAACCCATGCCTCCTCTCTGGCCACCCTCTGTCACGTGGCTGTGTGTCTCTGCCCCAGTCTCTGCAGGGCATCCTTCATGTCCTTGTTTCTCAGGCTGTAGATGAGGGGGTTGAGCATCGGGATGAGCAGGGTGTAGAAGACGGAGACCACCTTGCCCTGCTCCATGGACACCACAGCTCCCGGCTGGGCATACATGACAAAGACAGTCCCAATAAGCAAGTCACTGCAGTCATGTGGGAGCCGCAGGTGGAGAAGAGCTTGTGCCTCCCTCCTCCTGAGCGCATCCTCAGGATGGTCACTGTGATGTAGCCATAGGAGGTGAGGACCACAATTGTCACACCCACGATGATGAGGCCACAAATGCCAAACAAGAGCAGCTCACTGAAGGCTGTGTCACCACAGGTAACCCAGAGCAGGGGGGGCACATCACAGAAGAAGTGGTCGATGTGGTTGGAGCTGCAGAATGGGAGGCTGAATGTGAAGCTGGTCTGCAGGATGGAGTTGAGGCAACCTCCACAGTAGCAGCCCAGCACCAGGAGGGCACAGACCGAGGGGCACATGGTGATGGGGTAGTGCAGGGGGCTGCAGATGGCCACAAAGCGGTCATAGGCCATCATGGCCAAGAGGAACCCCTGGGTGGTGCACATCAGGGAGAAGAAGAACAGCTGGGTGGCACATCCCTCAAAGGTGATGAGCTTGGAGGAGAACAGGAAGGTGGCCAGGGCCTTGGGGGCGATGACAGACGAGTAGCACAGGTCCACAAAGGAGAGGTTCTTGAGGAAGAAGTACATCGGGGAGTGCAGACGGGCATCCAGCATGATGACCACCATCATGGTGAGGTTCCCCAGGATGGCCACCANTGGTCTGCAGGATGGAGTTGAGGCAACCTCCACAGTAGCAGCCCAGCACCAGGAGGGCACAGACCGAGGGGCACATGGTGATGGGGTAGTGCAGGGGGCTGCAGATGGCCACAAAGCAGTCATAGGCCATCATGGCCAAGAGGAACCCCTGGGTGGTGCACATCAGGGAGAAGAAGAACAGCTGGGTGGCACATCCCTCAAAGGTGATGAGCTTGGAGGAGAACAGGAAGGTGGCCAGGGCCTTGGGGGCGATGACAGACGAGTAGCACNGGGGCTGCAGATGGCCACAAAGCGGTCATAGGCCATCATGGCCAAGAGGAACCCCTGGGTGGTGCACATCAGGGAGAAGAAGAACAGCTGGGTGGCACATCCCTCAAAGGTGATGAGCTTGGAGGAGAACAGGAAGGTGGCCAGGGCCTTGGGGGCGATGACAGACGAGTAGCACAGGTCCACAAAGGAGAGGTTCTTGAGGAAGAAGTACATCGGGGAGTGCAGATGGGCATCCAGCATGATGACCACCATCATGGTGAGGTTCCCCAGGATGGCCACCATGTACAGGGCCAGGAACAGAGCAAAGAGCAGGGCCTGGGTCTGCAGACCACCCTCAAACCCATCCAGCACGAATTCCTGCAGAGGCATCACTGAGAGGTTTCCATTTCTGTGGGGTGACATGGTCTTGACCCTTTGATGACTCACTGCCCACTGACCGAGAGGCCACCAGCTGCCCAGGTCTCCTTCCAGATGAGCTCAGGATGACCTGAAAGGACAGTATTGCCTGTGACTCACAAATTCATAAACATGCATGGAGCACTCACTCTGTGGATCCCTCTGAGTTGTTACCACAGGGGTAGGGTGAGTGCCAGGAGGGTTACAGAGCTGAGAGTCTCCAGGGCAAGAATGGAGTTGCAGCCCCCTGTCTCCTCCTTTGAAGTAAATGCTCTCCTCCCCTCAAGGATGCTCCTGAATTTTGCCATTTCCACTCTATGCTCCCATAGCTAATCCTATACTTTCTGTTCCTTACAAACTCATTCATTGATTTCAGAAACGTTTACTGAGGACCCCCGGCCCACCAGGACTTGACCTAGTGATGGTTTCATCTCCAGGCCAAACTGGAAGGAGAGCAAAGACCCGCCATCACCAGGCTAATGAGGGTGTTCTGTGTCTGTCTCTCTTGCAGATTCTGAGCCCCATCTCAGCATTATGGCCTCTGAGCCTGGAGCACAGTGGCATCTCATCTGCAGAGCTCTCTGCACCCTTGAGGTTCTCATGGGGCTTTCTGCCCACATGCAGTTGTTTGCCACATCACGGAAAAGGAGCAGTCCAACTTTCAAGAGACGGGCATGTCCTCCTTATCAGTGTCACTGGCGACTCACACTCCATGCTCGGCAAATCACTCCAGGACAGCCGTTTCCATGCGGGACTGTGGAGATCTGGGCTTCTGTCTGTTCTCTGGAATTCTCTGAGGTCTTTCTACTCCCGGCCTGTGTCACAGCACAGACCGTTCAGAAGGTCGGAGGAGGGCTGTGCAACAGATGGCAGCTGGCCTCCGTGTTGATTCACGGAGCAGCTGTGCTGACGGAGGCATGGGTGGAGGGGTGGAAGGGGGCCTGCCCTGTACTCTGCTGGTGCTGAGTTGATGGATCCCTGCTGCCCACCCCCGGGGTTCATTCACACGTAGTGGGGACAGGTGGCTAGTGTGGCACACCTGTTCACCCCACACCCCAAGAAGCAGGTGTTTCTGTGGTGAACTCAAAGATTCTGAGTTCATGGTTTTGTGCTCAGTATTCAGTTCAGTTCAGTCGCTCAGTCGTGTTCGACTCTGCAACCCCATGAATCGCAGCACACCAGGCCTCCCTGTTCATCACCATCTCTCGGAGATCACTCAGACTCACATCCATCGAGTCAGTGATGCCATCCAGCCATCTCATCCTCGGTCGTCCCCTTCTCCTCCTGCCCCCAATCCCTCCCAGCATCAGAGTCTTTTCCAATGAGTCAACTCTTCGCATGAGGTGGCCAAAGTACTGGAGTTTCAGCTTTAGCATCATTCCTTCCAAAGAAATCCCAGGGCTGATCTCCTTCAGAATGGACTGGTTGGATCTCCTTGCAGTCCAAGGGACTCTCAAGAGTCTTCTCCAACACCACAGTTCAAAAGCATCAATTCTTCGGCGATCAGCCTTCTTCACAGTCCAACTCTCACATCCATACATGACCACAGGAAAAACCATAGCCTTGACTAAACGGACCTTAGTCGGCAAAGTAATGTCTCTGCTTTTGAAAATGCTATCTAGGTTGGACATAACTTTTCTTCCAAGGAGTAAGCGTCTTTTAATTTCATGGCTGCAGTCACCATCAGCAGTGATTTTGGAGCCTAAAAAAATAAAGTCTGGCACTGTTTCCACTGTTTCCCCATCATTTCTCTTGACAAGCCCCTTAGTATGATAAAATAGTGACTCCTTCTGGTAAGCTGAAAACAAAGTGAAATTTCCATTTCCAAAGCCAGGCTCTTTGTTTGTTTTTTTGAACAACAAACAAACAGGGACTCGAGCCTGCTGAGGTCACCCAGGGTCATCCATGGGCATCGGTGACATGAGGAAGCCTCTAATCTGAGCCTAAGGGAGGTCTATGGGGTCTCACAGAGTTGGACACGACTGAAGCGACTTAGCAGCAGCAGCAGCAGCAGCAAGGGATGCACTTAATGAGGTCAAAGCAGCTGGACACTTCTCTGCAGTGGAACATAGCTTGTACTAACATTCAGTGCTAACCCTCCTAAATGAAAGTGTGGTCCAGGGACCGGAAGCATCATCACCACCTGTGAGCTGGTTAGAAATGCAGACGCTCCACTCAAACACACCTGTTGAATCAGAATGTGCTACTGAACAAGTTGCTCAGAGGACTCATCCACTGGCTAAAGAGGCACTGCTTTCACAACCTTGAAGCTGAGGTCGGGGTGGGGAGGCAGGGGAGTGGACGTCACTGCAGCTGCTGGGAACAAGCCCTGCTGCTCAGTGGAGGCAGAACCCTGCTGCGCTTCCCCCCCTGCAGCCCTGATGGGTGGCTGCCTTGGCCTTGCCTTTCCCAGGTGAGGGTCATGATACGCCCAAGCGCACACAGCCAGGCTCTCCTTCCCAGGTCTCCCAAGCTCCTGATCCGGGTCTGTGCTGACGAAGACCAGTGGACACTGAGGACTCCTGCCTTTCCCGCCTCTGGCTTCCTGTGCCGTGAACCCAGGGTGGGAGGGGGCACTTGGGGTCCCACCATGAGTCTGGCTGCAGGAGGTCCCTGGGGCTTGGTGCAAGCAGAGAAGGGGATGAACTCGGCTCATCTGCCCCTCCACATCTTGTCTCATCATCTGTGAGGTGCCTGGATCCTGGGGGTGCCTGCTGGGGAAGATCCTCTCCACTTGCCACACCTGGGACTTGAGGCCACAAATGGCCAATTAGGTGAGACTTGGCTCTGAGTGCACTGGGCCTCACAACTCCCTGGGTCCCAGGAAGCTGCAGTCCTGAGGCCAATCTTCCCCTGACCCTCCTCGGCCCAAGGCAGGGGAGGCGGGAGGCCTGAGGTCCTCAGGAAGCAGTGGGGCCCAACGGCGGGGGGGAGAGCACAAGTTAGAGGGACCCAGTGCCTTGCTCTGAAAAGTCTCCCCAGGCAGCCGGTGTGACCTCCCTGCCCACAGCCCCTGCTCTCCTCCACCTCCACCCCTGCATAGTGATGAGGAGAGTGGCATGCAGGGCGCACTTCCCGGGGGCAGCGGCGCAGCTGTCTCTGTGCTTCACGGGGTCACACCCTCAGTCCACAAATAGTAAAGGGATCTNGCCCCTGCTCTCCTCCACCTCCACCCCTGCATAGTGATGAGGAGAGTGGCATGCAGGGTGCACTTCCCGGGGGCAGCGGCGCAGCTGTCTCTGTGCTTCACGGGGTCACACCCTCAGTCCACAAATAGTAAAGGGATCTGTTTAAAAAATATTTTAATTTGGAATAGAAATAAAAACCAAAGCACAAAGGTGGTACATGTTTAATATAAAAAGACAGTATATAGAAAAATGCCTGAAAAAGTCGCATTACAGACATTCTAAGAAAAAGGATGCTGATGTGGCTCAATAATTATTACACAAAGTAGGGTTCAGGAAAAAAGTTTATAAAGAGGCCTTTCACAAAGAAAGTTAAATTCAACTGGATAATGTGAACATTAAAAAATTTGTATATGACTAATAGAAAATTTAAATGTATAAAGCAAAAAGTGATGGAATTAAAACAAAATGCATATATCCAAATCATAGTTGATATTTTGTATACCTCTCTTAGTAATCGATAAAACAATTATCAGATAATAAGCAGATCATAAATAGTATGTTCAGTTCAGTTCAGTTCACTCACTCAGTCGTGTCCGACTCTTTGTGATCCCATGAATTGCAGCATGCCAGCCTCCCTGTCCATCACCAACTCCCAGAGTTCACTCAAACTCACGTCCATCGAGTCGGTGATGCCATCCAGCCATCTCATCCTTGGTCTTCCCCTTCTCCTTCTGCCCCTAATCCCTCCCAGCATCAGAGTCTTTTCCAATGAGTCAACTCTTCGCATGAGGTGGCCAAAGTACCAGCTTTGGAGTTTCAGCTTTAGCATCAGTCCTTCCGAAGAACACCCAGGCTGATCTCCTTTAGAATGGACTGGTTGGACCTCCTTGCAGTCCAAGGGACTCTCAAGAGTCTTCTCCAACACCACAGTTCAAAAGCATCAATTCTTCAGCATTCAGCTTTCTTCACAGTCCAACTCTCACATCCATACAAGACCACAGGAAAAACCATAGCCTTGACTAGATGGACCTTTGTTGGCAAAGTAATGTCTCTGCTTTTCAATATGCTATCTAGGTTGGTCATAACTTTTCTTCCAAGGAGAAGTGTCTTTTAATTTCATGGCTGCAATCACCATCTGCAGTGATTTTGGAGCACCCCAAAATAAAGTCTGATGCTGTTTCCACTGTTTCCCCATCTATTTTCCATGAAGTGATGGGACCAGATGCCATGATCTTTGTTTTCTGAATGTTGGTGTTTGAACTGAATGAAAATATCAACCATATGGACCTACTTGACATAGATAGAACAATACACTCAGCAACTGTAGAGTATATGGAGGCACATGGAAGATCACTGTACGAAGGTGAATAATATCTTTGGAATGCAGAATGTGACCTTATTTGGAAATAAGGTCCTTCCAAATAATTTAGCATTGAAATCATGCTGGATTAAAAGGTCCTTAAATCCAAAGACTGATGTCCTTTTAGGAAGAGGATATGATACAGAGACAGAAAGACACAGGGACTAAGGGCATGTGAAGACTGGCCAGAGGTTGGAATGGTGCAGCAAAGGGGGAGGAAGGAATGTCAAGGATACCAGGAGCCTCCAGGAAGAGGCGTATGTTTTCCTAGAACTTTTACGGGCAATGGACACTGCTGACAGCTTGATTTTGAACATCTGTCCTCCAGGTCTGTGGGAGAGTAAATTCTTGCTGCTATAAGTCACCAAGTTTGTGTTACCTAGTTGTGGTGGTCCTGGTGACTGATGCAGGAGGGTGTTGAGGCAGTTTGCTTTCAGCCGGCAAGGTCAGCAATACACCTTCACTCTCCTGTCTCAGGGCTATGTCACCTCTCCAGCTCTATGTCAAAATGCACTCTGCAGGGATGTTGCTCACATTTCCCAATCCTTCCCTGTTCTAGTTCACTTATTTCAATTGTTTTAAAAGTGAAATTATGCACCCAACTACTTGTGGGATCTTCTTTACAGAGACTTTTAGGTTACTTCCATTTCTTTTTTAAAATTTGGCTTTTGCATAATGAAAATTATGTAATGGACATTTTCCCCCTCCAGTGTATATATCTGGAAGTGGATTCCTGAGTAGAAAGGCATATTGTTTCTCAACCTCAGTAACTTTCATGTTAATCTTACATTATGGAGGTTCTTTTTCTTGCATCTTTCTTTTTGGTAACCAATTACTCTACTCAAAGGATGGAGGCCTTCCCTTCTAAGAGGCTCTGGTTCCATGGGACTGAAGCGTCTGTCAGGTGCCCTAGTGACACAGTATTGGCTCAGGGCCAGCAGGGCGGTTGCCCATGACAACCCCTCTCCCCTGTTGCAGTTTCTTCACCAAGTCTGTGTGTCTGGACTCTCCACAGCTTTCACAAGGACAGGCGTGTGAGTTGTTCTTGCTGTAAATCATCCTGTCCTTTCACTGTTCTTGGTGAGCAATGGCATCGTATGAAATTCTTCCCTCTTTATCTACTCATCCGGCCACTCATCTCAAATGATTGCAGCAGCGAAGAGCATCCAGCAATGTGGAGGCCGTTTTCCACACCCTTCCACCTTCTGATGGATCGGTTAATCTCTCGTCTTTTACTTTGATTTGATTTCCCAACAGCAAATGAGTTCCAGTAATTTATCAAAGTATTTTCATTTGACTTTCCTTCTTTTTCTATCATATTTCTTTGCCAGTGGCATTGAAAATGGGCTGAAAACAATCAAAGTGGAGGTAAGGGGCCCATCGGTCAAGGCTGATGAGTAGCCAAGAGGAGATTGCCAGGGTCCAGCCCCAGTGGATCCAGGGAATTCGAAGGGTGGATGGAGTCGGCGAGGAGAATTTATTTAATTAGAAATATAAGATTAGATTAGGAAAGAATACTGTAGTAGGAAAATTAGTGGAGAAAAGAGGCTGAATAACTTGGTTTAGGTGGGGAACTAATAAAACCTCGAGACAAGAGGTTTGCACCATCTACGTTANTGGGTGGGCTCTCCACCCCCCACTGGAGGAGGCTGTCGCCCCTCCGCTGACCCTGATTCTCAGCCCTCGCTCCAGGCGCCGCCTTAGGCAGGTGTGGGGTCCCTGGAAGGCTCTCCTGTGGGGGTGGTGGGCTCCTCAGATGGGCAGAGAGGGTGGGGTGGTGTGAGCCGAGGAGCAGGAAGCCGGAAGAGGGTCTGAATGAAGGTCAGGCCTCCAGGGGCCAAGTCCACAGCGATGTCACTGCAGGGCTTCCAGTGGGGTGCAGGGGTGGGGCGCTAGCCCACTGAGGAGAGAGGAGGCCTCGGAGAACCCTGAGAGCAGCCGCCCGCAGCTCTATGGGGAACTCAGGAGATGCTCAGCTGTCTGAGCGGGAAGAGGTGGACAGACAGCCTGGGGGGTGCTGGGAGTCGGGGTGCAGAGGGGCCTGGGGCCACCCGGCCAGGGTGCCGCCCCCAGAGGCCTCTGCTCTAGTGTCCCCATGTGACCTGAGAGACTCAGAGTCCTCATGACACCGCCTAGCTTTGGTTCTGACGTTGTTTTACTGCCCGTGTTGAGGGGTGGCCAGTGATGACACCCCACCAGAAAAACCCCAGGTGAGTAAATCAGTTTCTCAGGGGAAACGGCTTAATTCTCCGAAGAAGCAGGGGGCATCGAGAGCAGAGGGATCGGTGGGCTCAGTGGGGGCCTCGGTGGCCAGGCCAGGGGGGACAGGCGCCCCCTCCCACGGTGTGTGCAGGAGAGCTGCCGTCCAGGCAGGATTTTCTGTAAAACGCATGGAGGATCCTAGGAACCCAAGACCTGAGGGGACCTTCCTGTCAATCCTCCAAATGCTGCCTGCCTCACCCCTGCTCCAGCCACTTCCTTCCCTGGACTGAATTTGGTCCTGACCTGGACACTTTCTGCCCAGCTGTGGTATGGAGCCCGCGGGGCACTTATCCTTCATTCTCTCTGAAAACCCCGCTGACCCTTTCCTTCCCCCAACCAGGCAGGAGGCAGCACCGGGCTCCTGATGGACTTGGCTGCCAATGAGAAGGCCGTTCACGCGGACTTTTTTAACGGTAAGGACGCCGGGATTGGCTTGCCAGTTGCAGCCGGTGTTTCTTCTGCAGGTTTTGGGGTGGAGCAGCTTCGCGAGATGAGTGAGTGGGTTGTGGCCAGGTCCTCTGTCGTTCTTAGACCGCGGTGCAGCTGTGGGAAATAGGCTCCCCTGTTTTTCAGGAGGGAGAGGAGCTCCGGTCTCGTGTGCCAGGGGTGGAGTCTGAGCCTGAGACTGGCAGTGTCCGCCTGCCGGGCTCTCTCTGCGCTCCTGATGGCGGTGCTCTGGGCTCCTCCGTTCGCCCGGGTGCTCGTCCCTGATGCCTGTGCGGAGCGACAGCCGCCCTCCTGCTGCCCCTGTGCCTCTTCTCTGAGACCAGCAGCTGTTCGTGTTCGAGTTCAGTGCTAGTTTGAGGAACATGGGTGGAGTTTTATGAAATAACAGTGAAAAATGAACTTTATAGGAAGTCTTCATCCACGTTTGAGGGGGTATTTCTCTTGTTCCCTTCTGATTTTAAGGGTGTTGTTCCTACAGATTTATTAATCCTTACTGAGGGTTAAATCGTAAGTAGAAACACAGAGCTGCTCTCTCAGGAGAGTTCAGCGGTGTTACTCTCTCGCCATCCTTCTTTCATGCAGGGCACCTGTGGCGACACAGAGCTTCGGTTGCTGGCCAGTGGCAGCCAGGATGTGATCTTTCCCTGTTGGTTTTGGCTGGCCCCAGATCTCTCTCACGCCCGAGCCCATTTTCTCTGTTCTGTTCAGGCCCTGTTGGCTGAACAGAAAAGCCAGGCTGCTTCATGAGGACAGGAGGTGACAGTTGGGGTCCTGTAACTGAGTAGCATTTAAGTTCTTAGGGGAGCGGGTGTGGGGGCACGGGGTGCAGAGGTCACAGCGTTCTCCGGAGCCGCCCGTGAGCCTCACCCGGGCAGGAGTGTGTGCTCGCCAACCCGGCACGACCCAACCCCGCTCCTCCTCTGCCAGCCTGGGCTTAGAGGCAGTTGGCTGTATCTAGGGTTCACGTTCACGGATTTTCGACAGCAGCCCTTTAGTTCTGACAGAAGCTTCTGAGGGAGGGACCCAGGCCGCCCTGCCTGATGATCATAGGAGCGGATGAGGGCCTTTCTCCCCCAGAGGCCAATTCTGGCAGGAAAGGGAAGGAGCTCGGGCTTGGGCTCGGCACGCCGCCTGGCAGGTTGTGACGGCCCCGGCTTGTGGGAGGCACTTCCCTGCCAGGAAGCCCAGTGGCCTGTGGAGGGGCTTGTCCTGAGCCCTTTTCAGTCACCGAACAGACGATTTTGATGGTCTCTTGTCCCTGAGGCAGTGGGTTCTAGCCCTGAACCGGGCCCGCTGTCCTCACTCACGTCTTACAAAACAGGAGCGCCTTTGAGAGGGGGCGGGCCGGGACAGCTCAGCGACGGGAGCCTGATGGGTGGGCACAGTGCCTCCAGGCCGGGTCTCAGGAGGCGGCACCTGCAGGGGGTAGGCTCCCTGGAAAGCAGCCGTGTGGGGACTGGTGGCCCTCTTTCTGGTTTGTTTACTCTGCACATCCTCAGTGCACGGTACACGTGAGTGGGATTGTAGTGTTTTTTCCCCTCATTGTGAAAGTAACACCTGTGGTGGAAGTTTAGGAAATTTACACAGAAGTACACAGAAGGACAAAATGATCCTGAACTCGGTTTCCCCCCTTGCAGATGCGGTGCACCCTGATTTTGTGAGGTTTCTTCCGGTGGGAACAGGGGTGGGCTGTGATTTTCAAGCTAAATATAGGTCCAACTCTTAACGGGAGTCTCACGGGCTCTGAGTTCTCACAGTGCTCGTCCCTCCACCACCTTCCTCCCGCCCCTCCCTGCGTTTCCACTCTCAAGCTGCGAGCCTCCGGGGGCTTCCGCCAGCCGCCCCTTCACCTCCCCGCAGCGTCCACACGAGTGGGGCCCGGCCGTGCTCACAGGTGCGGGCGCTGCCCTCACAGTCCTGGCTGAGGGTCGCCCACAGGGTCCAGAGCACACCGCGTTTTCTCAAGGTTGTTGTCTAAATGGAAACGAGACTAAAGGTGCCTGGTGGACCGCTGTCCTCTTGGGTTGCCTCAGCCCCGGTTGGGTAAAGTTGGGAGCCCATCACGGGAAACTCATTTATCAGATTGTCTTCTGTTTTCTCTCTGGTTTTGAACGACCGCATAACCCCTTTATGTTATGTCCTCCATTATTGACATTGTGTGACCATCAATTTGTGGTTTTGTTCATTTTGTAGATTTTGAAGATCTCTTTGACGATGATGATATCCAGTGAGGTGTGTCCAGCGGTGCGTCTGGCCGAGCTTCGCCACGTGGTGGTGTGGTGGGGCTCTTAAAGGACAGTTTCAGGTGGTTCCAGAGAACTTGTGGGAATCGCTAAAATTTAGGAGATGATTAGCCAAGAAAGAGAAGAAAGTTTTAACCATCTGGAGGAGGCCTGTTAAACTCTGAATGTGGCCAGCTTTTGTCCTTAACTTCAGTTAAAATAAAGTGATGTTATTTCTTGCAGGGTGACTTTGATTCTTGCATTTTGAGTGAATGTTGCCATCCCTGGGCATCTTGTGCGCATGTATGCCCCCGGGTGTGTTCCATGCTGAGAGAAGCAGGTCTCCACATAGACACACGCTGCGCTTTTTGCATTGGGACCTTGAGTGACTGGCAGCTCACAGTTGCTGAGGGGGCGCTTGCGTGAGACCCGTGAGACCCTGCTCCTGCCCCGTGGGCTCCCCCGGTGGGCCTCGTGTTCGGCTCTGACATCAGAGCAGCTGCTGCCCCCAGACCCGAGGCTTGAGGAAACAGGCAGCTTAGTGATGACTGAAGGAGACGCCTCCCACCTGAGAAATGTGTGCCTCGGTCCATTTCAGAGGCGAGCCTAGCGCCTCTGGGGGCAGTTTCTTACTGGTCCAGCTCAGCAGCTGATAATGGCTGTGGACACTCGGGTCTCACGTCAGTCCCGAGGAATGTGTCTTCGATCAGGAACGACCCGGGGCACAGGACTTGGTGGTTCCCACAGCTCCGAGCAGAGCAGAGCCGCTTAGTGGGCGAGTCGGGCTGTCCCCTCTCGCTGTGAGAACCGCCACGTGGAACAGCCTGACGGCCTGGCTGTGAAAGAGCCGCGGTCACTGAGAACCATCATCTCGTGAGTGCTGAGTGGGCTTCTGCTCTTCGCATGCCCCTCCTGGTGGAGCTTGGCCCCCGGCAGGGAGGACCAGTTGTCCAGGGCAGCTCAAGGGGCCAACACGAGGGCAGCATCCTGGGAAAGGCCAGGTTAGGAGGGTCTGGGGGCCCCATCACGGGAGGCCCTGCCCTGGGACCCCAGGCTGCTTCCACGTCAGACTCAACGGCCTGACTCCAGGGAGAAGCGTCTCGGGGCCTGTTCTTGAGGTCATGTACCAGGCAGTCTGGTTTCCTCAGTGGGGTCCTTGCAGGCCCGGAAGGCTTTGTGAGGAAGGACGGGGCATTTGGCTGATGGCCAAAGCGCAGGGGCTGCACTTTGGTCTGTGTGCTGTGAGGGCCGTGCACATTCAGACCTCAGGATTGGGAAGGCCCTTTCGGATGAGGGGGGATGCTGGGAGGAGGACCCCCACTCGTGGCCGTGGTGGAATCGTACTTGTATTGTCTGTTAAGGTGGAGTGTCTGGATCCTTGTTGAATTGCAGGTTCTTGGAAGTGAGAGCTTCTAATGCAGGGAGCCTGTCAAAACCACGTGAACAAGCACGTGGGTTATTGGGGTTGAGCTCTGGGGAATTTGGGTTTGGGGAGGAAGTTGCAGAAAGAGCTGTTGTGACGCTCTGAGCTGTGAAGACTAGTGGAGGCCTTTGGAGGAACCATCTGCTCTCCCTGCCCTTAGAGTTCTTGGTCTTCCTGGGTAGAGGGAAAACATTTGTCCCTCAGCCTCTGCCCCGGCCGCTTGTTTGAGTGGAGAGAGGCTTACATGCTTTATCAGGGCTTAGGAGACCACCGGGAGAGGAGTCTAGCCTCCACACACATGAGCAGCTGGCTTAGGGACGCTTCCAAAGCAAGTGACACTGTCAGGAAGCAGCATTACTGACTTCAGAAAATTGAGTGCTGTGAGTTCTGCTTGATGTCAAGATGAGAAAAAGGTGCTGAAATGAAGAGCCCCTGTGTCTCTCGAGAGGCCAGAGGCCAGGGCTCCTCCCCCTGGAGTTCCTGTCCTGTGGAAACGCTGTCTTCTTGTTGCACACTTGACTTGCCCCAGGTCACCCAGCGTTTGGGAGGCAGAGGGGTGCCAGCCCTTGGTGAAGGGCTGCATTCTCTCACTGAGACCAAAAGCAAAGCCAGGAGACACTCAGCAGATTGGAAGGAAGACAGGAAGCCTGGTCCCAAAGGGCTGGACTGTTAACATTTGCTGATGCAGAGAACTTTTACAGACTGGCATGAAGGAGGTGCGCACTGGAGACTGATGGGCGCCGAGACACCAGTTTACAGAAGAACCAACTCAGACAGCCCAGGAGCACTTAGAGGGGCTCAGGGTCACAGGAAGTCGGCGAAACGTCCATCAAGGCAGCAGGACGCCACTTTCCTCGCTGGAGGGCAGAGGCCTTGAGTGATGAGGGATGCCCATGCTGGCGGGGTTGGGGTGGGACTAGGGGGAATCGTGGTCTTTCTGGAAGAGATGCAGGGACATTGATGAAGACTGGAGACCCGGCAGAACCCAGACACGATGTTGATTCTAGCATTTTTCCTCTGGGAAACTATGGAAACGGAATGAATGATCATGGATGAGGAAATGGTGGGGCAGGCACACCTCGGGGAGCCCCGCGTCCCCTAGAGAGTGGCCTTGGGCTTGGGGGGGATTACACGGGCCCCTGTGGGTGGGAAGCTGAGAGGCAGGAGGGGGGCTGTTACCTGGCACGTTTATACCTGTTCATCTGACATACAGACTATTTTTTGGGGCTCCAAAATCACTGCAGATGGTGACTGCAGGCAGGAAATTAAGAGATGCTTACTCCTTGGCAGCAAAGTTATGACCAACTTAGCATATTAAAAAGCAGAGACATTACTTTGCCAACGAAGGTCTGTCTAGTCAAGGCTTTGGTTTTTCCAGTGGTCATTTATGGATGTGAGAGTTAGACTGTGAAGAAAGCTGAGCGCTGAAGAATTGATGCTTTTGAACTGTGGTGTTGGAGAAGACTCTTGAGAGTCCCTTGGACTGCAAGGAGATCCAGCCAGTGCAACCTAAAGGAGATCAGTCCTGGGTGTTCATTGGAAGGACTGATGTTGAAGCTGAAACTCCAATACTTTGGCCACCTGATGCGAAGAGCTGACTCACTGGAAAAGACTGATGCTGGGAGGGATTGGGGGCAGGAGGAAAAGGGGATGACAGAGGATGAGATGGCTGGATGGCATTACTGACTCGATGGACGTGAGTCTGAATGAACTCCGGGAGTTGGTGATGGACAGGGAGGCCTGGCGTGCTGTGATTCCTGGGGTCGCAAAGAGTCGGACACGACTGAGCGACTGAACTGAACTGAACTGAACTGAACTGATGCATGTGTGCAGGGGGTCCCTGTGGCTCAGATGGTAAAGAATCTGCCTGTAGTGCAGGAGACCAGGGTTCGATCCCAGGGTTGGGAAGATCCCCTGGAGGAGGGAACGGCTACCGACTCCAGGGTTCTTGCCTGGAGAATCCCCTGGACAGAGGCTACAGTCCATGGTGTCACAAAGAGACACGACTGAGCAGCTAACACTTCCATGCACGTGTGCAGGGCCTTCCCTGATGGCTCGGTGGAGAATCCACCTGCCAGTGCAAGAGACATGGGTCAGGAAGCTCCCCTGGAGAAGGAAATGGCAACCCACTCCAGTGTTCTTGCCTGGGAAATCCCATGGACAGAGGAGCCTGGGGGGCAGTAGTCCACGGGGTGAGACAAGAATCAGATACAACTTACTGACTGAACAACAGCAAGTGCATATGTGTAGGGACACCTCCTCCTAGGCACCCACCTTGGCCCACAGGCTGTGATGACACGTGTGTGTATATATGATCATGTGTGTGTGTGTGAATATTCCAGAAAAGACAGAGTTCCCAGCCCCGAGGGGAAAGACAGTAAATGAAGAGCCTGTGAAAACACAGTGTACAGGTGTGGGGGCAGGTGTGGGGGCAGGCAGTCAGGGGCCTCCCTCTCTGGAGGAGGCCCTTGTGGGGAACCCAGACCTTGAGGTGAGTGGGAGAAGACGCCTTGAGAGAGGGCAGGAGAGTGGCCCAGGTGTGTGCAGGGCCTCGAGGTGGGAGAGTGGGTGGCCGTCAGGGAAGGAGAGGGGGCCCCAAGCCACGAGGGGCGCGGGGGCGGAGGGCAGAGCTCAGGAGGCTTTTCCTCCCGTCTGCTGCGTCTGCTGCAGGCTGGTCCCGGTCTGACGCTGAAGTGGAGCAGGAGGGCCTGGCCTTCGTCGTCAAGCACCAGGAGCTCTAGAGGAGGGGCTGATTTCGTGGCTGGATCCCTGAGCCTGGGGCCTGGAGAGACAGCGCTGGGGTGTGTGTTCAGCGGGAGTCGGCCCTGCACCACGGTATTTTCTGCTCCGCTGAGAACTGGCTTGCGTCCTGACAGCACAGAGCTGACTCTGCACCCCTCAAGGGCACTTGGGGTCGGCAGGCAGGTGGAGGCTTCCTGAAGGAAGGGGCCTGTGTGGGGACCCGGGAGACGGCGCCAGCCGGCAGCCCTGGACCAGTGCTGTTGGTTTTGCTTGTTTTTTTTTTTTTTTAATTTCCTTTGACTCAACTTTAGCATTTATTTTGCTGAGACTTAGTTTATCCTGTCACTTGGAGGGTTCAGTTCTGTCTCCAGCTGTGTCCAGAGCAGTTAAGTAAATGTTGAAGGAACCTGCTGGAGTCCTTGCTGAGACAGGAAAACCACCAACCTGCCATGAAAGGACATTTGAAGCAGTTGGCTGGATTTTTTTTCTTTACTTAGCATCTCGCTGGTGATCATAATGCCCCAAGGATGCCTTTCATTGAGAGCCAGCTTTGAGCACAGCATTTATATTCCACCAAGTCCTCTGAATGTTCCAGAGAGGAGGGTCATGTATTCAGTTGCCAGTAAACACACCGAGGCTCATGGAGGTGACAGGCCCTCCCCAGGCTGGCCCTCCAAGTGGGGCAGAGTGGGCTTCGCCCCAGAGCCGTGGGGAGTCACTACCTTAGACATTAGGCAGGGGCCCTGGTTCTGCTCTCTGAGGCATGGGAGCTGGAGGAAACTGGTTGATGCCCCTGCCTCCGTGTTTCTCAGCTACACAAATGAAGGGTATAAAGACGCCCAGTGCAAGACAAAGTGAAAAATTTCTTCTCAGCAAAAGATAGCGCTGAGGGACAGCCGGGCTGCAGCTGGGGGAGCGCTGCAGTGCAGGTCCTAACAAAGGGCTCTTTCAAAGCGTATGAAGAGCCCCTAGAAACCAGCAGCGAAGCCCGGACAACCTGAGCAAGTGTGGGCGAGAGGCGGGAAGGGGAGACTCGCACGCAGAGGCACACGCTTGGCCCTGAGCGTCTGAGCCGATGCGCGACGCTCAGGGAGCTGACGCAGCAACGGTCCTTTCCCACTGACTAGAGTGAACCCTCACGCGTTGATCGATCAAGTGCCCCCCGCCCCTGCCCTGGCCCGCCTCCACACCCGGGTGGCTCACTTCGCCGCAGTGTGCACTGTGCTCTTCACGCGCCATGGTTAATAGTCCCTAGGTGTGTGGCCAACACGCCCGCCTTGCCGAGCAGGCTGTGAGCGTGAATTGGGGCTGGCTATTCTTTACTGTGGATTGCGGGGTGGGGGCTCCCTGCTCAGATCTTTACCTCATTTTATCACTCATCCTACAACTACTCTACAAGGTAGGTCTTATTATTTTTTCTTTTTTTAAGACTCTCTGTGTTAGGCCCTGAAATTTGCTCCTCTTTCATAGGTGACGTCTGCGTCTGCTTTCGGTATTAGGAGAACACTGGCCTTGTAGAATGAGCTGGGAGTTATTCCCTCTGCTTCCATCTTCTGAAAGAAGTGGTAGAGAACTGGCATAATTTCTTTCTTCAGCGTCTGGTAGGACCCGCCCGTTTTCCCGTCTGGGTTTGGTGCTTTCTGTTTTGGAATGCTAGTCATTACTGTCTTCAGTTTCTTGAAAAGATACAGCCATGACAAGATTGTCAATTTCTTCTTGTGTGAATTTTGACAGATTGTGTCTTTCAAGAAATTAGTCCATTTCATCTACATTATCAAATTATTGGGCACAGAGTTTTAGTATTATTTCATTATCCTTTTATGTTTTTCTTTTTTTAACTTTTTTATTGGAATAGAGTTGCTTTACAATGTCATGTTAGTTTCTGGTACATAGTCAAGTCAATCACCTGTATATACACATGTCTCCTCCCGCTTGGCCTCCCTTCCTCCCTGCCCCATCCCACTCCTCTAGGTCAACACAAGAGCACTGAGCGGGGCTCCCAGCGCGTTATTGCGGCTCCTACTAGCTGTCTGTTGTACACATAGTAGCGTATATATGTCGATCCTATTCTCCCGATTCATCCCACCCTCTCTTTCCCCCACTGGTACCCACATGTCCACTCTCCACATCTGTGTCTGTTCTTGCAGATGAACGGATAAAGAAGATGTGGTCAGTGAGTTCAGTCACTCAGTTGTGGCGGACTCTTTGTGACCCCGTGGACTGCAGCATGCCAGGCTTCCCTGTCCATCACCAACTCCCGGAGCTTGCTCAAACTTCTGTCCATCAAGTTGGTGATTCCATCCAACCATCTCAACTACTGCCATCCCCTTCTCCTCCTGCCTTCAATCTTTCCCAGCATCAGGGTCTTTTCCAACGATTTGGCTCTTTGCATCAGGTGGCCAAAGGATTGGAGCTTCAGCATCAGTCCTTCCAATAAATATTCAGGACTGATTTCCTTGAGGATTTACTGGCTTGATCTCCATGCAGTCCAAGGGACTCTCAAGAGTCTTCT
>SJYH01000834.1:168330-194420 GCA_006408735.1 Sylvicapra grimmia
CCACGCATGATCATTCAACTGATTCAAAAATGCTTTTGACAAAATTCAACACCCTGACATAAAAAAAAAGCAAAACAAAACTCAATGAAGTAGTAATAGGAGGAACATACCTGAACATAATGAAAGCCATATATGAAAAGCCCACAGCTACCTTCATACTTGATGAAAACCCAAAAGCTTTCCCATTAAGATCAGAAAACAAGACAGGATGTCCACTCTCACCATGTCTATTCAGCGCGGTACTGGAAATCCTAACCAGAGCAGCGAGGCAAGACTACAATGGTTAATTTCATGTTGTATATTTTTTTGACCACAAAGAAATCTTGAAAATTGTAAATAATTATCAGTTTACAGTTCAGTGCCTGCTCTGTCACTTCAGTCGTGTCTAACTCTTTGCAATCTCATGGACTGATTCTCCAGGTAAGGATATTGGAGTGGATTGCCACGCCCTCCTTCAGGGGATCTTCCTGACTTAGGGCTCAAACCTGCGCCTCATGTCTCCTGCACTGGCAGGCGGGCTCTTTACTGCTAGCACCACTGGGGAAACCCGCTTAGCTCAGTAGTGGTTTGTATATCCACATTTCTGCACAACAAGTCTCCAGAATGTTTTATCTTGGACTCTGCTAAGTCGCTTCAGTCGTGTCTGACTCTGTGTGACCCCATAGACGGCAGCCCACCAGGCTCCCTTGTCCCTGGGAGTCTCCAGGCAAGAACACTGGAGTGGGTTGCTATTCCCTTCTCCAATGCATGAAAGTGAAAAGTGAAAGTGAAGTCGCTCAGTTGTGTCCGACTCTTAGTGACTCCATGGACTGCAGCCCACCAGGCTCCTCCATCCATGGGATTTTCCAGGCAAGAGTACTGGAGCGGGGTGCCATTGCCTTCTCCAGTCTTGGACTCATCCCCCCTTAAAAACAATTCTCTATCCAGCCCCCTCCCCTCCTCACCTCACCACTGAGAACCGCCTTTCTCCCTCTGTCTCTGTGAATGTGACTTCATGTTAGGCTCATGCAGCGTCTGTCTTTTTGTGGCTGGCTTATTTCACTGGCACAGTGCCCTAAGCTTCATCTGCACGCATCTGGTGGCAGGGTCTCCACCCTTTAAGGTGGGCGCCTTTCCATCACAGGTATGCGCATCCTTTTGTTTACCATCTCATCCACAGCAAACTCGTGGCTCGCTTCTACTTTTGGCCACCACAAATAAAGCTGCTATGTACTTGGGCTTGCAAATATCTCTTAGAGAGCTGTCTTTAATTATTTTGGATACATCCTCAAACGTGGATCATGTGGTAATTCTTTTTTCAGTTTTTGGGGAATTCTGCCCCATAATGGCTGCATCATTCTGCTGTCTAGGCCAACAGTGCATAAGGGCTCCAGCTGATCTGCACCCTTTATGACACTGGTTACATTTTTCCCTGTTTTTCTTTTTTTGCTTCTAATACTAGCCATTCTCATGGATGTAGGTGATATGTCCTTGCGATTTTGATTTCCATTTCCTCAGGGATTAGTGACGATGAGCATCTTCTCACATGTTTGTTGCCCATCTGTAGATTATCTTTGGTGAAATAGCTATTCAAATCCTCTGCTCACTTTTAACAGGATTATTTGTCTTAAGTTGTAGGAATTCTTCACATACTCTGGATGTTGCCCCATATCAGACATAAGAGTTGCAGCCATTCTCTCCCGTCCCACAGGTTGCCTTTCACGCTGTTATTTAAGTCTTTAATGCACAGAGATTTAGGAGTGATGTGGTACCTTGTGTCTATTTGCACTTTTGTTTCCTGTGCTTTTCAATTATATCCAAGAGATTGTTGCCAAATCCAAGCTCATAACTACAATGCTATGCCAAGTATATTTTGGAGTTCAATGACTAGTTAACAAGGAACTCAAATTATAATCATCCAGTAGATATGTGCCACTGAGAATCTTCTCTGTGCAGTTGGCATACAAAACATTGTATAAGATGAACAAAGCGAAATGAATTGCCTCTAACATTGGACTGTGTTCATCACCACAATCTGAAATGCAGGTAATTGAGGAATAAACAATCTACGATTTTCTGTTTTTTTTTTTTTGTTGTTTATTTTACATTTCTCCTGCAGACTATTGTCAAGTTTTTGTTCCATCTCAAGTCATACCTTTTATTTATTCCTAATTTAGGACAGATGCTGTTTTACTATGAACCCTTAAGTGATTTCTCACTATGTATAACTTTAAATTCTACAGAATTAAGATAAATCTACACTTGTGCATGGAATGAATATATATGTATGCATATCCCAAATCTGGATCAAGTAGAAGACCCAAAAATATTCCTCTAACATTCCATGGAATGACAAAAAAAATCACAGCAGACAGACAGAGGATAGCGCATGTGAGAGGGAACAGCCACAGCATGAGATGACAGCAAGGGCTGTCACTGTGAAGCAGAAGATTTGGGGAGCCCTCAAGTAAGCATTTGTTGTCAGATGAACACAATAATCTATGGCAGACCTGGAACTGGTTTTGGAGCCCAAAGACAACGTGAATAGGAATCCAGCAGGAAGCCTGGAGGAGGCTCCACTTGAGTAATGGGGGGCAGCAGTCTGATAACTTAGCTGTCAGCCCCTCCCCCGTCCCCTGACAGAGGGAGAGAAGGGGGTCGAAAGCTGTCCTCAGAGGGGCAGGCACGTCCCCCGGCCCCTACAGGGAACAGACCACCCTCGTGTCCAGAGGACCACCTCCTGGGGGTGACCGTGGGAGTGGGTGACTCTCCCACAGGGAGACACGATAGGCCCCGGGTCCAGGCTGTGTGTTGGCTCCACGGAGCAGGGACCTGGCGCTCTGAATGGGACTCCCAGCTGCCCCAGGGAGTGTGGGACAGAGGGCCAGGGAGCTGTGCCTCTGCCAAGAAAGTGCCCCCTCTCTCTCCACCCCCTGCTCTCTGCAGCAGCACCTGGACCTCCATCCTTATTCAGAGGTGTCTGTGCTGACAAGGCCCCATTTCTTAGGGTCACAAGTAGTCAGGACAGTGTCACCTGTCAGGTTGGATGGTGAACTTTGGGTGTCAGGCATCCATGTTGGCTCCCAGCTGCTGTCTGAGGGGACAAACCCAGGACAGGGAGCACGAGGAGCATCTGAAGGATCATAGGTGCTTCCTGCTGCCTTGTTGGGTGGTGGCATCAGTGAACAGAAGGGGGAGGGGAAGAACAGCCCCGCTCAGGATTGAGGGGAAGCATGGTCTTCCAAACCCCCCTAATTGGCTGTGGGGATGCCCAGGCTATCACCAAGGAAGGGGCCAGGCTGAGGGTCCTAAAGCCTCCTGCTAGTTGTCCCAGGGTAGATGCTGGGTACATATTTACAATAGATTCGATAAAGAAGTGAGGGATAAAGTCAGAGAGTTTGTCTAGTCCACATACCTTCACCAATTGATGTTGAACTGGGACCCATGCTGTGCTTCAAAGACCCCCAGTTCATGACTCTGCCCACCGTGTTACACAAACTTCAAGTTTAGTGTCTTGCCCCACTGTGGGCCATTAGATTTTTTGTGGCAAACACAATTCCTTATTCATCTCTGCATCTCACACTTGTAGTGTGTGGTCCATGATGTGCTTCAAAGAAGGCTTGGATAAAATGCTGGATGAAAGAGTGAATTAGATGAATAAAGAATGAATTCCTCAAATCAAACCCAGTGTCTCCCCTCAAGTCTTCTTGTCCAGCCCTCAGGACACGGGGTCTCACTCCACCCTCCGCCACATGGCTGTGTGCTTCTGGCCCAGTCTCCGCAGGGCATCCTTCACGTTCTTGTTTCTCAGGCTGTAGACGAGGGGGTTGAGCATCGGGATGACCAGGGTGTAGAAGACGGAGACCACCTTGCCCTGCTCCATGGACGCCACAGCTCCCGGCTGGGCATACATGACATAAAGGGTCCCATAAAAGAGGGACACGGCTGTCATGTGGGAGCCACAGGTGGAGAAGAGTTTGTGCCTCCCTCCTCCTGAGCGCATCCTCAGGATGGTCACTGTGATGTAGCCATAGGAGGTGAGGACCACAAGTGTGGTGCCCACGATGATGAGGCCACACAGGCCAAACAAGGCCAGCTCATTGACGGCCGTGCTGGCACAAGTGAGCTGGAGCAGGGGGATCACATCACAGAAGAAGTGTTCAATGTGGTTGGAGCTGCAGAATGGGAGGCTGAATGTGAGGATCGTCTGCACCCCAGAGTTGAAGCAGCCCCCGCAGTAGCAGCCCAGCACCAGGCGGGCACAGACTGAGGGGCGCATGGAGATGGGGTAGCGCAGGGGGCTGCAGATGGCCACGAAGCGGTCATAGGCCATCACGGCCAAGAGGAGAGTCTCAGTGGTGCCCATCATGGAGAAGAAGAAGAACTGGGTGGCACATCCCTCAAAGGTGATGTGCTTGGAGGAGGACAGGAAGTTGGCCAGGGCCTTGGGGGTGATGACAGACGAGTACCACAGGTCCACAAAGGAGAGGTTCTTGAGGAAGAAGTACATCGGGGAGTGCAGACGGGCATCCAGCGTGATGACCACAATCATGGTGAGGTTCCCCAGGACGGCCACCACATACAGGGCCAGGAACAGAGCAAAGAGCAGGGTCTGGGTCTGTGGGCCACCCTCAAATCCCTCCAGCACAAACTCCTGCAGAGGCACCACTGAGAGGGTTCCATTTCTGTGGGGTGGCATGGCCCTGAGCTGGGGGACACGAGGCAGAGAGCAGGTGGGAGGCAGGGAGAGGGAGGAGGCGAGGGTCCCAAGGCCATACCCTCTTGAAGCACAGGGACCCTTCAGTGCCCAGTCCTCCAGAGGAGCTCAGCCTGACCTGAAAAGGCAACACTTTCTCTGATTCGCTAATTCACAGATATGCAGGGAGCACTCAGCCTGAGGGGACTCTGAATAGTCACCGCGGGGCTGGTGGGGTGCCAGGATGGTTGCAGAGCTGAGTCTGGAGTGCAGGAAGGGCACTGCAGCCGCCTGTCTTTTCAGCGACGCTGCCAGCTTTCCGCTTTTTCTCACGTAGCTAATCCTGCACTCTCTGCCCCTTCGTGTACTCTTCATGAATCTCAGAAAGGTGTCCTGGGCACCTCTGCCCATCAGGTCTTGGACAGGCCGGGAGCAGCGCAGGGGCCGGGTCTCCCTGGGCTAATGAGGGTGCTTCCTGTTTCTCTCCCCTGCACGCCTAGGTTCCAGTCTCAGCATCACTGCCTCTGAGCCTGGACTGGGGCGTTATCCGCAAGATGAGTCCAGGACTGGCCAGGCAGTTCCCCTGCCGAGAGCAGACCTGAGTGCTTACTGTATACACGGCCCTGCCCCCTTACCCACATGGTCCCCCCCTCTCCTGCACCCTGAGGGTGGCTGCCCTGACCTTACCTTGTCCAGGAACTGGTCTCCCAGGGTCTCCTGAGCTCTCGACCCAGGTCTGTGCTGATGAAAATCAGTCGGCACCAGGACACCTGTCTACTGCCCTGTCAGCTCTGCCTTCCTGTGTAGTGAAGGGAGAATGAGGGGTGCCTAGGGGGGTGCCTGGGGTCTCAGGGAGCATCGGACTGGTGCCCCGGATTCTGGAGTGGGAACTGCTGGACCCTGGAGGAAGCTCACCTACTTCCATGCACTGCCCACACCTCTGGGCCACTCAGCGGGGCAAGGGGTTCTCTACTGGCAGGGCTGAGACTCAAGGCCTCTGATGGCCAATTAGGTGAGGCTTGGGCTCTGAGTGCACTGGGACTCCCAACCGCCAGGTCCCAGGAGCTGCAGTCCCGAGGCCAATCTTGCCCTGACCCCTCTCGACCCAAGGCAGGACAGACAGGAAGCCTGAAGCCTTCAGCAAGCAGTGGGGGGCCAACAGGAGAGGAACACAGACAAGTTAGAGGGGCCCCGTGCCCCTCCTTGGATGGGTCTCCCCAGGGGCAGGTGTGACCTCCTGGCCCTCAGCCCTCACTCCTGCCCATCCCTGGAGGTGTCAGTGTGAGGAAGGGGGGCAGGTGGGCAATCTGTGCCCAGGCCAGCACACGGCCCTCTCTACTCCAGACACAGAGACTGAAATGTGGGCACATCCTTTCCCCTTGAAAAATGGGACGTGGAAATGGACTCCGAATCCCCTCTGTTCTTTGTTTTGTTGTTGCTGGCGTGTCTAAAATTCTCCTTGTGTGTGTCTGTGTGTGAAATTCCAGAATAAATACATGCTTGATGAAATTCAAAAATTAAGACGTGATACAGTACAAGGGTGCTTCCCAGGTGGCGCTAGTGGTAAAGAACCCACCTGTCAATGCAGGACATGCGCGTTCCATCCCCGGGTCAGGAATATCCCCTGGAGAAAGAAATGGCAACCCATTCCACTATTCTTGTGTGGAAAATCCCACGGACAGAGGAGCCTGGCGGCTACAGTCCATGGGGCCGCAAGAGTCAGACATGCCTGAGCAGTTGAGCGCACAGCGGTAAACTGGAAGTGCGTCTTCCTTTGGCCCAGGAAAGCCTGCCTCTCTTAGCAGTTGGGTGTGTGTCTGCCCAAGGTGCGTCTGCGCGCGCGAAGCCTTTCTTTAGGGTCTTTGCGTGAATCAGGCCGTGCCGTCCTTAGCTCGCAGCTGGGGCCTTCACTTAACAGACAGCCCAGCAAGGGGCTCTGCCCGGGTTGGTTCTGAACTTCTCCACAGTGTTCCCCTGTGTGGGCGCAGCCGGCATCACGGGTTTCCTGTCCTGACGGCCGCTCCCTCACTCTCCTTCCCCTCCCAAAGCACGCCTCAACCTACGTTCATTCTGGGCCCCTGCTAATATTTCTGTGGGCTTGGGTCCTACAACCACATCACGGGTTATTATGGCATAAGCAGCTTGCTTTGTATTTATTTTTGTTAATACCGTCTATTTCTTTCAGAAATGTACAACTTATTTTCTTCCAATGGCTCACAAAGACTTGAATTTCCTTCCCCTCACCACGGCTCATTGTCATCCACCCTGACGTTTGCACACTTGGCAGGCAGGTCATGCCCATGAACGTGCTGATCACTCACTCGTGTCTGACTCTGTGCGACACCATGGATGGCAGACCACCAGGCTCCCCTGTCCATAGGATTTTCCAGGCAAGAATACTGGAGTGGGTTGCCATTTTCTTCTCCAGAGGATCTTCCCAACCCAGGGACTGAACCCAGGTTTCCTGCATTGCAGGCAGATTCTTTATCATCTGAGCCACCAGGGAAGCCCCAAAATACTGGAGTGGCTAGACTATCCCTTCTCCAGGGGATCTTCCCAGCCCAGCAATTGAACTGGAGTCTCCTGCCTTGTAGGCATATTCTTTACCAGCTGAGCTACCAGGGAAGCCCAAAGGGCATGTTGTTTCCCCATCAGGGAATTAAGCCACGGTCTGTCACATGACGAGCAGGGATACTCAACCACTATATTAAGAGGATGGTGAAGTCGCTGAGTTGTGTCCAACTGTTTGTGACCCCATGAACTATATAGTCCATGGAATTCTCCAGACCAGAATATTGGAGTGGGTAGCCTTTCCCTTCTCCAGGGGATCTTCCCAACCCAGGGATCGAACCCAGGTCTCCTGTATTGCAGCTGGATTCTTTACCATTTGAGCCAGCAGGGATGCCCACGAATACTGGAGTGGGTGGCCTATCCCTTCTTCAGGGGATCTTCCTGACCCAGGAATTGAACTGGGGTCCCCTGCTTTGCAGGTGGATTCTTCACCACCTGAGAAGTCCTGGTAACTCAGACTATTACCCTCTTTGGAAATAGGGTCTTTCCAAATGAATTAGTTAGGAAGAGGCCATACTGGATTAGAAGGACCCTAAAAATCCAAAAGACTTCCCTGGTGGCTCAGACTGTAAAGAATCTTCCTGCAGTGCAGGAGACCCAGGTTTGTTCCCTGGGTCAGGAAGATCCCCTGGAGAAGGGAATGGCTACCCACTCCGGGATTCTTGCCTGGAGAATCCCATGGACAGAGGAGCCTGGCGGGCTGCAGTCCACGGGGTCACAAAAAGTCAGACACCACACCGAGCAACTAACAGAAATCCAAAGGCTGGTGTTTTTATACGAAGAGAAAAGGACACACAGACACAAAGACACAAGGACAAAGAGCACGCAAAGACTGGGCTGAGACCGGGGTGATGCAGGGAGAGGGGAAGGAATGCCAAGGATGTTGTCATTTTCCTATAGCTTTCACGGGCAGCATCCCTGCTGGTCTGTTAGAGAATGAATGCCTGTCATAAGTCACGTTTCGTGTTAATTTGTTATGGTGGGTCTGACACAGGAGAGTGGTGAAGCAGTCTGCTTTTACCTGGCAAGGTCAGCAAAATGCCTTCACTGTTCTAGCTGAGGGCCTGAGATGATCATCCAATTTGTATTCTTCAACTTGTTAGTGTCTTGTATCACTTTGTTTTATTTGTGTGTACCCCAGGAATAAATCCAATTTGAATATGGTATATGACTGATCATTTTAATTGCTGAATTCAGTTTATAGTAATTTGTTGAGAATTTTTGCATCTATGCTCATTAGAGATAACAGTTGGTAGTTTCATTTTCCTGTTGTGACCTTATCTGGCTTTTGTATCAGGGTAATGCTGGACTTAAACAGTGAGTTTCAGAGTGTTCCCTCTTCTTCAATACTTTGAAATTGTTTGAGAAGTATTGGCATTGATAATTCTTTAGTGTTTGGTGGAATTCACCATGAAACCATCTGGTCTGTGGCTTTTCTTTCTTAGAAGGTTTTTCATTACTGATTCAATCTTCGTATTCATTTCTGAACTTTTTAGATTTTCTGTTTTTCCTAATTCAGGCTTTGGAAGCCACATGATTGTGAACTTGCCCAGTTCTTGCAGGCTGTCAGTTTTATTGCCTTATAACAGGTCATAGCAATCTCTTAAAATGTTTTGCCTTTCTGCCGTGTTGGCTGTAGCTTCTGTTTCATGCTGCTGCTGCTGCTAAGTCTCTTCACTCGTGTTCGACTCTTAGCGACTCCATGGACTGCAGCCCAGCAGGCTCCTCCACCCATGGGACTTGCCAGGTGAGAGTACTGGAGTGGGGTGCCATTGCCTTCTCCGTGTTTCATACTTGAGCTTATTTATCTGGGCCTTCTCTTTTTTCTTACTGTATCTGGCTAAAGGCTTATCAATTTAGTTTATCTTTTCAAAGAATCAATTATGGTTTCATTGATCTTTTCTATTTTTTAAAGTCTGACTTATTTATTTCTGGCCTGATACTTTAAAAATATTTTTTTGATGTGGACCACTTTTAAAGTCTGCATTGAATTTGTTACAACATTGCTTCTGTTTTATGGTTTTTTTTTTGGCCCCAAGGCATGTGGGATCTTAGCTCCCCAACCAGAAATCAAACTTGCACCCTAAGAAGTCTTGACCACTGGACTTCCAAGGAAGTCCCTGGTCTGATTTTTATTAATTTGTTTCTTCTAGTAAATTTGGACTTTGTTTATTCTCTTTGCCTATTTTCTTTTGGTGTAAAGTTAGATTGTTTATTGGATATTTTTCTTATTTTACAAATTAGATTGTATTGCTATAAACTTTACTCTTAGAACTGTTTCAGCTGCATCACATAGATTTTGATTGGTGTGTTTTCCTTTTTCTTTGACTCCAGATATTTAAAAAATTTCTTCTTTGATTAATTCACTGACCTATAGGTGGTTTAGGAACATATTGTTTAAGTCTCTGTGTTTGTGGGGTGTTTGGCAGTTTTATTTTCTTGTAGTTGGTTTCTAGTTTCATACCTTTGTGGTCAGAAAAAAGGTGTGTTATGGTTTCAATATTCTTGAAGTTCTTGAGACTTATTCAGTGGCCTTTCATGTGATCTGCCCTAGAGGATATGCCACATGCACTTTGAAGAATGTATATTCTGCTGTTTAGGGATAAAATATTCTGTAGATAGCAATTCATTCTATCTGGTATAATAAGTCATTTAAAAGCACTGTTTCCTTACTGATTTTCTGTGACATTAAAATAAAAAAGAGCAATGTGATAACTACTTCATAGGTATTAGAATGGGTACTCTTAAAAACAAACAAAGAAAAGAAGATGGGCTGACTAGGAAGTGGAGAAATTGGAAGATTTTTGCACTGTTGATGGGAATGTAAATTGATACAACTACTATGGAAAGTACTTTGGAGATTTTCTCCCAGATTAAAAAACATTTACTAAATGATCCAGTAATTGCATGTGTGAACTTAGAAAGCAGTATCTATGAGAGATATTTGGACAGCAATAGCAGCCTTCTTGACAATAGGTGAAAGGTAGAAGTAACCTAGGTGTTGAATAGATAAACAAAATGATAGATGAATAGATAAGCAAAATGTGGTATATATACATGATGGAATGTTACTCGACCTTTAAAAAATGAAAATATGTTCATTTACAGCAATATGAATGAACCTTGAAAAAATTGTGCCAAGTGAAATAACCAGAGAGAAAAAGGCATATTCTATGTTTTACTTACCTGTGGAATTTAAAGTAGCCACTTTCATAGAGATAGAAAGTAAACGTTGGCTATCAGTGGTGGAGGTAAGGGGAAAATAAGGAGTTGTTGCTGAAGGGGTATGCAGTTCAGTTCTGCGGGATGAAAAATTTCTGGAGATCTGTTGCACAACAAGGTGAATATATTGAGCAATACTCAACAGTGCACCTATGATGGCTGGATGGCTGGATGGCATCAGCAGCTCAATGGGCACGAGTGTGGGCCAGCTCAGAGAGACAGTGCCGGACAGGGAAGTCTCAAGTCTGGTGTGCTGCAGTTCACAGGGTCACAAAGTGTAGGACGTGACTTAGCAACTGAACACCACCAACAAGCTGCACACTTATAATTGGTTACAACAGAAATGTTATTTTAAACACAATAAAAATAGTTAATCTTTTAAAAAAAGTAAGGAAGTAGAATTAAAACTACAACATGGTCTTCAAATTTGAGATGTTTATTCTACACTTAATTAAGATAACTAGAGCTATGTCAGGCATATTATGGAGTACAATGGCTAGTTAGCACTGAACTCAAATTATAATCAGCCAGGAGACATGTGCTGAGAACCTGCAATGTGGCACAGGATGCAATGCATGTATAGTGTGAGCAAACCAAATAAACTGCTGCTAAAATTGCAAAGAGATGTTCACTACAGTCTGAAATCTGGGTGACACAGACAAATGGAGATGTGCAGGGCTTTTAAAAGACATGCTTCCCAGACTACTGGAGAATTTCTACTCCATGGACTATCTGATGAACTTCCTTAAATTTATTCCAAAGTCAGAATTAATGCTCTTCTACTAGAACCTCTAATCCCTTATCACATGCATACTTAAACTTACATATCGATCATAATTGTACTATTCTGTAAGAGAAAAGATGTGTTTCCTTTTTCTCATCTTGGATTCAGATTCTCTGTGCTGTTCTTAGTCACTTAGTGTTGCCGAATCTTTGTGACCCCGTGGACTGTAGCCCACCAGGCTTCTCTGTCCTTGGGATTTCCCAGGCAAGAATACTGGAATGGATTGCCATGCCTTCCTCCAGGGAATCTTCTCAACCCAGGGATCAAACCCAGGTCTCCCTCATTGCAGGCAGATCCTTTACCATCTGAGGCCCAAGGGAAGCCCAAGAATATCGAAGTTGGTAACTTATCTCTTCTCCAGGGGATCTTCCAGGAACTGAACTGGGGTCTCCTGCATTGTGGGCAGATTCTTTCCTGGATGAGTCACCAGGGAAGCCCCTAAGATATTATAAGTCCAGGAATTAAGATTAAGATATTATAAATCCAGGAACATCCTTTTGAAAATTCACAGAATGAAAGAAGAATAAGAGAGAGAAGGGAGAAGAAGGAGGAGAAGGAGAAAGAAAAAAAAAGGAGAAGGAGGAAGAGAAATGTAAGAAGAGAAAGAAGGAGGGGGAGGGGAAAGACTAGGAGGAAGAGGAGGAGGACTAGCGGAGAACGAGGGGCAGAATGTGGAAGATGGAACAGTCGTGTAGCATGAGAAGATACCAAGGCGTGCCAGACATGGAGCAGAACAGTGTGGGAACTTCTCAAAGAAAGAAATGCATTATATCAGAGAAGCACAGTAATAGATGTCAGCGTGCTCAGAGATGAGACAAATGGGACAAGAATCAAGCAGACACCTTGGAGTAGCTTCCGACTGAGCAACTGTGAGCAGCAATCAGATAAGTTAGCTGTCAGCCTCTCCCCACAGTCCTCCCGAGCAGGCAGACAAGGAGATGGAGGGTTGTGCTTAGAGAGGCAGGACACATCCCTACTGACCANAAAGAAAGAAATGCATTATATCAGAGAAGCACAGTAATAGATGTCAGCCTGCTCAGAGATGAGACAAATGGGACAAGAATCAAGCAGACACCTTGGAGTAGCTTCCGACTGAGCAACTGTGAGCAGCAATCAGATAAGTTAGCTGTCAGCCTCTCCCCACAGTCCTCCCGAGCAGGCAGACAGGGAGATGGAGAGTTGTGCTTAGAGAGGCAGGACACATCCCTACTGACCATCCAGGGTAGAGAGCACCACTGTGTCCACAGGGCCACCTCCTCATGATGATGGAGTGGATGACCCCACCAAAGGGAGGCATATGAGGCCACTGGGCTCTGAATCCAGGCCGTGTCTTGGGTCCATGGAGTATGAGGGTGGAGCTCTGACTGGGCAGGTCAAGACAGAGGGTCCAGGATCGCCCAGGGAGCGTGGGACAGAGAGCAGGGAGCTGTGCTCTCTGCCAAGAAAGGGCATCTTCTCTCTCCATCTCTTGTCTCTAGGGCAGCCATCAGGACCTTAGAGATGTTTGAGCTGACAAAGCACCATTTTCTGTGGTCAGAAGTAGTCTGGCTGTGTGGCAGAAGGTCACTGGATCTTTGGGTATGAGACATCCACGTTGACTCCCTGCTGCTGTCTGAGGGGAGAAGCTCAGGACAGGGAGCACTAGGAGCGTCTGAAGCAGGAGCACAGGTGCTCCCTGCTGCCCTGTTGGGTGGCAGCATCAGTGAACAGAAGGGGGAGGGGAGGAACAGCCCGCTGCAGGATTGAGGGGAAGCATGGTCTTCCTAACTCCCCCTAATTGGCTGTGGTGACTCAGGCTATCATCAAGAAAGGGGCCAGGCTGTGTCCTCAGGTTCCCCTTCTAGGTGATTCAGGGGAGATTACAGTAGATTTAGGGAAGGAGAGATAGGAATGGCCTGAGAGTTTATCTACTTACATACCTTCACTGGAAGTTGCTGAACTTGGGACATAAATTCTGTTTCAATATTCTGTTCACTGCTCTGACAGTTGTGTTATTCAAACTTTAAGATTAGGGTCTTGCCTCATCATTCACCGCCATTTTTCTGGTGCCTTATCTGATCTCTTCATCTCACACTTGCATGTGGGGTCCATGATGTGCTTCCACAGCGTTGAATGAAATGAATGAAAGAATCACTTGGCTGAAAGAAGAATGAATACTTCCAACCAAACCCCTGTCTCCCCCAGAGCCCTCATGTCCAGCCCTCAGGACATGGGGTCTCTCTCCACCCTCTGTCACGTGGCTGTGTGCTTCTGGCCCAGTCTCCGCAGGGCATCCTTCACGTCCTTGTTTCTCAGGCTGTAGATGAGGGGGTTGAGCATCGGGATGACCAGGGTGTAGAAGATGGAGACCACTTTGCCCTGCTCCATGGACGCCACAGCTCCCGGCTGGGCATACATGACAAAGACAGTCCCATAAAAGAGGGACACAGCTGTCATGTGGGAGCCGCAGGTGGAGAAGAGCTTGTGCCTCCCTCCTCCTGAGCGCATCCTCAGGATGGTCACTGTGATGTAGCCATAGGAGACGAGGACCACAAGTGTGGTGCCCACGATGATGAGACCACAGATTCCAAACACAACCAGCTTGTTGATGGCTGTGTTGGCACAAGTGAGCTGTAGCAGGGGAATCACGTCACAGAAGAAGTGGTTGATGTGGTTGGAGCTGCAGAACGGGAGGCTGAATGTGAAGCTGGTCTGCAGGATGGAGTTGAAGCAACCTCCACAGTAGGAGCCCAGCACCAGGCGGGCACAGATCAAGGGGCACATGGAGATGGGGTAGTGCAGGGGACTACAGATGGCCACGAAGCGGTCATAGGCCATCACAGCCAAGAGGAATGCCTCAGTGGTGCCCATCATGGAGAAGAAGAAGAACTGGGTGGCACATCCCTCAAAGGTGATGAGCTTGGAGGAGGACAGGAAGGTGGCCAGGGCTTTGGGGGCGATGACAGACGAGTAGCACAGGTCCAGGAAGGAGAGGTTCTTGAGGAAGAAGTACATCGGGGAGTGCAGACGGGCATCCAGCGTGACGACCACGATCATGGTGAGGTTCCCCAGGACGGCCACCATGTACAGGGCCAGGAACAGAGCAAAGAGCAGGGCCTGGGTGTGCGGACCTCCCTCAAATCCCTCTAGCACAAACTCCTGCAGAGGCATCTCTGAGAGGTTTCCATTTTTGGGGGGTTGCATGGCCCCGTGNCGTGACGACCACGATCATGGTGAGGTTCCCCAGGACGGCCACCATGTACAGGGCCAGGAACAGAGCAAAGAGCAGGGCCTGGGTGTGCGGACCTCCCTCAAATCCCTCTAGCACAAACTCCTGCAGAGGCATCTCTGAGAGGTTTCCATTTTTGGGGGGTTGCATGGCCCCGTGCTGGGCAACAAGAGTTGGACAGCAGAGAGCAAGTGGAGACAGCAAGGGGAAGTCAGTCTAGGTCACCAGGTCATTTTCTCTTGGATAACAGGGGCCCTTCAGCACCTTACTATTCACTGACTAAGAGACCACCAGCTACACAGTTCTCCAGATGAGCCCAGGTCGACCTGAAATGTAAACATTTCCTCTGATTTGCTAATTCCTAAGTATGCTTGAAACACTCACTCTGTGAGATGGCTCAAGGGGTCCTGCTGAGCTGAGAGTCTCCAGCGTAAGGATGGCTTCCATGTCCTTGTCCTTGTTTCGCAGGACACGCTCTCCCTTCCCATGGGGATGGTCCCGAGCTGTGCCATTCCCGCACCTGCTCAAGTATCTAATCCTGCACCTTCCAGCCCTATTTTACACATTTTTAATTTCAGAAATCATTAAGCAGCTGATACTATCAGGAACTGACCCAGTGATGGTTCTAACTCCAGGCCAGTCTGGGAGCAGATNCTTAGTGACTCCATGGACTGCAGCCCACCAGGCTCCTCTGTCCATGGGATTTTCCAGGCAAGAGTACTGGAGTGGCGTGCCATTGCCTGTCTCATCCCCCCTTAAAAACAATTCTCTATTCAGCCCCCTCCCCTCCTCACCTCACCACTGAGAACCACCTTTCTCCCTTCTGTCTCTGTGAATGTGACTTCATGTAAGACTCATGAAGCATCTGTCTTTTTGTGGCTGGGTTATTTCACTGGCACAGTGCCCTAAGCTTCATCTGCGCACATCTGGTGGCAGGGTCTCCACCCTTTAAGGTGGGCGCCTTTCCATCGCAGGTATGCGCATCCTTTTGCTTTTCATCTCATCCACAGCAAACACGTGGCTTACTTCTACTTTTGGGCAACACAGATAATGCTGCTATGTACTTGAGCTTGCAAATATCTCTTAGAGAGCTGTCTTTAATTATTTTGGATGCATCCTCAAACGTGGATCATGTGGTAATTCTTTTTTTTTAGTTTTTGGGGAAATTCTGTCCCATAATGGTTGCATCACTTCACTGTCTACCAACAGTGCATAGGGCTCCAATTGATCTGCACCCTTTACAACACTGGTTACATTTTCCCCTGTTTTTCTTTTTTTGCTTCTAATACTAGCCATTCTCATGGATGTAAGTGGTGTGTCCTTGCAATTTTGATTTCCATTTCCTCAGGGATTAGTGATGATATCAGAGCATCTTCTCACATGTTTGTTGCCCATCTGCAGATCATCTTTGGTGAAATAACTATTCAAGTCCTCTGCTCACTTTTAACAGGATTATTTGTCTTAAGTTGTAGGAATTCTTCACATACTCTGGATGTTGCCCCATATCAGACATAAGAGTTGCAGCCATTCTCTCCCATCCCACAGGTTGCCTTTCACGCTGTTATTTAAGTCTTTAATGCATAGATATTTAGGGTTGATGTGGTACCTTGTGTCTATTGGCACTTTTGTTTCCCGTACTTTTCAATTATATCCAAGAAATCGTCGCCAAATCCAAGCTCATAACTACAATGCTATGCCAAGTATATTTTGGAGTTCAATGACTAGTTAACAAGGAACTCAAATTATAATCATCCAGTAGATATGTGCCACTGAGAATCTTCTCTGTGCAGTTGGCATACAAAACATTGTATAAGATGAACAAAGCGAAATGAATTGCCTCTAACATTGGACTGTGTTCATCACCACAATCTGAAATGCAGGTAATTGAGGAAGAAACAATCTACGATTTTCTTTTTTGTTGTTGTTGTTTATTTTACATTTCTCCTGCAGACTATTGTCAAGTTTTTGTTCCATCTCAAGTCAGACCTTTTATTTATTCCTAATTTAGGACAGCTGCTGTTTTGTTATGAACCCTTAAGTGATTTCTCACTATGTATAACTTTACATTCTACAGAATTAAGATAAATCTACATTGTGCATGGAATGAATATATATGTATGCATATCCCAAATTTGGATCAAGTAGAAGACCCAAAAATATCCCTCTAACATTTCATGGAATGACAAAAAAAATCACAGCAGACAGACAGAGGATAGCGCATGTGAGAGAGAACAGCCGCAGCATGAGACGACAGCAAGGGCTGTCACTNCAGAATTAAGATAAATCTACATTGTGCATGGAATGAATATATATGTATGCATATCCCAAATTTGGATCAAGTAGAAGACCCAAAAATATCCCTCTAACATTTCATGGAATGACAAAAAAAATCACAGCAGACAGACAGAGGATAGCGCATGTGAGAGAGAACAGCCGCAGCATGAGACGACAGCAAGGGCTGTCACTGAAGCAGAAGATTTGGGGAGCCCTCAAGAAAGCATTTGTTATCAGATGAAGACAATAATCTCTAGCAGACCTAGAACTGGTTTTGGAGCACAAAGACAATGTGAATAGGAATCCAGCAGGAAGCCTGGAGGAGGCTCCACTTGAGTAATGGGGGGGCAGTGATCTGATAACTTAGCTGTCAGCCCCTCCCCTGTCCCCCGGCGCAGGGAGAGAGCAGAGTGGAGAGCTGTCCTCAGAGGGCAACGTCCCCCGGCCCTTATAGGGAACAGACCACCCTCCTGTCCAGAGGACCACCTCCTGGGGGTGACCGTGGGAGTGGGCGACTCTCCCACAGGGAGACACGATAGGCCCCGGGTCCAGGCTGTGTGTTGGCTCCATGGAGCAGGGGCCTGGCACTCTGAATGGGACTCCCAGCTGCCCCAGGGAGTGTGGGACAGAGGGCCAGGGAGCTGTGCTTCTGCCAAGAAAGTGCCNGGCCCCTACAGGGAACAGACCACCCTCGTGTCCAGAGGACCACCTCCTGGGGGTGACCGTGGGAGTGGGCGACTCTCCCACAGGGAGACACAATAGGCCCCGGGTCCAGGCTGTGTGTTGGCTCCACAGAGTAGGGGCCTGGCACTCTGAATGGGACTCCCAGCTGCCCCAGGGAGTGTGGGACAGAGGGCCAGGGAGCTGTGCTTCTGCCAAGAAAGTGCCCCCCACCTCCACCCCCTGCTCTCTGCAGCAGCACCAGGACCTCCATCCTTATTCTGAGGTGTCTGTGCTGACAAGGCCCCATTTCTTAGGGTCACAAGTAGTCAGGACAGTGTCACCTGTCAGGTTGGATGGTGAACTTTGGGTGTCAGGCATCATGTTGCTCCCAGCTGCTGTCTGAGGGGACAAACCCAGGACAGGGGGCACTAGGAGCGTCTGAAGCAGGAGCACAGGTGCTCCCTGCTGCCCTGTTGGGTGGCGGCATCCGTGAACAGAAGCGGGAGGGGAGGGACAGCCCTGCTGCAGGATTGAGGGGAAGCACGGTCCTCCTAACTCCTCTAATTGGCTGTGGGGATGCCCAGGCCATCTCCAAGGAAGGGGCCAGGCTGAGGGTCCTAAAGCCCCCTGCTAGTTGTCCCAGGGTAGACTGCTGGGTACATATTTACAATAGATTCGATAAAGAAGTGAGGGATAAAGTCAGAGAGTTTATCTAGTCCACATACCTTCACCAATTGATGTTGAACTGGGACCCATGCTGTGCTCCCCCAGTTCATGACTTTGCCCACCGTGTTACACAAACTTCAAGTTTAGCGTCTTGCCCCACTGTGGGCCATTAGATTTTTTGTGGCAATCATGATTCCTTATTCATCTCTGCATCTCATATTTGTAGTGTGTGGTCCATGATGTGCTTCAAAGAAGGCTTGGATAAAATGCTGGATGAAAGAGTGAGTTAGATGAATAAAGAATGAATTCCTCAAACCAAACCCAGTTGTCGGGAGCCAGCGTGAGGAATCCCGCCCGTGACAAGGTCATGTGGAAGGAAGCCTGACAAACGCAAGGATGTGATCAGGTTTCAGGGGTTCCCCCTGGAATTTCCTGAGCATCCACCCCCCCNTCAGGCTGAATTCCCATCTGGAGCTGGGAGGCTCATCATGTCTACTTACTTGCCCTGGCTTCTAAGATCTGTGAGAGAGAGAGCCCAAGGTGGGGCACTCTCTGATATTCAAACGGACACCGGTGGCCTAACGTAGATGGTCCAAGCTCCTTGTCTGGAGCTTTATTGGCCTTCCCCATAAACCAAGTTATTCAGCCTCTTTTCTCCACTTAATTTTCCTACTATACTATTTCTTTCTAATCTAATCTAATATAAATAAATAAGTTTTCCTCACCAATGCCATCCATGCTTTGAATCACCCTGGATCCACTGGGGCTGGACCCCGGCACCCAGTGTCTCCCCTCAAGTCTTCTTGTCCAGCCCTCAGGACACGGGGTCTCTCTCCACCCTCTNAGCACTAGGAGCGTCTGAAGCAGGAGCGCAGATGCTCCCTGCTGCCTTGTTGGGTGGCAGCATCAGTGAACAGAAGGGGGAGGGGAAGAACAGCCCCACTCAAGATTGAGGGGAAGCATGGTCTTCCTAACCCCCCTAATTGGCTGTGGTGACCCAGCCTGTCACCAAGGAAGGGGCCGGGCTGAGTGTCCTAGAACCTCCCTACTAGGTGGTCCAAAGGAGATTACTGAGCACATATTTACATGGATTCAACAATGAAATGAAGGTAAAAACATCAGAGTTTGTCTAGTTTCATACCTTCACTGGAGAGCAAGGAGATCCAACCAGTCCATAGAAAGGAAATCAACTCTGAATAGTCATTGGGAAGAATGATGCTGAAGCTGAAGCTCCAATATTTTGGCCACCTGATGCAAAGAGCTGACTCATTGGAAAAGACCATGATGCTGGGAAAGATTGAAGGCAGGGGGAGAAGGGTGTGACAGAGGATAAGATGGCTGGATGGCATCACCAACTTAATGGGATGAGTTTGAGCAAGCTCAAGGATATAGCAAAGGAAAGGGAAGTCTGGCGTTCTACATTCATGGGGTCACAAGAAATTGGACACAACTTAGCTACTGAACAACAACAACGATATCTTCACTGGAGGGTGCTGAATTTGGAAACATATTCTCAGTCAGAGACTCTCTGCTGATCACTCTGCCCACTGTATTACCCAAACTTCAAGATTCGAGTCATACCCTTTAAGGATATTAATTTTATGTTGGCAAAGAAAATGCCTTATTCATTTTCCATCTCTTTCAGTTTGAGGTCCATGATGTTCTTCCAAGAAGGACTAAATAAAATGTTGGAGGAAAGAATGAATTGAAAGAATGAGGAATAAATTCTTCAAATTAAACCCAGTGCCTCCCCTCAAGTTTTCTTGTCCAGCCCTCAGGACACTGGGTCTCTCTGGTCACCCTCCTTCACGTGGCTGTGTGCTTCTGGCCCAGTCTCTGCAGGGCATCCTTCACGTCCTTGTTTCTCAGGCTGTAGATGAGGGGGTTGAGCATCGGGATGACCAGGGTGTAGAAGACAGAGACCACCTTGCCCTGCTCCACGGACGCCACAGCTCCCGGCTGGGCATACATGACATAAAGGGTCCCATAAAAGAGGGACACGGCTGTCATGTGGGAGCCACAGGTGGAGAAGAGCTTGTGCCTCCCTCCTCCTGAGCGCATCCTCAGGATGGTCACTGTGATGTAGCCATAGGAGGTGAGGACCACAAGTGTGGTGCCCACGATGATGAGGCCACACAGACCAAACAGGCCAGCTCATTGACGGCCGTGGTGGCACAAGCGAGCTGGATCAGGGGGATCACGTCACAGAAGAAGTGTTCAATGTGGTTGGAGCTGCAGAACGGAAGGCTGAATGTGAGGATCGTCTGCACCCCAGAGTTGAAGAAGCCCCCACAGTAGCAGCCCAGCACCAGGCGGGCACAGACTGAGGGGCGCATGGAGATGGGGTAGCGCAGGGGGCTGCAGATGGCCACAAAGTGGACATAGGCCATCACGGCCAAGAGGAACCCCTGGGTGGTGCACATCAGGGAGAAGAAGAACTGGGTGGCACATCCCTCAAAGGTGATGAGCTTGGAGGAGGACAGGAAGGTGGCCAGGGCCTTGGGGGCAATGACAGACGAGTAGNGGCCAGGAGAAATGCCTCAGTGCCACCCATTAGAGAGAAAAAGAAAAACTGAATGATACATCCTTCGAATGTGATGACCTTGGAGGAAGATATAGTGTTGGCCAGGGCCTTGGGGTAGATGACAGACGAGTAACACAGGTCCACAAAGGAGAGGTTCTTGAGGAAGAAGTACATTGGGGAGTGCAGACGGGCATCCAGGGTGATGACCACCATCATGGTGAGGTTTCCCAGGATGGCCACCACGTACAGGGCCAGGAACAGAGCAAAGAGCAGGGCCTGGATCTGTGGACCACCTCCAAATCCGTCCAGCACAAACTCCTGCAGAGGCATCACTGAGAGGTTTCCATTTCCTTGGGGTGACATGGCCCTGAGCTGGTGACAAGGGCAGAGAGTTAGGAGCCGGTGGGAGGCAGTGAGAGGGAGCAGGTCAGGGTCACAAAGTCATCCTCTCTTGGAGAAGAGGCACCCTTCAGTGCCCAGCTGCAGGGAAACTAGATACCACTCTTCTTCCTGATAAATCCTAGCTGATCTGAAGCATAACCATTTCCTCTGATTTACTAGTTACTAAGTGTGCATGGAGCACTCACCCTGTGGGAGACAGGGCATTTGCTATGAGAGAAGGCTCAAGTGATCCTGCCAAGCAGAGAGTCTACTGTGTAACAGTGGCTTACANTCACGTATCTAATCCTGCACTCTCTGCCCCTTCGTGTACTCTTCATGAATCTCAGAAAGGTGTCCTGGGCGCCTCTGCCCATCAGGTCTTGGACAGGCTGGGAGCAGCGCAGGGGCCGGGTCTCCCTGGGCTAATGAGGGTGCTTCCTGTTTCTCTCCCCTGCATGCCTAGGTTCCAGTCTCAGCATCACTGCCTCTGAGCCTGGACTGGGGCGTTATCTGCAAGATGAGTCCAGGGCTGGCCAGGCAGTTCCCCTGCCGAGAGCAGACCTGAGTGCTTACTGTATACACGGCCCTGCCCCCTTACCCACATGGTCTCTCCCTCTCCTGCCCCCTGAGGGTGGCTGCCCTGACCTTACCTTGTCCAGGTGAGGACTGTGATTGCCCAGCCCCACACAGCCAGGAACTGCTCTCCCAAGGCCTCCTGAGCTCTTGACCCAGGTCTGTGCTGATGAAAATCAGTCGGCACCAGGACACCTGTCTACTGCCCTGTCAGCTCTGCCTTCCTGTGTAGTGAAGGGAGAATGAGGGGGTGCCTAGGGGGGTGCCTGGGGTCTCAGGGAGCATCAGACTGGTGCCCCGGATTCTGGAGTGGGAACTGCTGGACCCTGGAGGAAGCTCACCTGCTTCCATGCACTGCCCACACCTCTGGGCCACTCAGCGGGGCAAGGGGTTCTCTACCGGTAGGACTGGGACTCAAGGCCTCTGATGGCCAATTAGGTGAGGCTTGGGCTCTGAGTGCACTGGGACTCCCAACCGCCAGGTCCCAGGAGCTGCAGTCCCGAGGCCAATCTTGCCCTGACCCCTCTCGACCCAAGGCAGGACAGACAGGAAGCCTGAAGCCTTCAGCAAGCAGTGGGGGGCCAACAGGAGAGGAACACAGACAAGTTAGAGGGGCCTTGTGCCCCTGCTTGGATGGGTCTCCCCAGGGGCAGGTGTGACCTCCTGGCCCTCAGCCCTCACTCCTGCCCATCCTTGGAGGCCGGAAGTGTGAGGAAGGGGGCAGATGGGCAATCTGTGCCCAGGCCAGCACATGGCCCTCTCTATTCCAGACACAGAGACTGCCTCTACAGGCCTGAAATGCGGGCACATCCTTTCCCCCTTGATAAATGGGACGTGGAAATGGACTCCGAATCCCCTCTGTTCTTTGTTTTGTTGTTGCTGGCGTGTCTAAAATTCTCCTTGTGTGTGTGTGTCTGTGAAATTCCAGAATAAACACATGCTTGATGAAATTCAAAAATTAAGACGTGATACAGTACAAGGGTGCTTCCCAGGTGGCGCTAGTGGTAAAGAACACACCTGTCAATGCAAGACACGCGAGTTCCATCCCCGGGTCAGGAACATCCCCTGGAGAAAGAAATGGCAACCCATTCCACTATTCTTGCATGGAAAATCCCACGGACAGAGGAGCCTGGTGGCTACAGTCCATGGGGCCGCAAGAGTCAGACATGCCTGAGCAGTTGAGCACACAGTGGTAAACTGGAAGTGCGTCTTTCTTTGGCCCAGGAAAGCCTGCCTCTCTTAGCAGTTGGGTGTGTGTCTGCCCAAGGTGCGTCTGTGCGCGCGAAGCCTTTCTTTAGGGTCTGTGCATGAATCAGGTCATGCCGTCCTTAGCTCGCAGCTGGGGCCTTCACTTAACAGACAGCCCGGCAAGGGGCTCTGCCCGGGTCTGTTCTGAACTTCTCCGTGGTGTTCCCCTGTGTGGGCGCAGCCGGCGTCACGGGTTTCCTGTCCTGACGGCCGCTCCCTCACTCTCCTTCCCCTCTCAAAGCACGCCTCAACCTATGTTCATTCTGGGCCCCTGCTAATATTTCTGTGGGCTAGGGTCCTACAACCACATCACGGGTTATTATGGCATAGGCAGCTTGCTTTGTATTTATTTATTTTTGTTAATACCGTCTATTTCTTCCAGAAATGTACAACTTATTTTCTTCCAGTGGTTCACAAAGATTTGAATTTCCTTACACTCGCCACGGCTCATCGTCATCCACCGTGACATTTGCACACTTGGCAGGCAGGTAGTGCCTATGAACGTGCTGGTCACTCACTCGTGTCTGACTCTGTACGACCCCATGGATGGCAGACCGCCAGGCTCCTCTGTCCATAGGATTTTCCAGGCAAGAATACTGGAGTGGGTTGCCATTTTCTTCTCCAGGGGATCTTCCCAACCCAGGGACTGAACCCAGGTTTCCTGCATTGCAGGCAGATTCTTTACCATCTGAGCCACCAGGGAAGCCCCCAAATACTGGCGTGGCTAGACTATCCCTTCTCCAGGGGATCTTCCCAGCCCAGCAATTGAACTGGAGTCTCCTGCCTTGTAGGCATATCCTTTAGCAGCTGAGCTACCAGGGAAGCCCAAAGGGCATGTTGTTTCCCCATCAGGAAATGAAGCCATGGTCTGTCACATGATGAGCAGGGATGCTCAACCGCTATACCAAGAGGATGGTGAAGTTGCTCAGTTGTGTCCAGCTGTTTGTGGCCCCATGAGCTATGGAATCCGTGGAACTCTCCAGACCAGAATATTGGAGTGGGTAGCCTTTCCCTTCTCCAGGGGATCTTCCCAACCCAGGGATCGAACCCAGGTCTCCCGCATTGCAGCTGGATTCTTTACCATTTGAGCCAGCAGGGAAGCCCACAAATACTGGAGTGGGTGGCCTATCCCTTCTCCAGGGGATCTTCCTGACCCAGGAATTGAACTGGGGTTCCCTGCTTTGCAGGTGGATTCTTCACCACCTGAGAAGTCCTGGTAACTCAGACTATTACCCTCTTTGGAAATAGGGTCTTTCCAAACCAATTAGTTAGGAAGAGGCCATACTGGATTAGAAGGACCCTAAAAATCCAAAAGACTTCCCTGGTGGCTCAGACTGTAAAGAATCTTCCTGCAATGCGGCAGACCCAGGTTTGTTCCCTGGGTCAGGAAGATCCCCTGGAGAAGGGAATGGCTACCCACTCCGGGATTCTTGCCTGGAGAATCCCATGGACAGAGGAGCCTGGCGGGCTGCAGTCCACGGGGTCACAAAAAGTCAGACACCACACCGAGCAACTAACAGAAATCCAAAGACTGGTGTTTTTATACGAAGAGAAAAGGACACACAGACACAAAGACACAAGGACAAAGGGCACGAGAAGACTGGGCTGATACTGGGGTGATGCAGGGAGAGGGGAGGGAATGCCAAGGATGTTGTCATTTTCCTATAGCTTGCACGGGCAGCATCCCTGCTGGTCTGTTAGAGAATGGATGCCTGTCATAAGTCACGCTTCGTGTTAATTTGTTATGGTGGGTCTGACACAGGAGAGTGGTGAAGCAGTCTGCTTTTACCTGGCAAGGTCAGCAAAATGCCTTCACTGTTCTAGCTGAGGGCCTGAGATGATCATCCAATTTGTATTCTTCAACTTGTTAGTGTCTTGTATCACTTTGTTTTATTTGTGTGTACCCCAGGAATAAATCCAATTTGAATATGGTATATGACTGATCATTTTAATTGCTGAATTCAGTTTATAGTAATTTGTTGAGAATTTTTGCATCTATGCTCATTAGAGATAATAGTTGGTAGTTTCATTTTCCTGTTGTGACCTTATCTGGCTTTTGTATCAGGGTAATGCTGGACTTAAACAGTGAGTTTGAGAGTGTTCCCTCTTCTTCAATACTTTGAAAGTGTTTGAGAAGTATTGGCATTGATAATTCTTTAGTGTTTGATGGAATTCACCATGAAACCATCTGGTCTGTGGCTTTTCTTTCTTAGGATTTTCCATTACTGATTCAATCTTCGTATTCATTTTTGACCTTTTTAGATTTTCTGTTTTTTCCTGATTCAGTCTTTGGAAGCCACATGATTGTGAACTTGCCCAGTTCTTGCAGGCTGTCAGTTTTATTGCCTTATAACAGGTCATAGCAATCTCTTAAAATGTTTTGCCTTTCTGCCGTGTTGGCTGTAGCTTCTGTTTCATGCTGCTGCTGCTGCTAAGTCTCTTCACTCGTGTCCAACTCTTAGCGACCCCATGGACTGCAGCCCAGCAGGCTCCTCCACCCATGGGACTTGCCAGGTGAGAGTACTGGAGTGGGGTGCCATTGCCTTCTCCATGTTTCGTACTTGAGCTTATTTATCTGGGCCTTCTCTTTTTTCTTAATATATCTGGCTAAAGGCTTATCATTTTAGTTTCTCTTTTCAAAGAATCAATTATGGTTTCATTGATCTTTTCTATTTTTAAAAGTCTGACTTATTTATTTCTGGCCTGATATTTCAAAAAGATTTTTTTGATGTGGACCACTTTTAAAGTCTGCATTGAATTTGTTACAACATTGCTTCTGTTTTATGGTTGTTTTTTTTTTTTTTTTGGCCCCAAAGCATGTGGGATCTTAGCTCCCCAACCAGGAATCAAACTTGCACCCTAAGCATTGGAAGATGAAGTCTTGACCACTGGACTTCCAAGGAAGTCCCTGGTCTGACTTTTATTATTTTGTTTCTTCTAGTAAATTTGGATTTTGTTTATTCTCTTTGCCTATTTTCTTTTGGTGTAAAGTTAGATTGTTTATTGGATATTTTTCTTATTTTATGAATTAGATTGTATTGTTATAAACTTTACTCTTAGAACTGTTTCAGCTGCATCACATAGATTTTGATTGGTGTGTTTTCCTTTTTCTTTGACTCCAGATATTTTAAAAATTTCTTCTTTGATTAATTCACTGACCTATGGTGGTTTAGGAACATATTGTTTAAGTCTCTGTGTTTGTGGGGTGTTTGGCAGTTTTATTTTCTTGTAGTTGGTTTCTAGTTTCATACCTTTGTGGTCAGAAAAAAGGTGTGTTATGGTTTCAATATTCTTGAAGTTC
>SJYH01000834.1:198884-229560 GCA_006408735.1 Sylvicapra grimmia
AAAAAAAAGGAGAAGGAGGAAGAGAAATGTAAGAAGAGAAAGAAGGAGGAGGAGGGGAAAGACTAGGAGGAAGAGGAGGAGGACTAGAGGAGAACGAGGGGCAGAATGTGGAAGATGGAACAGTCGTGTAGCATGAGAAGATACCAAGGCGTGCCAGACATGCAGCAGAACAGTGTGGGAACTTCTAAAAGAAAGAAATGCATTATATCAGAGAAGCACAGTAATAGATGTCAGCGTGCTCAGAGATGAGACAAATGGGACAAGAATCAAGCAGACACCTTGGAGTAGCTTCCGACTGAGCAACTGTGAGCAGCAATCAGATAAGTTAGCTGTCAGCCTCTCCCCACAGTCCTCCCGAGCAGGCAGACAAGGAGATGGAGGGTTGTGCTTAGAGAGGCAGGACACATCCCTACTGACCATCCAGGGTAGAGAGCACCCTGTGTCCACAGGGCCACCTCCTCATGATGATGGAGTGGATGACCCCACCAAAGGGAGGCATATGAGGCCACTGGGCTCTGAATCCAGGCTGTGTCTTGGGTCCATGGAGCATAAGGGTGGAGCTCTGACTGGGCAGGTCAAGACAGAGGGTCCAGGATCGCCCAGGGAGTGTGGGACAGAGAGCAGGGAGCTGTGCTCTCTGCCAAGAAAGGGCATCTTCTCTCTCCATCTCCTGTCTCTAGGGCAGCCACCAGGACCTTAGAGATGTTTGAGCTGACAAAGCACCATTTTCTGTGGTCAGAAGTAGTCTGGCTGTGTGGCAGAAGGTCACTGGATCTTTGGGTATGAGACATCCACGTTGACTCCCTGCTGCTCTCTGAGGGGAGAAGCTCAGGATAGGGAGCACTAGGAGCATCTGAAGCAGGAGCACAGGTGCTCCCTGCTGCCCTGTTGGGTGGCGGCATCAGTGAACAGAAGGGGGAGGGGAGGAACAGCCCGCTGCAGGATTGAGGGGAAGCATGGTCTTCCTACCTCCCCCTAATTGGCTGTGGTGACTCAGGCTATCATCAAGAAAGGGGCCAGGCTGAGTGTCCTCAGGTTCCCCTTCTAGGTGGTTCAGGGGAGATTACCAACCTCATATTTACAGTAGATTTAGGGAAGGAGGGATAGGAATGGCTTGAGAGTTTATCTACTTACATACCTTCACTGGAAGTTGCTGAACTTGGGACATAAATTCTGTTTCAATATTCTGTTCACTGCTCTGACAGTTGTGTTATTCAAACTTTAAGATTAGGGTCTTCCCTCATCATTCACCATCATTTTTCTGGTTCCTTATCTGATCTCTTCATCTCACACTTGCATGTGGGGTCCATGATGTGCTTCCACAGTGTTGAATGAAATGAATGAAAGAATCACTTGGATGAAAGAAGAATGAATACTTCCAACCAAACCTCTGTCTCCCCCAGAGACCTCATGTCCAGCCCTCAGGACATGGGGTCTCTCTCCACCCTCCATCACGTGGCTGTGTGCTTCTGGCCCAGTCTCCACAGGGCATCCTTCACGTCCTTGTTTCTCAGGCTGTAGATGAGGGGGTTGAGCATTGGGATGACCAGGGTGTAGAACACGGAGACCACCTTGCCCTGCTCCATGGACGCCACAGCTCCTGGTTGAGCATACATGACAAAGACAGTCCCATAAAAGAGGGACACGGCTGTCATGTGGGAGCCGCAGGTGGAGAAGAGCTTGTGTCTCCCTCCTCCTGAGCGCATCCTCAGGATGGTCACTGTGATGTAGCCATAGGAGACGAGGACCACAAGTGTGGTGCCCACGATGATGAGACCACAGATTCCAAACATGACCAGCTTGTTGATGGCTGTGTTGGCACAAGTGAGCTGTAGCAGGGGAATCATATCACAGAAGAAATGGTTGATGTGGTTGGAGCTGCAGAACGGGAGGCTGAATGTGAAGCTGGTCTGCAGGATGGAGTTGAAGCAACCTCTACAGTAGGAGCCCAGAACCAGGCGGGCACAGACCGAGGGGCACATGGAGATGGGGTAGTGCAGGGGACTGCAGATGGCCACAAAGTGGTCATAGGCCATCACGGCCAGGAGAAATACCTCAGTGCTGCCCATCATGGAGAAGAAGAAGAACTGGGTGGCACATCTCTCAAAGGTGATGAGCTTGGAGGAGGACAGGAAGGTGGCCAGGGCCTTGGGGGCGATGACAGACGAGTACCACAGGTCCACAAAGGAGAGGTTCTTGAGGAAGAAGTACATTGGGGAGTGCAGAGGGGCATCCAGGGTGATGACCACGATCATGGTGAGGTTCCCCAGGACGGCCACCACATACAGGGCCAGGAACAGAGCAAAGAGCAGGGCCTGGGTCTGCAGACCACCCTCAAATCCCTCCAGCACAAACTCCTGCAGAGGCATCTCTTAGAGGTTTCCATTTTTGGGTGGTTGCATGGCCCCGCGCTGGGCAACAAGAGTTGGACAGCAGAGAGCAAGTGGAGACAGCAAGGGGAGGTCAGTCTAGGTCACCAGGTCACTTTCTCTTGGATAACAGGGGCCCTTCAGCACCTTACTGTTCACTGACTAAGAGACCACCAGCTACACAGTTCTCCAGATGAGCCCAGGTCGACCTGAAATGTAAACATTTCCTCTGATTTACTAATTCCTAAGTATGCTTGAAACACTCACTCTGTGAGATGGCTCCAGGGGTCCTGCTGAGCTGAGAGTCTCCAGCATAAGGATGGCTTCCATGTCCTTGTCCTTGTTTTGCAGGACATGCTCTCCCTTCCCATGGGGATGGTCCTGAGCTGTGCCATTCCCGCACCTGCTCAAGTATCTAATCCTGCACCTTCCAGCCCTATTTTACTCATTTTTAATTTCAGAAATCATTAAGCAGCTGATACTATCAGGAACTGACCCAGTGATGGTTCTAACTCCAGGCCAGTCTGGGAGCAGATCAGGGACCAGCCCTCACCAGGCTAAAGTGGAGCTACGTCTGTCTCTCCTGCAGACCCTGAGACCTATCTCAGCATCTTCATCTCTGATAAGACCATGATGGCAACCAACAGCAGAGTTCTCCACATCCTTGAGAATCTAAGGGTTCTTTCTTGCACAGCCCAGATGTTAGGCAGTTCATGGGCAGAAGAGAACCCAGCTGCATGGTCTGAGAACAGCAGGACAGGGACTGTGACACATTCAGGACATGGCATTTCCTCCCCCGTCATTACTTCCGTGCCCCTGGCTCCTCTGCCCACCCCGTGGGGTGATTGCTTGGAGCGGTGGGAGCCACCAACACGGTCACATCTGCTCAATGACTGGGCCCTCCTGCTGGGTGCTGCTTCCTGTCCTTGTCACAGCCCAGACCTCCCTTGTCTGCCTTGAGCAGGGCTCACCACCACACTTTCATCGGACATGGGGACCAGCTGTGTGATGGCCACAAGGGTGGTTGAGGGGAATCTTGCCCAAAGATGGAGGAATGACAAAGAAAGTTGGACTCTGAGCCATTGTGCTTCCTTGGCAGGCAAGCAGATTATTCAGAGTGGACCAAACATTTTGTAGAGGTCAGATCTGCAGTATCATGGAGCTGGCTCTCTTTGGAGGGAGAGAGTTCCCTGGGAGTGGGGGTATACAGGCAGAAGTTGGGTGATCAGTGGTATCTGTGGAGGAGAGATTACCCCAAGCTCCCCTAAGCAGGGTAGGTAGTCTCTTGGGAGGTAGTCTGAGAGAGTCCATACTTCCTCCCAAAAGGACAGGTTGATTACAGTGCAGGCTGTCCAGCTTCCCTTTCTTGGGGGACTTGACTCCAGCCATCACACAAAAGCAGAGGGGACAGTGTGACCTGGGATGTCTAGGTGGGTCCACTGTAATATTGGTTTGGAGCCGGTGCTAAAAGTGAAGTTGGTCGCTGCTGTACACTCCATGGCTGCCCACCCCTGTGCTACCAGCCCTGACCTGTGCACACACTCACCCTCACCAAGGCCAAGGCTTTGCCTCCGTCTCTGCCCACCCCCTGCTCATACGCACAGCAGAGCCACTGTGACCAGCGTGACTGTCTTCTCCCCCCACCCCCGGGCTGGCTGTCTTGCTCCTGTGTCCACTAGGTTTCCCAGCTTCCTGTTTCTATTCTGTTTCCCAAGACCATTCATCCACCTCAGTGACCCTAGGTCATCCAAACAGAGACCCTTAGGATGCCTGGGGAAGCACATGAGCAGAGATCCACATCTTTATCTGGGAAGTCAAGCTCTTGGTTTTTTTTTTAAAAAAAAAACAAATTCACACATTCCTTTGGTTGTTGAGATAACTCAGTGTGACTGTAGTGCTGGCCCCAGTAAACCTGCCTGTGAGTTGAGCCTGGTAAATGCCTTAATGGGGGAAGCAGAAGAATCCAGTGTCATCTACAAGCCTCTGTTTTTAAAGACTGTGTTCTGCGTCTATTCCTTGTAAGCTGTAGCTTATCAAGTGTGGTCTGAGGTCTGATAGCAAGAGCATCACCTAAAGCTGGCCAGAAATGCAAGATCTCAGGCCACTGAATTTAAACCTATGGTGATACAAGACCCCTTAATTACTTCTACTGTCGTTAAAGTCCAGAACTTCTGCCTTGACTGGCCCTGCCCAGCCCATGGGGCTATAAGTGGTGATGTGTCCAGGTCCAGGCTCCCAGGACTCACCTGTCAGTGATGCTGACCAGTCTGCTGAGTGATGATCACACTGCTCCTGTGACGTCAGGAGGGGCATGACCCACCCAGGACCCTGTGCTCCCCGGGAGGACTCCTGGCCCAGGTCTGGGCTGATGATAATGACGTGGTGCTGAGCACCCTCCTCCACCCTGTTCCTCTCTGGCCTCCTGTGTGGGGAAATGAGAGTGGGGAAGGCACAGAAGAGAGCACCTGAGGTCACAGGGATAGGCGGGCCACGTGCTCCTGCTGCAGGAAGTGCTTGGCTCTTGGAAGCAGCGGAAGAGGCTCAACTCACCTGATCCTCCGTCTTGCCCCTCAGCTGGATAGTATTCATGGCATCTGCGTCTTTTGGCCCCTCTGTTGGGGAAGATGCTCTCGACTGGGCACAGCTGGGACTCTCATCCTCAATGGGCCAATTAGGTGAGACCTGGCCTGGGAGTGCACTGGGACTCCCAATTCCCTGGATCCCAAGAAGACGGAGTCCTGTGGCCAAACTTCCTCTGATACATCTCTGTCCAGACCAGGAGGGGCAGGAAGCCAGAAATCCCCGTGGGAGCACTGTGGTCCACCGGACAAGAAGCAAGTCATTTTAGAAGGACCAGGGGCCATCTTGGAAAGGTTTCCTCAGGACCGGAGGTGTGACCTCCTGGCCTGCAGCCCTCCCTCTCCTGCTTTATCCTTGTATGTTGGTGTGATAAAGAGTGATGGGCAGGACTCCGTGTTTGCAGAAGCTGCAAAACGCTTTCTCATTTATAATGTGGCCCTTCCCTCAATGCAGGTTAAGTATATCTATTAAAACAAAATATTTTAATCCTGGACAGAAGCCCCAAAACAAAGTATAAAGGTGATATATGATTAATATTAAAATATAGGAAGTGTGAAAGTAAAAGCTGAAAAATGTAGTATCATAAATATCCTGAAAAAGTCAAGGCTGTTATATTTCAATAATTATTAGACAAAGTAGATTTCAGGAGACAATTTTGCTCATAAAAGGACATTTTTAAATCCATTCAACATTTTTAATTTATTCTTAATTGAAGATAATTGCTTTACAATATTGTGTTGGTTTTTGCCATACATCAACATGAGTCTGCTATAGGTACACATATGTCCCCTTCTTCTTGAAATTCCCTCCTATTTCCCACTCCATTCCACCCCTTTGGGTGGTCATAGAGTTCTGGTTCGTGTTCCCTGAGTCACGGGGCAAATTCCCACTAGTTGTCTATTTTACACATGGTAGTGTATATGTTCCAAGATGTCTGGCTCTAGATGAGTGATCACATCATCATGATTATCTGGGTCATGAAGATCTTTTTTGTACAGTTCTTCCGTGTATTCTTGCCACCTCTTCTTAATATCTTCTGCTTCTGTTAGGTCCAGACCATTTCTGTCCTTTATCGAGCCCATCCTTGCATGAAATGTTCCCTTGGTATCTCTAATTTTCTTGAAGAGATCTCTAGTCTTTCCCATTCTGTTGTTTTCCTCTATTTCTTTGCATTGATCGCTGAAGAAGGCTTTCTTANAGTCAGTGATGCCATCCAGCCATCTCATCCTCAGTCGTCCCCTTCTCCTCCTGCCCCCAATCCCTCCCAGCATCAGAGTCTTTTCCAATGAGTCAACTCTTCACATGAGGTGGTCAAAGTACTGGAGTTTCAGCTTCAGCATCATTCCTTCCAAAGAAATCCCAGGGTTGATCTCCTTCAGAATGGACTGGTTGGATCTCCTTGCAGTCCAAGGGACTCTCAAGAGTCTTCTCCAACACCACGTTTCAAAAGCATCAATTCTTTGGCGCTCGGCCTTCTTCACAGTCCAACTCTCACATCCATACATGACCACAGGAAAAACCATAGCCTTGACTAGACGGACCTTAGTTGGCAAAGTAATGTCTCTGCTTTTGAATATGCTATCTAGGTTGGTCATAACTTTTCTTTCAAGGAGTAGGCATCTTTTAATTTCATGGCTGCAGTCACCATCTGCAGTGATTTTGAAGCCCCCCAAAATGTCCTAGTTGTTGTAAATAATGCTGTGATGAACATTGGTGTACGTGTGTCTTTTTCATTAAAAGGACACATCATAATGAAATTGGAGAAGGAAATGGCAACCTACATGCTTGCCTGGAAAATTCCATGGACAGAGGAGCTTGGCAGGCTACAGTCCACAGAGTCACAAAGAGTTGTATGTGACTGAGTGACTAACACTGACTGACTCATAATGAAATATTCAATTTTCAATACTCAATATTCAAATGGATGATGTGAAAAATTTAAATTTGCATGAAACTAAAAAAAGATTAAGTATATAAAGGAAAACTTGACAGAATTAACGAGAAATGCAAACATCCAAATCATGGTTTATCATACTGTCTCAGTAACTGATAAGCAAACAGAAAAATTGTAGTCATATGCTAGATTTGATTCAATATATTACCTAAATGAGATTATTGGGTATAGATAGAACACTATACTCAGAAACTGTATAATGTAAGTTCCCCTGAAGCATAGAGAACATCACTATGATAAGGTGAATAGTGTCTCCCTCCAAAAAGAGTCCACCCCAAAATCAGAAATTGATCTTATTTGAAAATAGGGTCTTTCAAAATGAATGTGTTATGATGAGGTCATGCTGGATTAGGTGGACTATAAATCCAATGACAGATTTCCTTATAACAGGAGGAAAGGACACAGAGACATGAAGACAAAGGGCGTGTAAAGACTGAGCAGAGGTTAGAGCAATACAGCAACAGGGGAAGGAGTGCCAGGACACCGGGAGTCTCCCGAACCTAGGAAAAGGCAGGAAGAATTTTTTTTTAAGAAATTTAAAAGGCAGCAGGAACTGCTGAATACTTGATTTTGGACATCTATCCTCGTGACCCGCAAGAGAGTAGGTTCCTGTCACTATAAGTTGCCAACTTTCTGTTAATTGTCGCAGTGGCCCTGATGACTGACACGAGAGAGTAGTGAGGGAGTTTGCTCTTACCTGGCAAGGTCAGTAGTACACTTTCGCTCTCCTGTCTCAGGGGTGTATCACCTCTCCAGCTCTATGTCAAATGCACTCTGCAGGGACCTTGATCACCTTTCCCAATCTTTCCATGTTCTAGTTCACTTATTTCCATTGCTTTAAACATGAAAACATACCCTAATTACTTGCAGAATCTTCTTTAGAGAGGCATTTAGGTTCTTCATTTTTATTTGTTTTTTCAATAGTGCATATTATGCAATGGATATTTTATTCCCCTCTAAAGTGTATATCTAGAAAAGGATTCTTGAGTATAAAGAAATATTTTTTTCNAAATTGATCTTATTTGAAAATAGGGTCTTTCAAAATGAATGTGTTATGATGAGGTCATGCTGGATTAGGTGGACTATAAATCCAATGACGGATTTCCTTATAAGAGGAGGAAAGGACACAGAGACATAAAGACAAAGGGCGTGTAAAGACTGAGCAGAGGTTAGAGCAATACAACAACAGGGGAAGGAATGCAAGGACACCGGGAGTCTCCAGAACCTAGGAAAAGGCAGGAAGAATTTTTTTAAACAAATTTAAAAGGCAGCAGGAACTGCTGAAAACTTGATTTTGGACGTCTATCCTCCTGACCCGCAAGAGAGTAAGTTCCTGTCGTTATAAGTTGCCAACTTTGTGTTAATTGTCACAGTGGCCCTGATGACTGACACGAGAGAGTAGTGAGGGAGTTTGCTCTTACCTGGCAGGGTCAGCAATACACTTTCACTCTCCTGTCTCAGGGGTGTATCACCTCTCCAGCTCTATATCAAATGTACTCTGCAGGGACCTTGATCACCTTTCCCAATCTTTCCATGTTCTAGTTCACTTATTTCAATTGCTTTAAACATGAAAACATACCCTAATTACTTGCAGAATCTTCTTTAGAGAGACATTTAGGTTACTTCATTTTTATTTGTTTTTTTTTCAATAGTGCATATTATGCAATGGATATTTCATTCCCCTCTAAAGTGGTATATCTAGAAAAGGATTCTTGAGTACAAAGAGATTTTTTTTCTCAATTTCATTAATTTTCATGTTAATTTTACATTATAGAGACTCCTTTTCTTCTATTCTTATTCATTTTGCCATCCCCTTACTCTACACAACTGTGTAAAAGGCTTCCCTTTTAAGAGGTCCTTGTTCCAAGGGACTGAAGCAGTCTATAAGGTGTTCCATGACCATGGTGTTGTCTAATAAGGTGAGCAGAGAGGTTACCCTTGCCAATCTCTCTTTTCTCTTCTAGTTCTCCAGAAATATGGTTTGTTTTCATCTGTAACATCCAAAGCAAAAGGAGGGTGACTTATTCTTCCTATAAATCGTTCTAGCATTTTGCTCTTCTTGGTGAGCAACTGCATCGCATAAACTTCTTGCTTACATTAACACTTATCTGACCACTTTTCTCTCAAACTGATTGTACCAATGGGCTGCAATCAGCAGTGTGGGAGTCTTTGTTTTCACCATATTCCCTCCTTTTCTGGGTGTGTTAAATACATGTTGCTTTGTTTTAATTTGAGTTTCCTAAATTCACAATGAATTCTGGTAACTTTCTGAATTGTTTTGGGCATTTGAGTTTCCTTTCTTATTGTTCTTTTAGATATTTGACAAAACTAGTTTCAACTGTTTGCACTAAAACGGATCTAGCTTTTTTTCAGGAATGGTCCCTCTTGCTTTTTCTTTTTAAAAAGTCCTCTACCTATTCTTTGACAAAGAACTATACAAAAAAGATCTTAACAACCCAGATAATCATGATGGTGTGATCACTCACCTAGAGCCAGACATCCTGGGATGTAAAGTCAAGTGGGCCTTAAGAAGTATCACTATGAACAAAGCTAGTGGAAGTGATGGAATTCCAGTTGAGCTATTTCAAATCCTAAAAGATGATGCTGTGAAAGTGCTGCGCTCAATATGCCAGCAAATTTGGAAAACTCAGCAGTGTCCACAGGACTGGAAAAGGTCAATTTTCATTCCAATTCCAAAGAAAGGCAATGCCAAAGAATGCTCAAACTACCTCACAATTGCACTCATTTCACACGATAGTAAAGTAATGCTCAAAATTCTCCAAGCAGGCTTCAGCAGCAATATGTGAATCATGAACTTCCAGATGTTCAAGCTGGCTTTAGAAATGGCAAAGGAACCAGAGATCAAATTGCCAACATCTTCTGGATCATCAAAAAGGCAAGAGAGTTCCAGAAAACCATCTATTTCTTCTTTATTGACTATGCCCAAAACTTTGACTGTGTGGATCACAATAAACTGTGGAAAATTCTGAAAGAGATGGGAATACCAAACAACCTGCCCTGCCTTCTGAGAAATCTGTATGCAGGTCAGGAAGCAACAGTTAGAACTGGACATGAAACAACAGACTGGTTCCAAATAGGAAAAGGAGCACGTTAAGGCTGTATATTGTCACCCTGCTTATTTAACTTATATGCAGAGTACATCACGAGAAACACTGGGCTGGAAGAAGCACCAGCTGGAATCAAGATTGCCAGGAGAAATATCAATAACCTCAGATATGCAGATGACTCCACCGTTATGGAAGAAAGTGAAGAAGGACTAAAGAGTTTCTTGATGAAAGTGAAAGAGGAGAGTGACAAAGTTGTCTTAAAGCTCAACATTCAGTAAACTAAGATCATGGCATCTGGTCCCATCACTTCATGGTGAATAGATGGGGAAACAGTGGAAACAGTGTCAGACTGTAGTTTTTAAGCTCTAAAATCACTGCAGATGATGACTGCAGCTATGAAATTAAAAGACACTTTCTCCTTGGAAGGAAAGTTATGACCAACCTGCTGCTGCTGCTAAGTCACTTCAGTCGTGTCTGACTCTGTGTGATCCCATAGACAGCAGCCCACCAAGCTCCCCCGCCCCTGGGATTCTCCAGGCAAGAACACTGGAGTGGGTTGCCATTTTCTTCTCCAATGCGTGTAAGTGAGAAGTGAAAGTGAAGTCGCTCAGTTGTCTGACTCTTAGCGACCTCATGGACTGCAGCCTACCAAGCTCCTCCGCCCATGGGATTTTCCAGGCAAGAATACTGGAGTGGGGTGCCATGACCAACCTAGACAGCATAAAAAGCAGAGATATTACTTTGCCAACAAGGGTCCATCTAGTCAAGACTATGGTTTTTCCAGTAGTCATGTATGGATGTGAGAGTTGGACTATAAAGAAAGCTGAGCACCGAAGAATTANCTCCTTGTCTGGAGCTTTATTGGCCTTCCCCGTAAACCAAGTTATTCAGCCTCTTTTCTCCACTTAATTTTCCTACTAAACTATTTTTTCCTAATCTAATCTAATATAAATAAATAAGTTTTCCTCGCCAATGCCATCCATGCTTCGAATCACCCTAGATCCACCGGGGCTGGACCCCGGCACCCAGTGTCTCCCCTCAAGTCTTCTTGTCCAGCCCTCAGGACACGGGGTCTCTCTCCACCCTCTGTCATGTGGCTGTGTGCTTCTGGCCCAGTCTCTGCAGGGCATCCTTCACGTTCTTGTTTCTCAGGCTGTAGATGAGGGGGTTGAGCATCGGGATGACCAGGGTGTAGAAGACGGAGACCACCTTGCCCTGCTCCATGGACGCCACAGCTCCCAGCTGGGCATACATGACAAAGGCAGTCCCATAAAAGAGGGACACAGCTGTCATGTGGGAGCCGCAGGTGGAGAAGAGCTTGTGCCTCCCTCCTCCTGAGCGCATCCTCAGGATGGTCACTATGATGTAGCCATAGGAGATGAGGACCACGAGTATGGTGCCCACGATGATAAGGCCACACAGGCCAAACAAGGCCAGCTCATCGACGGCCGTGCTGGCACAAGTGAGCTGGAGCAGGGGGTTCACATCACAGAAGAAGTGTTCAATATGGTTGTAGCTGCAGAACGGGAGGCTGAATGTGAAGCTGGTCTGCACCCCAGAGTCTGGGCACAGACTGAGGGGCGCATGGAAATGGGGTAGGGCAGAGGGCTGCAGATGGCCACAAAGTGGTCATAGGCCATCATGGCCAGGAGGAGAGTCTCAGTGGTGCCCATCATGGAGAAGAACAAGAACTGGGTGGCACATCCCTCAAAGGTGATGAGCTTGGAGGAGGACAGGAAGGTGGCCAGGGCCTTGGGGGCAATGACAGACGAGTAGCACAGGTCCAGGAAGGAGAGGTTCTTGAGGAAGACGTACATTGGGGAGTGCAGACGGGCATCCAGCGTGACGACCACCATCATGGTGAGGTTTCCCAGGATGGCCACCATGAACAGGGCCAGGAACAGAGCAAAGAGAAGGGCCTGGGTCTGCAGACCACCCCCAAACCCATTCAGCACGAACTCCTGCAGAGGCATCACTGAAAGGGTTCCATTTCTGTGGGATGCCATGGCCTTGAGCTGGGGGACACAGGACAGAGAGCAGGTGGGAGGCAGGGAAAGGGAGGAGGTGAGGGTCCCAAAGTCATACTCTCTTGAAGCACAGGGAGCCTTCAGCGCCCAGTCCTCCAGACAAGCTCAGCCTGACCTGAAAAGGCAACACTTTCTCTGACTCGCTAATTCACAGATATGCAGGGAGAACTCAGCCTGAGGGGACTGAATAGTCACCGTGGGGCTGGTGGGGTGCCAGGATGCTTGCAGAGCTGAGTCTGGAGTGCAGGAAGGGCACTGCAGCCGCCTGTCTTTTCAGCGACGCTGCCAGCTTTCCACTTTTTCTCACGTATCTAATCCTGCACTCTCTGCCCCTTCGTGTACTCGTCATGAATCTCAGAAAGGTGTCCTGGGCGCCTCTGCCCATCAGGTCTTGGACAGGCTGGGAGCAGCGCAGGGGCTGGGTCTCCCTGGGCTAATGAGGGTGCTTCCTGTTTCTCTCCCCTGCACGCCTAGGTTCCCATCTCAGCATCACTGCCTCTGAGCCTGGACTGGGGTATTATCCGCGAGATGAGTCCAGGGCTGGCCAGGCAGTTCCCCTGCCGAGAGCAGACCTGAGTGCTTACCGTATACATGGCCCTGCCCCCTTACCCACATGGTCTCCCCCTCTCCTGCCCCTTAAGGGTGGCTGCCCTGACCTTACCTTGTCCAGGTGAGGGCTGCGGTTGCCCAGCCCCACACAGCCAGGAACTGTTCTCCCAAGGCCTCCTGAGCTCTCGACCCAGGTCTGTGCTGATGAAAATCAGTTGGCACCAGGACCCTTGTCTACTGCCCTGTCAGCTCTGCCTTCCTGTGTAGTGAAGGGAGAATTGAGGGGGTGCCTAGGCGGGTACCTGGGGTCTCAGGGAACATCGGACTGGTGCCCCAGATTCTGGAGTGGGAACTGCTGGACCCTGGAGGAAGCTCACCTGCTTCCATGCACTGCCCAAACCTCTGGGCCACTCAGCGGGGCAAGGGGTTCTCTACCGGTAGGACTGGAACTCCAGGCCTCTGATGGACAATTAGGTGAGGCTTGGGCTCTGAGTGCACTGGGACTCCCAACCCCCAGGTCCCAGGAGCTGCACTCCCGAGGCCAATCTTGCCCTGACCCCTCTCGACCCAAGGCAGGATGGACAGGAAGCCTGAAGCCTTCAGCAAGCAGTGGGGGGCCAACAGGAGAGGAACACAGACAAGTTAGAGGGACCCCGTGCCCCTCCTTGGATGAGTCTCCCCAGGGGCAGGTGTGACCTCCTGGCCCTCAGCCCTCACTCCTGCCCATCCTTGGAGGCCGGAAGTGTGAGGAAGGGGGGCAGGTGGGCAATCTGTGCCCAGGCCAGCACATGGCCCTCTCTACTTCAGACGCAGACTGCCTCACAGGCCTGAAATGTGGGCACATCCTTTCCCCCTTGAAAAATGGGACGTGGAAATGGACTCCGATTCCCCTCTGTTCTTTGTTTTGTTGTTGCTGGCGTGTCTAAAATTCTCCTTGTGTGTGTGTGTGTGTGTGTGTCTGTGTGAAATTTCAGAATAAACACATGCTTGATGAAATTCAAAAATTAAGATGTGATACAGTACAAGGGTGCTTCCCAGGTGGCGCTAGTGGTAAAGAACCCACCTGTCAATGCAAGACACGCGAGTTCCATCCCCGGGTCAGGAACATCCCCTGGAGAAAGAAATGGCAACCCATTCCACTATTCTTGTGTGGAAAATCCCATGGACAGAGGAGCTTGGCGGCTACAGTCCATGGGGCTGCCAGAGTCAGACACGACCGAGCAGTTGAGCGCACAGCAGTAACCTGGAAGTGCATCTTTCTTTGGCCCCAGGAAAGCCTGCCTCTCTTAGCAGTTAGGTGTGTGTCTGCCCAAGGTGCGTCTGCATGTGCAAAGCCTTTCTTTAGGGTCTGTGTGTGAATCAGGTCATGCCGTCCTTAGCTCACAGTTGGGGCCTTCACTTAACAGACAGCCTAGCAAAGGGGTCTTTCCGGGTCGGTTTTTAACTTCTCCACAGTGTTCCCCTGTGTGGGCGCAGCCGGCGTCACGGGTTTCCTGTCTTGACGGCTGCTCCCTCACTCTCCTTCCCCTCCCAAAGCACGCCTCAACCTACGTTCATTCTGGGCTCCTGCTAATATTTCTGTGGGTTAGGGTCCTACAACCACATCACGGGTTATTATGGCATAGGCAACTTGCTTTGTATTTATTTATTTTTATTAATACCGTCTATTTCTTCCAGATATGTACAACTTATTTTCTTCCAATGGCTCACAAAGACTTGAATTTCCTTCCCCTCACCACGGCTCATTGTCATCCACCCTGACATTTGCACACTTGGCAGGCAGGTCATGCCTATGAACATGCTGGTCACTCACTCATGTCTGACTCTGTGCGACCCCATGGATGGCAGACCACCAGGCTCCCCTGTCCATAGGATTTTCCAGGCAAGAATACTGGAGTGGGTTGCCATTTTCTTCTCCAGGGGATCTTCCCAACCCAGGGACTGAACCAAGGTTTCCTGCATTGCAGGCAGATTCTTTACCATCTGAGCCACCAGGGAAGCCCCAAATACTGGAGTGGCTAGACTATCCCTTCTCCAGGGGATCTTCCCAGCCCAGCAATTGAACTGGAGTCTCCTGCCTTGTAGGCATATTCTTTACCAGCTGAGCTACCAGGGAAGCCCAAAGGGCATGTTGTTTCCCCATCAGGGAATTAAGCCACGGTCTGTCACATGACGAGCAGGGATACTCAACCACTATACTAAGAGGATGGTGAAGTCGCTCAGTTGTGTCCAGCTGTTTGTGACCCCATGAACTATATAGTCCATGGAATTCTCCAGACCAGAATATTGGAGTGGGTAGCCTTTCTCTTCTCCAGGGGATCTTCCCAGCCCAGGGATCTCATCCAGGTCTCCCACATTGCAGCTGGATTCTTTATCATTTGAGCCAGCAGGGAAGCCCACGAATACTGGAGTGGGTGGCCTATCCCTTCTCCAGGGGATCTTCCTGACCCAGGAATTGAACTGGGGTCCCCTGCTTTGCAGGTGGATTCTTCACCACCTGAGAAGTTCTGGTAACTCAGACTATTACCCTCTTTGGAAATAGGGTCTTTCCAAATGAATTAGTTAGGAAGAGGCCATACTGGATTAGAAGGACCCTAAATCCAAAAGACTTCCCTGGTGGCTCAGACTGTAAAGAATCTTCCTGCAATGCAGGAGACCCAGGTTTGTTCCCTGGGTCAGGAAGATCCCCTTGAAAAGGGAATGGCTACCCACTTCAGTATTCTTGCCTGGAGAATTCCATGGACAGAGGAGCCTGGCAGGCTGCAATCCACGGGGTCACAAAAAGTCAGACACCACACCGAGCAACTAACAGAAATCCAAAGGCTGGTGTTTTTATATGAAGAGAAAAGGACACACAGACACAAAGACACAAGGACAAAGGGCACGTGAAGACTGGGCTGAGACTGGGGTGATCCAGGGAGAGGGGAGGGAATGCCAAGAATGTTGTCATTTTCCTATAGCTTTCACGGGCAGCATCCCTGCTGGTCTGTTAGAGAATGGATGCCTGTCATAAGTCATGCTTCATGCTAATTTGTTATGGTGGGTCTGACACAGGAGAGTGGTGAAGCAGTCTGCTTTTACCTGGCAAGGTCAGCAAAATACCTTCACTGTTCTAGCTGAGAGCCTGAGATGATCATCCAATTTGTATTCTTCAACTTGTTAGTGTCTTGTATCACTTTGTTTTATTTGTGTGTACCCCAGGAATAAATCCAATTTGAATATGGTATATAACTGATCATTTTAATTGCTGAATTCAGTTTATAGTAATTTGTTGAGAATTTTTGCATCTATGCTCATTAGAGATAATAGTTGGTAGTTTCATTTTCCTGTTGTGACCTTATCTGGCTTTTGTATCAGGGTAATGCTGGACTTAAACAGTGAGTTTGAGAGTGTTCCCTCTTCTTCAATACTTTGAAAGTGTTTGAGAAGTATTGGCATTGATAATTCTTTAGTGTTTGGTGGAATTTACCATGAAACCATCTGGTCTATGGCTTTTCTTTCTTAGAAGGTTTTTCATTACTGATTCAATCTTCATATTCATTCATTTTTGACCTTTTTAGATTTTCTGTTTTTTCCTAATTCAGTCTTTGGAAGCCACATGATTATGAACTTGCCCAGTTCCTGCAGGCTGTCAGTTTTATTGCCTTATAAAAAACAGGTCATAGCAATCTCTTAAAATGTTTTGCAATTCTGTTGTGTTGGTTGTAGCTTCTCCTGCTTCATGCTGCTGCTGCTGCTAAGTCTCTTCACTCGTGGCTAGACTAGTGGCTAGTCTCTTGCTTCATGCTCCTGCTGCTGCTAAGTCTCTTCACTCGTGGCTAGACTAGTGGCTAGTCTCTTCACTCTTCACTTCATGCTGCTGCTGCTGCTAAGTCTCCAACTCTTAGTGACTCCATGGACTGCAGCCCAGCAGGCTCCTCCACCCATGGGACTTGCCAGGTGAGAGTACTGGAGTGGGGTGCCATTGCCTTCTCCGTGTTTCATACTTGAGCTTATTTATCTGGGCCTTCTCTTTTTTCTTACTGTATCTGGCTAAAGGCTTATCAATTTAGTTTATCTTTTCAAAGAATCAATTATGGTTTCATTGATCTTTTCTATTTTTTAAAGTCTGACTTGTTTATTTCTGGCCTGATATTTTAAAAAGATTTTTTTGATGTGGACCACTTTTAAAGTCTGCATTGAGTTTGTTACGACATTGCTTCTGTTTTATGTTTTTTTTTTTTTTTTTTTTTGCCCCAAGACATGTGGGATCTTAGCTCCCCAACCAGGAATCAAACTTGCACCCTAAGCATTGGAAGATGAAGTCTTGACCACTGGACTTCCAAGGAAGTCCCTGGTCTGACTTTTATTATTTTGCTTCTTCTAGTAAATTTGGATTTTGTTTATTCTCTTTGCCTATTTTCTTTTGGTGTAAAGTTAGATTGTTTATTGGATATTTTTCTTATTTTATGAATTAGATTGTATTGCTATAAACTTTACTCTTAAAACTGTTTTAGCTGTATCACATAGATTTTGATTGGTGTGTTTTCCTTTTTCTTTGACTCCAGATATTTTTAAAATTTCTTCTTTGATTATTTCACTGACCTACAGGTGGTTTAGGAACATATTGTTTACGTCTCTGTGTTTATGGGGTGTTTGGCAGTTTTATTTTCTTGTAGTTGGTTTCTAGTTTCATACCTTTGTGGTCAGAAAAAAGGTGTGTTATGGTTTCAATATTCTTGAAGTTCCTGAGACTTATTCAGTGGCCTTGCATGTGATCTGCCCTAGAGGATATGCCACATGCATTTTGAAGAGTGTGTATTCTGCTGTTTGGGGATAAAATATTCTGTAGATAGCAATTCATTCTATCTGGTATAATAAGTCATTTAAAAGCACTGTTTCCTTACTGATTTTCTGTGACATTAAAATAAAAAAGAGCAATGTGATAACTACTTCACAGGTATTAGAATGGGTACTCTTAAAAAACAAAGAAAAGAAGATGGGCTGACTAGGAAGTGGAGAAATTGGAAGATTTTTGCACTGTTGATGGGAATGTAAATTGATACAACTACTATGGAAAGTACTTTGGAGATTTTCTCCCAGATTAAAAAACATTTACTATATGATCCAGTAATTGCATGTGTGAACTTGGAAAGCAGTATCTATAAGAGATATTTGGACAGCAATAGCAGCCTTCTTGACAATAGGGGAAAGGTAGAAGTAATCTAGGTGTTGAATAGATAAAATGATAGATGAATAGATAAGCAAAATGTGGTGTATATACATGATGGAATGTTACTCGACCTTTAAAAAATGAAGATATGTTCATTTACAGCAATATGAATGAACTTTGAAAAAATTATGCCAAGTGAAATAACCAGAGAGAAAAAGGCATATTCTGTGTTTTACTTACCTGTGGAATTTAAAGTAGCCTCTTTCATAGAGATAGAAAGTAAACGTTGGCTATCAGTGGTGGAGGTAAGGGGAAAATAAGGAGTTGTTGCTGAAGGGGTATGCAGTTCAGTTCCATGGGATGAAAAATTTCTGGAGATCTGTTACACAACAAGGTGAATATATTGAGCAATTGTAAACTGTGCACCTATGATGATTGGATGGCTGGATGGCACCAGCAGCTCAATGGGCATGAGTGTGGGCCAGCTCAGAGAGACAGTGCCAGACAGGGAAGCCTCAAGTCTGATGTGCTGCAGTTCACAGAGTCACAGAGCAGGACGTGACTTAGCAACTGAACACCACCAACAAGCTGCACACTTACAATTGGTTACAACAGAAATGTTATTTTAAACACAATAAAAATTGTTAATCTTTTAAAAAAGTAAGGAAACAGAATTCAAACTACAACATGGTCTTCAAATTTAAGATGTTTATTCTACACTTAATTAAGATAACTAGAGCTATGTCAGGCATATTATGGAGTACAATGGCTAGTTAGCACTGAACTCAAATTATAATCAGCCAGGAGACATGTGCTGAGAACCTGCAATGTGGCACAGGATACAATGCATGTATAGTGTGAGCAAACCAAATAAACTGCTGCTAAAATTGTAAAGAGATGTTCATTACAGTCTGAAATCTGGGTGACACAGACAAATGGAGATGTGCAGGGCTTTTAAAAGTCAGGTTTCCCAGACTACTGGAGAATTTCTACTCCATGGACTATCTGATGAACTTCCTTAAATTTATTCCAAAGTCAGAATTAATGCTCTTCTACTAGAACCTCCAATCCCTTATCATATGTATAATTAAATTTACATATCGATCATAATTGTACTATTCTGTAAGAGAAAAGATGTGTTTCCTTTTTCTCATCTTGGATTCAGATTCTCTGTGCTGTTCTTAGTCACTTAGTGTTGCCAAATCTTTGTGACCCCGTGGACTGTAGCCCACCAGGCTTCTCTATCCTTGGGATTTCCCAGGCAAGAATACTGGAGTGGATTGCCATGCCTTCCTCCAGGGAATCTTCTCAACCCAGGGATCAAACCCAGGTCTCCCTCATTGCAGGCAGATCCTTTACCATCTGAGGCCCAAGGGAAGCCCAAGAATATCGAAGTTGGTAACTTATCTCTTCTCCAGGGGATCTTCCAGAAATTGAACTGGGGTCTCCTGCATTGCAGGCAGATTCTTTCCCAGCTGAGTCACCAGGGAAGGCCCTAAGATATTATAAGTCCAGGAATTAAGATTAAGATATTATAAATCCAGGAATATCCTTTTGAAAATCCACAGAATGAAAGAAGAATAAGAGAGAGAAGGGAGAAGAAGGAGGAGAAGGAGAAAGAAAAAAAAAGGAGAAGGAGGAAGAGAAGTGTAAGAAGAGAAAGAAGGAGGGGGAGGGGAAAGACTAGGAGGAAGAGGAGGAGGACTAGCGGAGAACGAGGGGCAGAATGTGGAAGATGGAACAGTCGTGTAGCATGAGAAGATACCAAGGCATGCCAGACATGGAGCAGAACACTGCAGGAACTTATCAAAGAAAGAAATGCATTATATCAGAGAAGCACAGTAATAGATGTCAGCCTGCTCAGAGATGAGACAAATGGGACAAGAATCAAGCAGACACCTTGGAGTAGCTTCCGACTGAGCAACTGTGAGCAGCAATCAGATAAGTTAGCTGTCAGCCTCTCCCCACAGTCCTCCCGAGCAGGCAGACAAGGAGATGGAGGGTTGTGCTTAGAGAGGCAGGACACATCCCTACTGACCATCCAGGGTAGAGAGCACCACTGTGTCCACAGGGCCACCTCCTCATGATGATGGAGTGGATGACCCCACCAAAGGGAGGCATATGAGGCCACTGGGCTCTNAGTTGTGGTTAGAGAGGCAGGACACATCCCTACTGACCTTCCAGGGTAGAGAGCACCCTGTGTCCACAGGGCCACCTCCACATGGTGATGATGGAGTGGATGACCCCACCAAAGGGAGGCATATGAGGCCACTGGGCTCTGAATCCAGGCCGTGTGTTGGGTCCATGGAGCATGACGGTGGGGCTCTGAGTGGGCAGGTCAAGACAGAGGGTCCAGGATCGCCCAGGGAGTGTGGGACAGAGAGCAGGGAGCTGTGCTCTCTGCCAAGAAAGGGCATCTTCTCTCTCCATCTCCTGTCTCTAGGGCAGCCATCAGGACCTTAGAGATGTTTGAGCTGACAAAGCACCATTTTCTGTGGTCAGAAGTAGTCTGGCTGTGTGGCAGAAGGTCACTGGATCTTTGGGTATGAGATATCCACGTTGACTCCCTGCTGCTGTCTGAGGGGAGAAGCTCAGGACAGGGAGCACTAGGAGCGTCTGAAGCAGGAGCAGGGCTCCCTGCTGCCCTGTTGGGTGGTGGCATCAGTGAACAGAAGGGGGAGGGGAGGAACAGCCCGCTGCAGGATTGAGGGGAAGCATGGTCTTCCTAACTCCCCCTAATTGGCTGTGATGACCCAGCCTATCATCAAGAAAGGGGCCAGGCTGTGTCCTCAGATTCCCCTTCTAGGTGGTTCAGGGGAGATTATCAACCTCATGTTTACAGTAGATTTAGGGAAGGAGAGACAGGAATGGCCTGAGAGTTTATCTACTTACATACCTTCACTGGAAGTTGCTGAAATTGGGATATAAATTCTGTTTCAATATTCTGTTCACTGCTCTGACAGTTGTGTTATTCAAACTTTAAGATTAGGGTCTTGCCTCATCATTCACCATCATTTTTCTGGTGCCTTATCTGATCTCTTCATCTCACACTGTCATGTGGGGTCCATGATGTGCTTCCACACCATTGAATGAAATGAATGAAAGAATCACTTGGATGAAAGAAGAATGAATACTTCCAACCAAACCTCTGTCTCCCCCAGAGCCCTCATGTCCAGCCCTCAGGACATGGGGTCTCTCTCCACCCTCCGTCACGTGGCTGTGTGCTTCTGGCCCAGTCTCCGCAGGACATCCTTCACGTCCTTGTTTCTCAGGCTGTAGATGAGGGGGTTGAGCATCGGGATGACCAGGGTGTAGAAGACGGAGACCACCTTGCCCTGCTCCATGGACGCCACAGCTCCCGGCTGGGCATACATGACAAAGACAGTCCCATAAAAGAGGGACACAGCTGTCATGTGGGAGCCGCAGGTGGAGAAGAGCTTGTGTCTCCCTCCTCCTGAGCGCATCCTCAGGATGGTCACTGTAATGTAGCCATAGGAGACGAGGACCACAAGTGTGGTGCCCACGATGATGAGACCACAGATTCCAAACATGACCAGCTTGTTGATGGCTGTGTTGGCACAAGTGAGCTGTAGCAGGGGAATCACATCACAGAAGAAGTGGTTGATGTGGTTGGAGCTGCAGAACAGGAGGCTGAATGTGAAGCTGGTCTGCAGGATGGAGTTGAAGCAACCTCCACAGTAGGAGCCCAGCACCAGGCGGGCACAGATCGAGGGGCACATGGAGATGGGGTAGTGCAGGGGACTGCAGATGGCCACGAAGCGGTCATAGGCCATCACAGCCAAGAGGAATGCCTCAGTGGTGCCCATCATGGAGAAGAAGAAGAACTGGGTGGCACATCCCTCAAAGGTGATGAGCTTGGAGGAGGACAGGAAGGTGGCCAGGGCCTTGGGGGCGATGACAGACGAGTAGCACAGGTCCAGGAAGGAGAGGTTCTTGAGGAAGAAGTACATCGGGGAGTGCAGACGGGCATCCAGGGTGATGACCACGATCATGGTGAGGTTCCCCAACACGGCCACCATGTACAGGGCCAGGAACAGAGCAAAGAGCAGGGCCTGGGTGTGTGGACCTCCCTCAAATCCCTCTAGCACAAACTCCTGCAGAGGCATCTCTGAGAGGTTTCCATTTTTGGGGGGGTTGCATGGCCCCACGCTGGGCAACAAGAATTGGACAGCAGAGAGCAAGTGGAGACAGCAAGGGGAAGTCAGTCTAGGTCACCAGGTCACTTTCTCTTGGATAACAGGGGCCCTTCAGCACCTTACTGTTCACTGACTAAGAGACCACCAGCTACACAGTTCTCCAGATGAGCCCAGGTCGACCTGAAATATAAACATTTCCTCTGATTTACTAATTCCTAAGTATGCTTGAAACACTCACTCTGTGAGATGGCTCCAGGGGTCCTGCTGAGCTGAGAGTCTCCAGCATAAGGATGGCTTCCATGTCCTTGTCCTTGTTTTGCAGGACATGCTCTCCCTTCCCATGGGGATGGTCCTGAGCTGTGCCATTCCGGCACCTGCTCAAGTATCTAATCCTGCACCTTCCAGCCCTATTTTACTCATTTTTAATTTCAGAAATCATTAAGCAGCTGATACTATCAGGAACTGACCCAGTGATGGTTCTAACTCCAGNGAGTTAGTTAATGACTTAGTGAAGAATTGCTAACAAAGTTCAAGATAAACACAGAGGACCAGGGATTCCAATGCTGAGAGCTCTTTGCCCTGGAGACATAAACCAGTTTTGAAAAGGAAGTCTGAGAGGCCCAGTGCCCAGGCAGTGACTTTTTGCTGTGTTGCTTGTTTTGTGGAACTACTGGTGACATTAGAAAAAAAAAAACAAAAACAACTTGCAAAACATGTATCTGATACTCAGAACCACCAAGGATGCATCCACAGAAGTAAGTTACTAAAAAAGGAGACAGAGAGACAGGCTGAATCTGAATTGGAAGAGATAATGGTCAAGTGTTTTATCAAACCAATGGAGAATATTAATTTGCAGATTCATGAGCCCTATTAAATTAAAGCAGAGTTAATGCAAAGAACAGCACATTCATGTATATCAGAGTAAAAATATTTAAAACTGAAACAGAGGGAAAAGTCTTAAATGCAGCCTGAGGGAAAAAAGACTGTCCCTTCAAAGAATCTACCGCAGGAGTAAGACTGTCAGTTGGCTTTCCATCCATTTGTAGCAAATTGATTTTCAACAGGGTGCCAAGACCAACTAATAGGAAAAGAATAAAATCTTTAACAAACAGTGATGGAACAACTGGAAATCCACACGCAAAAAAAAAAGTATGAGTAGTGTGCTACCTCACACTACACACAAAAATGAACTCAACAGGAAAAGACCTAAAAGTAAGCACTGAAACTATTAGGATAGAAGAAAGTGAAGTCGAGTGAAGTCGCTCAGTCATGTCTGACTCTTTGTGACTCCGTGGACAGTAGCCAACCAGGCTCCTCCGTCCATGGGATTTTCCAGGCAAGAGTACTGGAGTGGTTGCCATTTCCTTCTCCAAGTACAGAAGAAAAGATCAGTGCAAATTGTCATGACCTGGGATTAATCAGCAGGTCCCTAAATATAACTCAAAAACACAAGCAACAATAGTAAGAAAATGATTGGATTTCATTGAAATTAAAATATTTTGTGTCTCAAAGGACATTATCAAGAAAATGAAAATAAAAACCACAAGATAAAATGTCTGAAAAGTATATATCTGTTAAGGACCTAGTCTCCATAAACCATAAAGAACTCTTACAACTCAGCAACAAAAAGACAATCAATTTTTTAAATGGGCAAAGGACTTGAATAAGCATTTCTCTAAAGAAGATACACAAATGCCTATTAAGTACAGGAGAAGATGTTCAACATCATTAGTCATTAGAGAAATCAGGGCTGAAGCCCAGTATGAGATCCACTCAACCCACTAGAATGTCTATAGTGAGAAAACAGAGAACAGCACCAGGCAGTGAGGATGCGGAGGAGATGGCACCATCACACAGCGCTCATGTACATGCGAAAGTGGCACCGCTGCTACAGAAAAGAGTCAAGCTACCATATTAGTAGCAACAGTCCCCTCTCAGGCATGTAGCCCAAGAGACTGAAAACATCAAGGCACTGAAAAGCTTGTACACAGATATTCATAACAGCCAGAAAGAGGATGTGGGCCAAATGCCCGTCAAATGACGAACAGACAAAACTTGACATAGCCGTAGAATGGAATAATGTTTAGCCGTACAGGGAATAAAGTCCTAACACAAGACACAATACGGAGAAGCCTCGGAAACAATGCTAAGCAAACAAACCAGAGGGAAGGGCACAAATTCTATGATTCCGTGGAAATGTCCAGAAAAGGCAAACTCGGAGACAAAAAGTATATTAGCAGTAGCCGGGGGCTGGGAGAGCAGGAGGGTGGAGACTGTTCTGAAGCTAGCTAGTGGTGATGACCGAACAACATCATGGATGTACTAAAACAGAAAGGAGAAACATACCTGTTTATACACTTTAAAATTGTGAAACTGTAAAATTTTTGTCATATAAGAATTGTTTCTCAATTTAAACATTAAAAATTATTTTAAAAAATGAAAGAAGGAAAGTGATATAAAAACATTTACCAGCAAGATAAAACTGAGAGAGTTTGTCACTAATGGACACAAACTACAGGAAATACTGAAAGATGATCTTCAGGTAGAAGGAAATTGGTCCCAGATGGAAACTCAGAGATGGCAGAAACAATGAAATCAAGGAAAAGGGCAAACATATTAAGATATCTAAATAAATATGGATTCTATAAAGTGCTTGAAGGTTAAAACAGAGAGAGATTTAAATACAGAACACCAAATATATGCAATTCAGGAGGGGTTAATTAAGGTACAAATAGTCTAAGGCTTTTTGTCTTGTTCAGAAAGTAAATAAAAATGCTACTGTGAGTTGTATTAATTCAAAAATGCAAGTTTAATTTTTTTGTAACAACTGAGAGAAAAAGTGAAGGAATGTGAAACATCCAAAGTAATATAAAGAAGAAATGGAATAATAATATTTTTCAGTGAATGCAAAAGAAGGAAGAAAATAAAGAACATAGGCAACCTACACTGTTGGTAGAAATGTAAATTGGTGCAGCCACTATGGAGAACGGGAGGCAGGTTCCTCGAAAACTAAACAGAGAGCTACCATACGATTCAGCGACCCCCCTCCTGGCCTGTGTCTGGAGAAAACCATGGTCTGAGAGGAAGCCTGCACCCCGGGTTCACTGCAGCACTGTTCACAGCAGCCGGGACATGGAAGCAACCTGAACGCCCATCAGCGGAGGAGAGGGTAGGAAGACGCGGCAATATGCCTACTGGAGTACTGTGCGTGTGTGCGCGCTCAGCGGCTCAGTCGCATCCGACTCTGCAGCTACATGCGCTGTAGCCCACCAAACTCCTCTGTCCAAGGAATTTTCCAGGCAAGAGCACCGAAGGGGGTTTCCATTTCCTTCTCCAGGGAATCTTCCTGACCCAGGGATCAATCGGCATCTCCTGCATTGGCAGGTGGGTTCTTCACTACTACCCACCTGGGGCTCAGCCATTAAAAAGAATGAAAAATGCCATTTGCAGCAACATGGATGGAAGAGATTGTCCTGCTGAATGAAGTCAGGCAAAGAGAAATACTGCGTGATATTGCATGCATGCCCAATCTAGAAAGAAATGATAGAAGTCTTTACAAGATAGAGACGGACTCACAGACTTAGAGAACAAACTTATGGTCACTAGAGAGGAAGCCTGGGGGGAAGGGATCGCTAGAGAGTACACACACAGCTGTATGTGATAGCTAGGAAGTTTGGGGTGCACACGCACACACAGCTGTATTTAAAATGGAAGCCAACAAGGACCTACTGTACAGCGCAGGGACTCTGCTCAATGTTATGCAACAGACTGAACGGGAAAAGAATTTGAAAAGGAGTGAATACATGTATATTAACCGAATAACTCTTCTGTACACTTGAAGCTATCACAGCGTTGTTGATCAAGCATATTCCAACATAAAACGTTAAACAAAGTTTAGAAAGAAATACCATGGTTACCTTAAGAGTCAGGACATTTCCAGGGGTCAGTGGAAGCTGGGGCTCCTGAGCAGCCAGGGCACGCGGGGCGCGGGGAATGCTGAGCTGAGACGGGGCAGGGCGTGTCTCGGCCTGCATGGCTCCTGGGCGGGGGTCTGCTTTGCAGCCACTCCTGGACCCCGCGTGTGACTCTGTGCACACCTCTGCATGTGTTGCAGTGAAGGTGGAGGGCTCGAGCACTTGTTGGTGTCCTGAAGCTGTGGCACTGGAGAGGGGTCCACGGGAGACCTGCCCTTGCTGATCTGGGGAGCAGCCGCCACCACCTCCTCTGAAGGAGCTCAAGCCAGACTGAAAGGGAACAGGTACAGTGCTTAATTCACTGCACAGACGCCACTTTCTTACGGATCAGACAGTCACCAGGATGAGTCAGAAGTAACCTTGCCTCGAGTCATGTGAGATGAACAAGCAGTTTTCCCCCCCTGCTTCCTCCCTCTCTAGACTCTTTCCTTTCAGGCTTGGTGACCAGTCTTTGCTTGTCCCCACCCAGGTTCTCTGACCACTTCCTCGTTTCCTTCAGTTCAGTGCAACTCAGTCGCTCAGTCGTGTCCGACTCTGTAGCCCCATGGACCGCAGCATGCCAGGCCTCCCTGTCCATCACCAACTCCTGCAGTCCACCCAAACTCATGTCCATTGAGTCAGTGATGCCATCCAACCATCTCATCCTCTGTCATCCCCTTCTTCTCCCGCCTTCAATCTTTCCCAGCATCAGGGTCTTTTCCAATGAGTCAGCTCTTTGTATCAGGTGGCTAAAGTATTGGCGCTTCAGCTTCAGCATCAGTCCTTCCAATGAATATTCAGGACTGATTTCCTTTAGGATGGACTGGTTGGATCTCCTTGCAGTCCAAGGGACTCTCAAGAGTCTTCTCCAACACCACAGTTCAAAGGCATCAATCGCCAGACCAGGCTGTATGCATGATACAGGATGCTCGGGCCTGGTGCACTGCGATGACCCAGAGGGATGGTATGGGGAGGGAGGTGGGAGGGGGGTTCAGGATGGGGAACACGTGTACACCTGTGGTGGATTCATGTTGATGTATGGCAAAACCAATACAATATTGTAAAGTAATTAGCCTCCAATTAAAATAAATAAATTTATATTAAAAAATTAAAAAATAAAGATGCAAAATAAAAAGGCATCAGTTCTTCAGCGCTTAGCTTTCTTTATAGTCCAACTCTCACATTCATACATGACTACTGGAAAAACCATAGCTTTGACTAGATGGACCTTTGTTGGCAAAGTAATTTCTCTGCTTTTTAATATGCTGTCTAGGTTGGCCACAACTTTCCTTCCAAGGAGTAAGCGTCTTTTAATATCATGGCTGCAGTCACCATTTGCAGTGACTGTGGAGCCCAAAAAATAAAGTCTTTCACTGTTTCCACTGTTTCCCCATCTATTTGCCACAAAGAGACGGGACTGGATGCCATGATCTTAGTTTTCTGAATGTTGAGTTTTAAGGCAACTTTGTCCCTCTCCTCTTTGACTTTCATCAAGAGGCTCTTTAGTTCTTCTTTGCTTTCTGCCATAAGGGTGGTGTCATCTCCATATCTGAGATTATTGATATTTCTCCCAGCAATCTTGATTCCAGCTTCTGCTTCCTCCAGCCCAGCATTTCTCATTATGTACCCTGCATATAAGTTAAATAAGCAGGGTGACAATATACAGCCTTGACGTACTCCTTTTCCTATTTGGAACCAGTCTGTTGTTCCATGTCCAGTTCTACCTGCTGCTTCCTGACCTGCATACAGGTTTCTCAAGAGGCAGGTTTCCCCATCTTCTCATTCTGTCTGAAACGTCTGCCTCTCTCTGTCCACCAGGCGGGTGTCACTAACTAGCTTTCTTGTCTTGCCGGGGACCCTCCGCAGCCCACTCTGCTGTGACTGTTCCCTCCTCTGTGCTATCAGCAGCCTGATCATGCCCCCTCTTGCTGCCCTGGTCAAGTCAGACTGCAGGTATTTGGCTCCATGTCTGTGGTCTGAGGCTGGCCTTGGTCTGTTATTTTTTCACCCCCAGCATGGGGTTGTACCTTAGTAGCGTGTGCTCAGGGTCTGGTGGTCCTGATCTGACCCTGAGCAATGCCTTGAAAGTGATGAAGTAGACGGTGGTGCTCTCTGTTTATAATGGAAACTGTCCCTTTAGTCTAAATGGCCCTGCAGCCCACAGGCAGGGCTGGTCAGGCAGGAGGGTGTCCCCACTTCCCCTGAGTGCTTACTGTATACACGGCCCTGCTGCCCCCTTACACACGTGGTCTCCTCCCACTCCTGCAGCCCTGCCGGGTGGTCGCCCTGACCTTACCCTGTCCAGGTGAGGGTCGTGACTCACTCAAGCCCACACACACAGGATCTGCTCGCCCAGGTCTCCTGAGCTCCTGACCCAGGTCTGTGCTGTGTCTGAGGTCGCATCAAGGACCCTCACCCCTCCCCATTCACCTCTGGCTTCCCACGCTGCCGTGAAGCGCCAGTGGGGAGGGGGTGGGGGAGGATGCTGGGGTCTCAGCAAGCATCAGGCCGGCGCTCCGGGTTCTGGAGTGGGAAGCCCCTGGGTCTCAGCGGAAGCAGGGGAGTCTATCAGCTCACCCACCCGCCCAGCTCCTGTTGCATCACCCAGGCAGCAGGTCAGGCCCCCGCCTTGGGGTCACTGTGCTGGGGAGATCTCTCTACCTGGCATGGTGGCACTCGCTGCCTCCGGTGGCTAATTAGGTGAGCCGGTCTGCATCCCAGCCTCTGCAGTGAACTGGGACTCCGCGTTCTCCTGGGTCCCAGTCACCAGCCCTTGTCTGATACTGCTTCACCTCAAGGTCCAGGGAGCAAAGCCCAGAAGCCCCTCAGCTTCCAGAGGGGCAAACAGGAGACAAGCCCAGATTCAAGGAACCAGCCCCGTGGCCCTCAGTGGACATGTCCCCCTGGGGCGGCAGGGGTGGGCCCCTGGGTCCAAAGCTGTTCCATCCGCCCCTCCCCGCTGCCACCCAAAGCATGCTATTCTCCGTGTCGTAAATGACTGGTAAGGAACAAAATCTTCCTCAGGGCCCCTCTGGACTCCTCCTTCCAGTGGGTCCTGACCTTGTGCAAGTCACTCCCCATGAGAGAGAGAAGACCACCCTAAATATATTTCTTTCCCAAGGGAGGATGGAGGAAAGTGAAGCATGATAATTGAAAAATCTTGATTCTCAAAACCATAAAAGTGTCTGACAAAGTCAGGCAAATAGAAGGTGTTTGGAGCCAGCTGTGAGGATGCCCCTGTGTCTTTGCCAATCACTGACCTAACCTTGGCCAGCAGTTTGATGTCTTCACTTCTGAAACCATGAATGGAGGAGGTGGCATCAGTGGGCATGTGCATTTTGTAGAATTTGATATTTCCTTACAAAAATATGGTCACGCTACACATCAGGTCTGCAATTTTTTTAACCAAACACTGCAATCTTTGTCATTCTAAGCCAGGCTTTCAGTGTCTCCAATGTATGGGAAGATCCTAGTTTGTTGACTGAACTCCACGAAAATGAATATTTAGGATATCACATTATTTTTTTTTGTTACAGTCAACACTTTAAAATTTGCCTAACAAAGTGTTGACTGTAGGTATAATATTGTACAGCGGAACTCTAGAGCTTATTCATCTTGTTTGAATGAAAATTTATGCCTCCTAAATAATAACTCTGTCCAGTTGCATTGCAACCACCTGCTTGCTGCTGATTCTATGAATCTGAGTATTTTAGACACCTCAAATGAGCAGAATAATACAATTTTGTGATTGGCTTATTTTACTTAGTATAATAAACTCCAGGTTTACCCACGCTTTTGCATAGTGCAAAATTTTCCTTTGTAAAAAAGTGTTTTATTTTTCAGTTATAAAAGTATGATAACACATTTACAGGAGACTTGGAAAATACAGAGCAGATTACATATAGTTCCACTATATAACTATTTTTTAAGTAGATAAGATTCTTAGTTGGAGTTTCAATATTAATAGAAAAAAATAATTATTAATCATGTTCTCAAAAATTAATAGAATAAATAGACAAAAAGTAGAAGGATATAGTAGACCTGAAAAGCACTATATACCAATTCAATATAGTTAAGATTTACACAATTTTCACTCAACAGCAGGATACAAATTCTACTCAAGTTCCCATAGAGTATAAACGAGGAGACACTGGAACATATACAGGGACATAAAACAAAGTGCAGAAATAAGGCGTTGAAATCACACAGAGGCTCTCTTATTACTGTGGAATTATGTTAGAAAAAAATATCAAAAATATTTGAAAATAGCCCACATATTTTCAATTGCCATGTGACGTTTTCCAAGAGAGCTCTTTGAGTTAGCCATTGAAAACCTGATAAAATTAAAAGAATGGAAAAACACAGAGGGTGATTGTAGAGAGGGAAGTATTTAAATGAGTAATTAATATCAAAATGATAAATTAATCTCAAAGATTTTTTTTAATCCTATTTTTGGAAATTAAATGTCCACTTTTAAATGATGGGTGTGTCTTCATGTACCCCAATGTTCATTGCAGCACTGTTTATAATAGCCAGGACATGGAAACAACCTAGATGTCCATCAGCAGATGAATGGATAAGAAAGCTGTGGTACATATACACAGTGGAGTATTACTCAGCCATCAAAAAGAATTCATTTGAATCTGTTCTAATGAGATGGATGAAACTGGGACCTATTATACAGAGTGAAGTAAGCCAGAAAGAAAAGCACCAATACAGTATACTGACACATATATATGGAATTTAGAAAGATGGCAATAATGACCCTGTATGCGAGACAGCAAAAGAGACAAAGATGTATAGAACGGACTTTTGGACTCTGTGGGAGAGGGAGAGGGTGGGATGATTTGGGAGAATGGCATTGAGA
>SJYH01000834.1:234479-256037 GCA_006408735.1 Sylvicapra grimmia
CAAATTAAAAAAAAAAAAAAGAATAAAATAACTAAGAGTAAATCTAACTAAAGAGGTGAAAGACCTATACTTTGAAAACTATACAACATTGATGAAATAATTTAAAATTATACAAATAATTGGAAAGCTATATCATGTTCAGCTCATAAGCTAGAAGAATTAATTTTATTAAAATATCCATATTAACTAAGTCAATTTATGGATTTAATGCAATCCTTATCAAAATCTCATTGATAATTTTAAAGAACTAAAAGAAACAATTCAAAATTTATATGAAAACAAAAATGACCTTAATTAGTCAAAGCAAACTTGAGAAAGAACAAAGCTGGATGTATCACAGTTCCTGATTTCAAATAGCCCTCCCCTCCAAAAAAAATAGACAAATAGATCAACAGAACAAAGAGCCCAGAAATAAACCCATATGATTTATAAGATGAAATAACCTATGATAAAAGAGATAAGGATATACAATGGGGAAAAGACAACCTTTTCAATAAATTATATGGGGAAACTGGACAGCTACATGGAAAAGAATGAATGTGGACCACTCACTCCCATCATATATAAAAATAAACTCAAGATAGATTGAAGACTTAAATGTAAGACTTGAAACCATAAAACTTCTAGAAGAAAATATAAGCAATATGCTCTTTCACATTAGTGTTAGCAGTATTTTGGGGATATATCTCCTCAAGTAAGGGAAACAAAAGCAAAAATAAATGGTAGTGCAACAAATTAAAACGATTTTGCAGGGCAAAACAAAAAAGACAGCAAACTGAGTAGGATAATGTATTCATAAACAATATATTTAATAAGACAAATATTCAAAGGTTAATATCGAAAATATCAAATATTTCATACAATTCAGTATCAAAAAATAAAATCTGATTTTAAAATGGGCAGAAGACCTGAAAAGATATTTTTCCAAAGAAGACACACAGATGGCCAACACATATGGGAAAAAATACTCAACATCATTAATTATCAGGAAAATGCAAATCAAAACCACCATGAAATTTAACCTCATAACTTTCAGANTCGAAAATATCAAATATTTCATACAATTCAGTATCAAAAAAAAAATCTGATTTTAAAATGGGCAGAAGACCTGAAAAGATATTTTTCCAAAGAAGACACACAGATGGCCGACACATATGGGAAAAAATACTCAACATCATTAATTATCAGGAAAATGCAAATCAAAACCACCATGAAATTTAACCTCATAACTTTCAGAATGGCTATCATCAAATACAGGACAAATAACAAGGGTTGGTGGGGATGTGGAGAAAAGGGAATCTTGATACACTATTGGTCATATAAATTGGTACCGTCACTACAGAAAACAGTATGGATATTCCTCAAAACATTAAAAATAGAACTACCATATGGTCCAACAATTCAACCACTGGCTATGTTTCTGAAGAAAACAAAAGCACTAATTCAAAAAGATATCTACACTCCTCTATTCACTGTAGCATTATTTATAAAAGGCAAGATATGGAAGCAACCTAGGTGTCCACTGATAGATGAATGGGAATAGAAGTGGTATGTATAGGTATAAACACACACACAATTGAATATTATTCATCCTAAAAAATGAAATCTTGTCATTTTTGACAATACTGATGGATCTAGAGGGTATTGTGCTGAATGAAACATGTCAAACAAAGACAAATACCTATTATTTCACTTATATGTGCAATCTTGAAAACAAAACAAGCAAAATGAAAACACATTCACAGAGAGGAAGTCCACACGGGGCTAGGAAATCAGGCAAAATAGGTAAAGGGGATTAAGAGACAATCTTCCAACTATAAAATAAACAAGTCATAGGGATGTAATATACACCATAAGAAATGTGGTCACTGTAATAATTTTGAATGAGGACAAATGGGCACTAGGCTTATTGTGGTGATAATTTTTAATGTAATTAAAGGTCACATCATTATGTTGTACACTTGAATCTAACATAACATGTATACAAATATATTCAATAAAAAATAAAATGATTGATTTTAGTCAGTTAATTTTTGCATACATAGAGCAATGAANAAAAAAAAATGATGGGTGTGTCTAAGATGCCATAAGAAGGAAAATCTGAAGACATTTGTAACAATAAAAATGAAAAGAGAATTTGTCAGAATTTGTTGCATGCGCTGAAGCCACTCATGCAACTAAATGTGACGTGGCATCTTGAATAAGGTGCGCGAAGCAAACAATAGACACTAGCATAAAAGTCTGTGAGCAAAACCCCGCTTTTCTGAAAGGGTAAATCGTATTCCAGCGTGTGTGCAGACAACGGTCTCTTTGTGCTCTCACCTGTCGATGGACACTTGGATTGTTTCCGCATCCTGGCAGTCGTGAAAACTGCAGCACTGAGCCCAGGAATGCTGAAATCTCCTCCAGATGCTGATTCCAATCCTTTTGGAAAAATACCCAGAAAGGGGACTGTTCATTCACGTGTAGTTCTAGTTTCCATTTTTTGAGAAACGTTTATACTTTTCACATAGACGTGCATCACTCTGCGTTATCATCCACACTGTACAATTTCTCCACATCCTTGCCAAAATCCGTTGCCGTGCATTTCCAGTTTTGAAAATAGCCATCCTGACAAGTATTAGATGATATTTCACTTTGCTTTTGACTTGAATTTCCCTGATGATTAGTGATGTTGAGCATTTTTCAGTGTGTCTGTTGAATGTTTGTATGAATACATCTTCTTTGGAGAACTGTCTGCTTAAGTCCTTGGCCTATTTATGTTTTTGTCCCTTTGTTGTGTCCGACTTTTTGAGACGGCATGAACTGCAGCATGCCAGGCTTCCTTCCCTGTCTTTCACTATCTCTCAGAGTTTGCTCAAATTCATGTTCATTGAGATGGTGATACCATCCAACCATCTCATCCTCTGTGTCCCCTTCTCCTCTTGCCCTCAATCTTGCCCAGCATCCAGGTCTTTTCCAATGAGTCAGCTCTTTGTATCAGGTGGCTAAAGTATCTGAGCTTCAGCTTTAGCATCAATCCTTCCAATGAATATTCAGGGTTGATTTTCTTTAGGATTGACTGATTTGATCTCCTTGCAGTCTAAGGGACTCTCAAGAGTCTTCTCCAACAACACATTTCAAAAGCATAAATTCTCCAGCACTCAGCCTTCTTTATGGTCCAACTCTCACATCCATACAGACTACTGGAAAAACTATAGCTTTGACTATACAGGCCTTTGTCAGGAAAGTGATGTCTCTGATTTTCAATACACTGTCTAAATTTGTCATAGCTTTTCTTCCAAATTTTTCTTCCACCCTTATGGCAGAAAGAGAAAGAAAACTAAAGAGCCTCTTGATGATGTGAAAGAGGAGAGTGAAAAAGCTGGTTTAAAACTCAACATTCAAAAAACTAAGATCATGGCATCTGCTCTCATCACTTCATGGCAAATAGATGGGGAAACAGTGGAACAGACTTTATTTTTGGGGGCTTGGCTCAGAGATTAAAGCATCTGCCTCCAATGCGGGAGACCCGGGTTCGATCCCTGGGTCGGGAAGATCCCCTGGAGAAGGAAATGGCAATCCACTCCAGTATTCTTGCCTGGAGAATCCCATGGACGGAGAAGCCTAGTAGGTTACAGTCCACAGGGTCGCAAAGAGTCGGACACGACTGAGCGACTTCACCTTCACCTAAAATCACTGCAGATGGTGATTGCAGCCATGAAATTAAAAGACGCTTGCTCCTTGGAAGAAAATCTATGACCAACCTAGACAGCATATTAAAAAGCAGAGACATTACTTTGCCAACAAAGGTCCGTCTAGTCAAGGTTATGGTTTTTCCAGTGGTCAGGTATGGATGTGAGAGTTGGACTGTGAAGAAAGCTGAGTGCCGAAGAATTGATGCTTTTGAATTGTGGTGTTGGAGAAGACTCTTGAGAGTCCCTTGGACTGCAAGGAGACCCAACCAGTCCATCTTAAGGTAAATCAGTCCTGAATATTCATTGGAAGGATTGATGCTGAAGCTGAAACTCCAATACTTTGGCCACCTGATTCAAAGAATTGATTCACTGAAAAAGACCCTGATGCTGGGAAAGATTGAAGGCAGGAGGAGAAGGGGATGACAGAGGATGAGATGGTTGGATGCTATCACCGCCACAATGGACATGAGTTTGAGTAAACTCTGGGAATTGATGAGGGACAGGGAAGCCTGGCATACTGCAGTCCATGGGGTCACAAAGAGTTGGACACGACTCAACTGAACTGAACTTTCTTCCAAGGAGCAAGTGTGTTTTAATTTCATGGCTGCAGTCACCATCTGCAGTGATTCTGGGGCCCAAGAAAATGAAATCTGTCACTGTTTCCACTTTTGCCCCATCTGTTTGCCATGAAGTGATGGGAGTGGATGCTCTGATCTTAGTTTTTTGAATGCTGATTTTTAAGCCAGCTTTTCCACTCCCTCTTTCTCCCACATCAAGAGATTCTTTAGTTCCTCTTCAGTTTCTACCATTAGAGTGGAATCATCTGCCTATGTGGGGTTGTTGCTATTTCTCCTGGAAATCTTGATTCCAGCTTCTGATTCATCCAGCCTTGTATTTCACATGATGTAGTCTGCATATAAGTTAAGTTAAGCAGGGTGACAATATACAGCCTTGACATACTCCTTTCCCAATTTTGAACCAGCCTGTTGTTCCATGTCTGGTTGTAACTGTTACTTCTTAACCTGCAAACAGGTTTCTTGGGAGGCAGGTAAGATAGTCTGGTATTCCCATCTTTTTAAGAACTTTCCACAATTTGTTGTGACCCACACAGTCAAAATCTTTACTGTAGTCAATGAAACAGAAGTAGATGCTTTTCTGGAATTCCCTTGCTTTTTCTCTGATTCAGCAAATGTTGGCAATTTGATCTCTGGTTCCTCTGCCTTTTCTAAATTCAGCTTGTTTGAATTGTAGGAATTCCTTAAATATTGGGAGATTAACCTCCTATCAGATATATGCTGTGCTTTTTGCTCAGTCTTGTCCCTCTTTGTGATCCCATGAACTGTAACCTGCAAAGCTCCTCTGTCCATGGGATTCTCCAGGCAAGGATACTGGAGTGGGCTTCCATGCCCTTTTCCAGGGGCTCTTCCTGACCCAGGGATCGAACCTAGGTCTCCTGCATTGTAGGCAGATTCTTTACCATCTGAGCCAGCAGAGAAGCCCTATCAGATAGTTTGCAAATACTTTCTCTCATATCCATTTTACTTTGTTGAGGGTTTCCTTTGTTGTGCAGCTTTTTAGTTTGACATAATCCTATTCATCTGTTTTATTTTTAAATTAATTTTTACCAGAGTACATTGTGGGATGAATTTGGAGATGGGGATTGACATACATATACTATTGATACTGTGTATAGAATAGATAACAAATGAGAACCTATTCTATAACTCTACTCCATGATCTGTGGTGACCTAAATGGGAAGCAACTCCAAAAATGAGGAGCTGTATGTATAGGTATAGCTGACTTACTTACGTATCCTATATACGTATAGCTGTAAAGCAAAGATAATCAGGTATACATATACGTATAGCTCCTCTTATAGCTACATACAGCTCCTCTTTTTTGGATTTCCTTCCCATTTAGGTCACCACAGAACATGGAGTAGAGTTACACAATAGTTTTTCATTTGTTATCTAATCTATATACGGTATCAATAGTGTATGTATGTCAATCCCTATCTCCCAGTTCATCCCCCATATATTTGTTCTCTACATCTGTCTCTGTTTCTGTTTTGCAATAAGATTATTGATACAGTCTTTCTAGATTCCACACACATGCGTTAATATACAATATTTGTTTTTCTCTGTTGGTTTTCTTCATTCAGTGTGATAATCTCTAGGTCAGTTCACGTTTCTGCAAATGGCATGGTTTTGTTCTTTTTAATGATTGATTAATATTCTATCACATATACATACCACATTGTCTTTATCTGTTACTCTGCTGATGGACATTTAGGTTGATTCCGCATCCTGGCTATTGTAGATCATGCTGCAATGAACGTTGGGGTGCATGTGTCTTTCTGAATTATGGTTTATCCTGGGTATATGCCCAGTAGTGGATTGTTGGGTCATGTGGTAATACTATTTTTAATTTTTTAAGGAACAGTTCTCCATAGTGACTGTATCAGTTTACATTCCTGCCACCAGTGCAAGAGTGTTCCTTTTTTTCCCACACCCTCTCTAGCATTTATTGTTTGTAGATTTTTAAATAATGGCCATTTTTACAGATGTGAGATTATACCTCATTATAGTTTTGATTTGCATTTCTCTAATAGTTAATGATATTTAGCATTTTCCCATGTGCTTGTTAATCATCTGTATGTCTTCTTTGGAAAAATGTCTATTTAAGTCTTCCACCCATTTTTTTTTTTTTATTGTTTTTGATATTGCACTGCATGAGCTGTTTGCATATTTTGGAGATTAAACCTTTGTCACTTGCTTCATTTACAAATGTTTTCTCCCATTCTGAGGATTGTCTTTTCATCTTGTTTATAGATTCCTTTGTTATGCAGAAGCTTTTAAGGTTAATTAGGTCCCATTTGCTAATTTTCATTTATATTTTCATTGCTCTAGGAGGTAGGTAGAAAAAGATACTACAATTTATGTCAGAATGTTCTGCCTATGTTTTCTTCTAAGAGTTTTATAGTGTTTGACCTTACACTAAGGTCTCTAATCCATCTTGAGTTTGTTTTTGTGCATGGCATTAGTGAGTGTTCTAATTTCATTGTTTTATAAGTAGCTGCCTAGTTTCTCCAGCACCGCTGATTGAAGAGGCTGTCTTTTCTTCACTGTATGTTCTTGCTTCCTTTTTCACAGATCAGGTGATAATATGTGCATGGGTTTATCTCTGGATTTTCTATCCTGCGGTTTTCATTTCCATTTTTGTGCCAGTACCATGCTGCGCTGTGCTTAGCCACTCATGTCCGACTCTTTGCAACCCCAGGGACTGTAGCCTACCAGGCTCCTCTGTCCATGGGATTCTCCAGATAAGAATACTGAAGTGGGTTGCCATGCCCTTCTCCATGGAATCTTTCCCACCCAGGGATCAAATCCAGGTCTCTAGCTCTGGCAGGTGGATCCTTTACCACTGGGGCACCAGGGAAGCATATTTCATCTTTGCTGTGCTTAGTCACTCAGCCGCATCGACTCTTTGCAGCCCCATGGACTGTGGCCCACCAGGCTCCTCTGTCCACGGGGATTCTCCAGGCCAGAATACTAGAGTGGGTTGCCATGCCCTCCTCCAGGGGGTCTTCCTGACCGAGGGGTTGAACCCCAGTCCCCAGCCTTGCAGGTGGAGTCTTTACCAGCTGAGCCACCAGGGAAGCTCAAGAATACTGGAGTGGGTTGCCATGCCCTCCTCCAGGGGGCCTTCCTGACCGAGGGGTTGAACCCCGGTCCCCAGCCTTGCAGGTGGAGTCATAACCAGCTGAGCCACCAGGGAAGCCCATGCTGTCTTCTCCACTGCAGTTTGTAGTGTGGTCTGCAGTCAGGGGCTTTGGTTACTGTAGCTCTGCTTTTCTTCCCCGAGATTGCTTTGCCTATTCAGTCTTTCGTGTTTCCATAGAAATTATAAAACTCTCTGTTTTAGTTCTAAATATCATTGGTGATCTGATAGTTCCACTTGCTTAGTTTTCTTTTTGTTGTCTGCTCCAAGACCAATATCTTGAAGATTTTCTCTTATATTTTCATCTACAAGTTTTACCATTTCAGTTTTCATGTTTAAGCCTTTAATCCATTTCAAGTTAATGTTTGTGTGTGCTGTAAGATGAGGATCCCATTTCGTTCTTTTGCATGTGATATACAATTTTCCTAACACTATTTGTTGAAGAAGCTATACGTTCCCTATTATGTATTTTTGGCACCCATGTCAAGGATCAGTTGATCATATATGCATTGATTTTTTTCTGGGCTGTCTATCCTGTTCCACTGATCTGTAAATCTGTCTGTATGTCAGTATCATACTCGTTTGAATCTTGTAGTTTTGTAATGTATTTTAGAACTAGGACATGTAATACTTTCAACTTTGTTCTTCTTTCTTAAGAATGATTTGCATATTCATAGTCCTTTGTGATTCCATATGAATCCAGAAAAAAATTTTCTCTTTAAAAAGTGTCATTGAGATTTTGATAGAAATCGTGTTTAATCTGTAGATCATTTTAGGTAGTAAGGGCATTTTAAGAATATTAAATCTTTAAACAGTGATTGGAATGACTTTGAAGGTGGAGGAATGGGCTACAAGCCAAGGAATGGAAGCAGGCTCTAGGAGCTGGAAAAGGCAAGGAAACTGATTTTCCTCTAGAGCTTGCAGGAGGAACACAGTTCAAGAGACAATTTCATTTTGACCCATTGAAACTGACTTGGGCTTCTGCCTTCCAGAACTGTAAGAGGATAAATTCACACTGTACTTTTCTCAATGTTAAATCTTTAACATTCTTATGCTCTACTGACTGAGCCAGCTGGGCAGCACAGAAAGATACTACATCTTTGGAGAAAAGCACATCAATATTTTACTACTGTCTACTGTATGAGTCTAATAGATACACTTTATCAAGTGAAAACATTGCCATGAAGTTTCATATAAATACTACTTTAGCTGGATTACCTAAGTTTTGATATGCAGAGTTTTCAGTATCATTTAGTTTTACCTACTTACCTAGTCATTATTTCTTCTTTGACTTGAGAGTGACTTAAAAGAATGTGTCTTAAATTTCCCAATATTTAAATTTTATTTCTTATGGACATCTACTTAAAGACATTCAATTAGGCTATGCTTGACCAGCTGAGCTACCAGGGAAGGCCAAGAATACTGGAGTGGGTAGCCTATCCCTCCAGGGGATCTTGCTGACTGGGGAATCAAACCAGGGTCTCCTGCATTGCGGGCGGGTTCTTTTCCACCTGAGCCCCCAGGGAAGCCCTGAAAGCAGTGTATGCATGCCTGCTTAGTCACTCCAGTCCTGTCTGACCCTTTGCGACCCTGTGTACTGCAGCCACCAGGCTCCTCTCTCCATGGGATTCTCCAGGCAAGGATCCTGGAGTGGACTGCCATGCCCTCCTCCAGGGGATCTTCCCAACCCAGGGATCAACCCAGATCTCCCGCATTGCAAGCAAACTCTTTACCATCTGAGCCACCAGGAAAGCCCATATGCACCCAGCATAGGTGCTCCTAGATACATAGAGAATGAACAGGTGTGAAGGAAGAAACAGACAATGCAACAGCAGCAGGAAATTTCAGTGGCCCCTTTAGCCGTGGGTAAATTATCCAAACAGAAAACCAAGCAGGAAACATCAGACTCTAACATTAGAGCAGATGGACTTAGCATTCACCAAACATTCCATCCCACAGCAACAGAGTACATGCTCTTCTCAGTCACACCTGAAGTATTCTCCAGGCAGACCAGATGTTAGGTCACAAAAAGATGTTTTAATACATTTAAGGAGACTGAAATCAGGTTAAGTATTTATTCTTACCACATATGTATGAATCTAGAAATTAAATACAAGAAGAAAAATAGATAGTTTACAGTTATATGGGGCTCAAACATTATACTACTGAGAAACCAACATATCAAAGATGAAATCAAGAGAGAAATAAAAAATCTATTGAGACAAGTGAAAATACAGCATATCAAAACTTGTGAGATGCAGCAAAAACAATTCTAAGAAGGAAGTTAATGATAATATGTACCTACATTAAGAAATAGGAAAGAGCTCAAACAAAGTAACCATACAATTCAAGGAACTAGCAAAAGCAAAAAAAAAAAAAACCTCAAAGCTAGTAGAAGAATTTCTTACTTCATTACTTTTCAGTTAATTTCCCTTTTTATTTTCCCTTTCACTCAAGGTACATTTAGAAACATGTTTCTAAGTCTCCAAAAGTTAGGATTTTCACCCTTTGAATACATATTTTAAATTTTATTGTATATGACCAAATGAATTTTTAAAAATATTTATTTATTTTTAATTGATTGATGATTGGTTTACAATATGGCCTTCCCTGATGGCTCAGCTGGTAAAGAATCAGCCTGCAAAGTGGGAGACCTGGGTTCAATTCCTGGGTTGGGAAGAGAAGCAAAAGGCTACTCACTCCAGTATTCTGGCCTGGAGAATTCCATGGACTGTACAGTCCATGGGGTCACAAAGAGTAGGACACGACTGAGTGACTTTCACTTTCACTTTACAATATTGGTTTGATTTCTGCCATACATCAGCATGAATTAGCCACTTAAACTTATAAAGATTTCAATCTATGTCAAAGCAAAGATGTAATTTTGGAATATTCTATAAATAAACAAACAAAATAAACCCAATATATACTTTATAAACTGAAATATATTCAATGTGCAACATCATGTTATAGATGTACAATATAGTGATTCACAATTTCTAAATGTTTTACTTAATTTATATTTAGTATAAAATATTGGCTATATTCCCTATGCTGTACAATATATTCTTGTGGATTATATAGGTAATAATTTATACCTCAACCGCTTCCCCTATATAACCCCTACTCCCTTCCCTCTCCCCACTGGTAACTAGTAGTTTGTTCTCTATATCTGTGAGTCTGTTTCTTTTTTCTTATATTCACTAATTTGCAGAGTTTTATAGATTCCACATATAAGTGATAATAATACAGTATTTGTCTTTCTCTGTCTGATTTATTTCACTTAGCATAATGTCCTCCAAATGCAACCATGTTTTGCACATGGCAAAATTTCATTCTTTTTATTTTATTCTTCTTGTGGACTACTATCTAGACCATAAAGAAGGCTGAGTGCCAGAGCTGATGCTTTAGAACTGTGGTGTTGGAGAAGACTCTAGAGAGTCCCTTGGACTGCAAGGGGATCAACCAGACAATCCTAAAGGAAATCAGTCCTGAATATTCATTGGAAGAACTGAGGCTAAAACTGAAGATCCAATACTTTGGCCACCTGATGTGAAGAGCTAACTCATTGGAATAGACCCTGATGCTGGGAAAGATTGAGGGCAAAAGGAGAAGGGGGCAGCAGAGGATGAGATGGTTGGATGGCATCAGTGACTCAATAAACATGAATTTGAGCAAACTCCGGGAGATAGTAGAGGACAGAGAAGCCTGATGTGCTGCAGTCCGTGGGGTCACGAACAGTTGGACACAACTTAGTAACTGAAAATCAACTATATATATATATAAATAGCACGTTTTTTAATTCATTCATCTGTTGATGAACACTTAATTCGCTTCCTTTACTGACATTTGTAGATTGCTATGAACATTGGGATTCACATATCTTTTCAAATTAGTATCTTTTTTTTTTCTTTTTCTATTTTTTACTATACTCAGTTCAGTTCAGTCACTCAGTCGTGTCCAACTATTTGCGACCCCATGAATTGCAGCACACCAGGCCTCTCTGTCCATCACCAAATCCTGGAGTCCACCCAAACCCATATCCATCGAGTCACTGATGCCATCCAACCATCTCATCCTCTGCCATCCCCTTCTCCTGCCCTCAATCTTTCTCAGCATCAGGGTCTTTTCCAATGAGTCAACTCTTTGCATCAGGTGGCCAAAGTACTGGAGTTTCAGCTTCAACATCAGTCCCTCCAATGAACACCCAGGACTGAACTCCTTTAGGATGGACTCTTTGGATGTCTTTGCAGTCCAAGGGACTCTCGAGAGTCTTCTCCAACACCACAGTTCAAAAGCACCCATTCTTCAGGGCTCAGGTTTCTTTATAGTCCAACTCTTACATCCATACATGACTACTGGAAAAACCATAGCTTTGACTAGATGGACCTTTGTTGGCAAAGTAATGTCTCTGCTTTTTAATATGCTGTCTAGGTTGGTCATAACTTTCCTTCCAAGGAGTAAACTTCTTTTAATTTCATGGCTGCAATCACCATCTTCAGTGATTTTGGAGTCCGGAAAAATAAAGTCAGCCACTGTTCCCACTGTTTCCCCATCTATTTGCCATGAAGTGATGGGACTGGATGCCATTATCTTAGTTTTCTGAATGTTGCTCTTTAAGCCAACTTTTTAACTCTCTTCTTTCACTTTCATCAAGAGGCTCTCTAGTTCTTCTTCACTTTCTGCCATAAGGGTGGTATCATATGCATATCTGAGGTTATTGATATTTCTCCCAACAATCTTGATTCCAGCTTGTGCTTCTTCCAGCCCAGCATTTCTCATGATGTACTCTGCATAGAAGTTAAATAAGCAGGGTGACAATATACAACCTTGACGTACTCCTTTTCCTATTTGGAACCAGTCTGTTGTTCCATGTCCAGTTCTAACTGTTGCTTCCTGACCTGCTTACAGGTTTCTCAAGAGGCAGGTCAGGTGGTCTGGTATTCCCATCTCTTTCAGAATTTTCCACAGTTGTTTATTGTGATCCACACAATCAAAGGCTTTGGCATAGTCAATAAAGCAGGAATAAATGTTTTCCTGGGTCATGTGGTGGTTCTATTTTCAGTTTTTTGAGAACCATCTATATTGTTTTCCACAGTGGCTGTACCAATATGCATTTCTACCAATAGTGTACAAGGGTTCCCTTTTCTCCACACCCTTACTAACATTTGTTGCTTGTGTTCATTTTGATGATAGCCATTCTGACAAGTATGAGGTGATATCTTATTGTGGTTTTAATTTGCATTTCCCTGATAGTTAGTGATGTGAAACATCATTTTACAGCCTGTTGGCTATCTATATTTCCTCTTTGGAAAAATATATTTTCAGGTCTTCTGCCCATTTTTTAATAAGACTGTTTCTTTGTTTTTTTGATGTTGAGTTGTGTGAGCTGTTTATTTACTCTAGATATTAACACCTTGTCAGTCATATCATTTGCAAATATTTTCTTCCATTCAGTATTTCCTCTTTGACCCTTCCATGCCATTTTGTTTTAGATGTATTTATAGATAAAGTATCAAAAACCATGTAGCTTTTTTAAAAATCATACTAAGAGCAATTACTTTGTCAACAAAGGTCTGCCTAGTCAAGGCTATGGTTTTTCCAGTAGTCATGTATAGATGTGAGAGTTGGACTGTGAAGAAAGCCGAGTGCCGAAGAATTGATGCTTTTGAACTGTGGTGTTGGAGAAGACTCTTGAGAGTCCCTTGGACCGCAAGGAGATCCAAACAGTCCATCCTAAAGGATATCAGTCCTGGGTGTTCATTGGAAGGACTGATGAAGAAGCTGAAATTCCAATACTTTGGCCACCTGATGCGAAGAGTTGACTCATTGGAAAAGACTCTGATGCTGGGAGGGATTGGGGGCAGGAAGAGAAGGGGACGACAGAGGATGAGATGGCTGGATGACATCACTGACTCGATGGACGTGAGTCTGAGTGAACTCCGGGAGTTGGTGATGGACAGGGAGGCCTGGTGTGCTGCGGTTCATGGGGTGGCAAAGAGTCAGACACAACTGAGCAATTGAACTGAACTGAAGAGCAATTCTCCCTGAAAAGTTTAATTTATTACATTTTTCTTCATTGCAATTTTTGATATATTTTGATTTGTAACTCACATATTTATTATGTTATTTGGTATTTAAAATCTGGTCATTTTTCTCACCTTTTATCTATGAAGTGTATAGTATTTTGGAAATTTCACATTTATAGCTATTCTTTTATAGTTTCTCTTGCATTTTTAACACAGGTTAAACATATTTTGTATTGAATCAGAATCTGCTTCCTCATGAAACCAAGAACATTAGCATGCTCTTCCCCAAAACCAACTACTCTAAAATTAACATTATTTAGCACTTTAGAACCAGATTCTATTAAAAAACAAAACACCGTATTGCATTCTATACAAAAAGTCATGGACTTAGAAATATGTTCTACATTTTTGTTTTTCACCCTGATTTCTTTTATCCCCTGTCTCTCTCATTTTTGAACCATTTATTTTACTGGAGTGTATCACACACAATTATCTCCTTTACTTGGTAAACATGATGTGCCATAATCTTACCTTTTTGGATCTGTGGCTACCTATACAGGACCACACTTCTCTGGCTCTAATTTCAACTAATTTTGAACTGTGAACAAATGCACCCTAAGAAAACTGGGGAGGAACTGGTCCCTGTAGATTTGTTCAAGTAGCTCCCCAGTTAATCACCTGGCAAAGCCCTGGAGTCTTTTCTGCTTCTTGGGTCTGTTAATAGAACACCAATCATGCTTATCTTCATAGACACCTTCCCTGCGTATTTGGGGTTCCATCTTCACTGTCTCAGGCACTTCCTAGGTCTTTTCCTTTCTGAAGTAATCTATAAAATATCTGCTATCTGATGACATTATTTCTGACTTTCCTAAGATTAATGCAGTTTTACATTGATTTTTTTCTGTCATTTAATGAAATCTGGAGTGGACACAAGAAAAAGCAAACATGTTTATTAAGCCATTTGTCCAATACAGTTTCAGCCATTTGTCCAATACAGTTTCAATCTGTATAACAATACAATAAGTGACACCTATTATTTAGATTTTTAATCTGAATATTTATTAACTTTCAAATTAATTAATTTTTAATTCAATAAATAAGAGATTAAAAAAGATTCAGAGGGTTAAAATAGATTTTAAAATTTCTAAGCACATGAGTACTAACATATCACTTTAATAGATCTATCCATGGAATTCTCCAGGGAAGAATACTGGAGTGGGTAGCCATTTCCTTCTCCAGGGGATCTTCCCAACTCAAGGACTGAACCTGGGTCGTGCTGCATTGCAAGCAGGTTCTTTACCATCTGAGCCACCAAGGAAGCCTGATATATATTTGAGTATATTTATATAGAACGGACTTTTGGACTCTGTGGGAGAGGGAGAGGGCGGGATGACTTGGGAGAATGGCATTGAAACATGTATACTATCATGTAAGAATGAAGCACCAGCCTATGTTCAATATAGGATACAGGATGCTCGGGGCTGGANGGGATCTTCCCAACTCAAGGACTGAACCTGGGTCGTGCTGCATTGCAAGCAGGTTCTTTACCATCTGAGCCACCAAGGAAGCCTGATATATATTTGAGTATATTTAAATGACATGCTAGTACTTAAGTGATTAGACACTGTATTCAAATGCATCTTTCAAAATAATAATCCTAATCAACCTATTCTATACTATGCTATGCAGCTAAAATGCATTAGCATGCTTATTTAAATATATTCTAACACCACTGTGAATCGAGCAGTAATAGTACTTGGTAACTGGCTCTTTTCAGAGAGCCTACTGCTAGTGATTGAACTGGGACTCGGGTCTAGGTCTTATAATAGAAGCCTAGCACTGGTTCTGCATGAAAGCTGCTCTTTCCTACTGCCCTCTAACCTCGCCTTATCAGAAAGGAGTTAGCTATGGCCTCGGACTGTTTACCAATAATACCAGAGCCTGTCTTTTCCCCAATCATGAGGTAATATATTCCCTTGGGCTCTGTCTTCAAGCTAACTCTGCTGTTAACCACCCTGAAACTCTTGCCTCATTAAAGAGTTTCTAATGAGGTAGTCAAACATGGATAGAGTGCAGCCAAGGAAAGGTCCTCAGAGGATGCAGCTTCTGAGACAAGGAGGGTTGAGATTTGAACCCCTGGAGAACTCAGCCTTGAAGCTTCGGGGGTTCTAATGGCGCACAAACAGCTCCCAATGAGCACGTTGGATCAAAGTGCGTGTGGTAATGAGCATGAGGTCTCCACCCCAGCTGCCAGGGCACCACCTTGGTGAACCACATCTGCTAAGACACTCATGAGGCAAAGCTGAGCCTCACACCCACCAANAGCGAGGTTGGTGCACAAACAGCTCCCAATGAGCACGTTGGATCAAAGTGCATGTGGTAATGAGCATGAGGTCTCCACCCCAGCTGCCAGGGCACCACCTTGGTGAACCACATCTGCTAAGACACTCATGAGGCAAAGCTGAGCCTCACACCCACCAAACACAGATGCTCCTCCTCGGTCTAAGCTACTAAACACTGGCTTCTGAACAGCTCACTGTCTTGTGGGACCAGAACTGGAAAACTCAGAAATATCCAGAAGTTCATATAGCCAAATCCTATCATTTGATGGCAAAAGAAAATGGGACCTAGACAAATAGGGATATAAAAGGTTGTACAAAATCAGATGTCAATCACAAATTGAAAGTAACTGAAAACTTTGAAAAAGAACAATGAGGAGAGATTTTTCCCCAGCAGATATTCACATTTATTATAAAGGTAATGCTATCTTGTACTGTTGCTTGTCTTGTACTGGGCTTCCCTGGTGGCTCAGACAGTAAAACGTCTGTCTACAACGCAGGAGACCCGGGTTCGATCCCTGGGTTGGGAAGATCCCCTGGAGAAGGAAATGGCAATCTGCTCCAGTACTGTTGCCTGGAAAATCCCATGGACAGGGGAGCCTGGTAGGCTACAGTCCATGGGATCGCAGAGTCAGACACGACTGAGCGATTTCACTTTCACTGTTGCTTAAGCAGCCTTTTCCTTGTTACTTGCTCATTAGCATAGCCACCGTCCACGGCAGAGATTAGACATGCCAGAGCCCAGCGTTCTTTGCCCCTTATAGCTGGGGTGCTTATGCTGGCGCAGTTGTGACCAAGGAGATATCAAGGGGAGTGATCTGGGAAACAGTTTACTCACACTCAAAGGGAGGGGAGGCCAAGACACCCTCTGCCGAAAAGACCAATAATTTCCATCAATATCCATTTCCTTTTATTATATTCTAAAACATCCCTATTGTTAACTGTTCACACGATAGCCCAGAAGAAAGCAGTTTTCATTCTCTTTGGCAATGGGTGTGGCGAGGTAGCTGAGTTCTGATATATGTAATATAGCAATTTCCCACTTTTCATAAGATATTTGTTGTGTGTGTGTGTGTGTGTGTGTGTGTGTGTGCTCACTCACTCAGTTGTGCCTGACTCTTTTGTGACCCCCATGGACTGTAGCCCACCAGGCTCCTCTGTCCGTGGAATTTTCCAGGCAAGAATACTTGAGTGGGTTGCCATTTTCTACTCCAGAGGACCTTCCTGATCCTGGGATCAAGGCTGCATCTCTGTGTCTCTGGCATTGGCAGGTGGAAATATATACCATTCCTCTTGAACCTCCCTCCCCCCACTTCTAGGTCTTCACAGAGCACCAGGCTGGGCTCCCTGTTTAATATAGCAGCTTCTTACTTTTATTTTTCCAAAATGTGAAGGGAGTACTTCAAGGCTGTATATTGTCACTCTACTTATTTAACTTATATGCAGAGTACATCATGAGAAATACTGAACTGGATGAAGCAAAAGCTGGAACCAAGATTGCTGGGAGAAACATCAATATGCAGATATGCAGATGACACCACCCTTATGGCAGAAAGCGAAGAACTAAAGAGCCTTTTGATGAAAGTGAAAGAGGAGAGTAAAAAAGTTGGCTTAAAACTCAACATTCAGAAAAGTAAGATCATGGCATCTGGTCCCATCACTTCATGGCAAATAGATGGGGAAACGGTGAGGAACTTTATTTTCTTGGGCTCCAAAATCACTGCAGATGGTGACTGTAGCCATAAAATTGAAAGATGCTTTCTCCGTGGAAGAAAAGCTATGACCAAACTGGACAGCATAAAAAGCAGAGACATTGCTTTGCCAACAAAGGTCCATCTAGTGAAAGCTATGGCTTTTCCAGTAGTCATATATGGATGTGAGAGTTGGACTGTGAAGAAGGCTGAGCACTGAAGAATTGATGCTTTTGAACTGTGATGTTGGAGAAGATTTTGAGAGTCCCTTGGACTGCAAGGAGATCCAAACAGTCCATCCTAAAGGAGATCAGTCCTGGGTATTCATTGGAAGGACTGATGCTGAAGCTGAAACTCCAGTACTTTGGCCACCTGATGTGAAGAGCTGACTCATTGGAAAAGATCCTGATGCTGGGAAAGATTGAAGTCAGGAGAAGAAGGGGATGACAGAGGATGAGATGGTTGGATGGCATCGCTGACTCAGTGGACATGAAATATGGGTAAGCTCCAGGAGTTGGTGAGGGACAGGGTGGCCTGGCGTGCTGCAATCCATGGGGTCGCAAAGACTCAGACACGAGTGAGCGACTGAACTGAACTGAACAATTTCCCAGGACCTTTCTAAAGAGACGGCACATGTATACCCTCTGATCTTTTATTTGTCTCTTCCTCTGGCCTTCCATTTATAACAGATCTTACCAGCTTGGACCATGAATTCATGTTCAAATGGGTGGAGCAAAAAGGAAGGAGAAATGTGAGTTCTTGCTACCTAGAGCTCCACAGCAGCCTTGCACTACCTACCCAGAAGGGCTAACAAAAAATAAGTGAATTTTTTTCTTGTTTCAGCCACTGTTGTTTGGGGTTTTCTATCACTCGCAAATCCTAAATAGTACACACTTTCCTCCATGCTCCCTTTCTTTCTCTCTCTGGATATGTTTGAGGGTGGATGTGATGTTTGGAGTTGCAATAGTCACGTTGAAACCCTGAGTATTATACTCAATACTCAGGAATGTGCAAAAGGAGGCAGGAGCCCGCATCTGTGAGCACTTGGAGCACTTTCAGTCCAACTGCTCTTGGGCTGTACCCTTGGCACGGTAATAAAGACATTTTTGTTTAAGCCACTTTTAGTAAGATATTGGTTGTGTGTGTGTGTGTGTGTGTGTGTGTGTGTGTGTGCTCAGTCAGCCGGTTGTGTCTGACTCTCCCAACCTCAGGGACCGTAGCTCACCAGCCCCTTCTGGACGCCCACCCTTCTAGGTCTTCACAGAGCACCAGGCTGGGCTCCCTGGTGTAATAGAGCAGCTTCTTGCCTTTATTTTTTTTAGGCTGTTAAATTTTAAAATCTGTAACCTTGCTTTAAACAGGCAGATATTTTTTGAAAGTGCTGTTTGCACAGATTCCCTGTGCTTCTCCAAGAATTCCAAGAGGCCTGTCTCCTTTCTTTAGTGGCTTTCTAAGCTCTGAAAAACAAGAGCAATCATTTTTCTTCTCAAATAAATATGCACTGAAAAGGCTGAAGAATAAATTACCACTCTCCCTTTCCCAGGAAGAAGGGGGAATGTAGGCCAAGGAAAGCAGAAGCTTTCTCCAAGAATTTCTGACTGTAAAATTGTCAGCCCAATACAAATTGAACAGTCAAAACCAATTTTAATCCTACAATTAGCTCCAAAACTCATAGTCAAACCTAATGTAACCTATGTGCTTAGTGTTAGTACAACATTGCTTTGAATGGAAGCTCTAATAAGATTCCCTCTTCTAAGTCCCAGGAGCCTGGCAACACGTTTAAACTAGTTTTTACCAGAGTATAGGTGCTTCACAATGCTGTGTTGGTGTCTGCTGTGCAGCAAGGTGAGTCAGCCATGCGTGCACACAAACCCCCTCTCTTTCAGGTTTCCTTCCCAATTAGGTCGCCACAGTGCTGAGTCGAGTTCCCCTGCTGTGCGGCAGATTCTCGTTGTTGCTGTTGTTCCGCCACTAGGTCATGTCCGACTCTGTGACCCCACGGACTGCAGCCCACCAGGCTCCTCTGTCCATGGGATTCTTCAGGCAAGAACACTAGAGTGGGTTGCCATTTTCTACTCCAGAGGACCTTACTGATCCCGGGATCAAACCCACATCTCTTGCATCTCCTGCATTGGCAGGCAGATTATTTACCACTGAGTCACTTGGGAAGCACCAACAAATTGGACAACTTGGATGAAAAATCTACATACTTTAGAAATTCATTGTATCAAATATGACTTCAGGCACAGTAGAAAGCATTAATCGACAGATTTCAGTTATAACATACGGAACTTGTAACAAAATCTTCCAACAAAGAAAATTCTAGGTCCATATGATTTCACAGAAATCTCTATAAAAAGGTAATGAAAAATAATACCCACCCCACAGACACTGCCAGAAAATCTGTGGCTGAAGCTAGTGAAAGCCTGCTTCCAAAACACAGACATTACAAGACCAGAAGACAACAGATCACTTGCTCATTAGCATAGTCACAGAAGTCTCTCAAAATGGGAGCAAAGAACCCAGAAATACAGGAAGGGTGTCAAAGCATGACCAAGCAGGGTCCATTCCAGGCTGGAGAATGTTCAAGAATTTTTATGGTAATTTACCAAGTTAACAGAAAAAAAAAAAAAAAGATGATCTCAATAAATGCATTAAAAAAAAAAAAAAACACCTTTGACAAAATTCAGCGCTTATTCAAAATATCTGAGAAAGTAGGAGTAGACTAATTAAAGAAAATGTCCTCTGGCCAAAAAGCGCATCTCTAGTTCAGTTCAGTTCAGTTCAGTCACTCAGTCGTGTCCGACTCTTTGCAACCCCATGAATTGCAACACACCAGGCCTCCCTGTTCATCACCAACTCCCGGAGTTCACCCAAACTCATCTCCATCAAGTTGTTGATGCCATCCAACCATCTCATCCTCTGTCGTCCCCTTCTCCTCCTGCCCCCAATCCCTCCCAGCATCAGGGTCTTTTCCAATGAGTCACTCTCTATGTGAGGTGGCCAAAGTATTGGAGTTTCAGCTTTAGCATCAGTCCTTCCAATCAACACCCAGGACTGATCTCCTTTAGGATGGACTGGTTGGATCTCCTTGCAGTCCAAGGGACTCTCAAGAGTCTTCTCCAACACCACAGTTCAAAAGCATCAATTCTTTGGTGCTCAGCTTTCTTCACAGTCCAACTCTCACATCCATACATGACCACTGGAAAAACCATAGCCTTGATTAGATGGACCATTTTTGGCCAAGTAATGTCTCTGCTTTTGAATATGCTATCTAGGTTGGTTATAACTTTCCTTCCAAGGAGTAAGCGTCTTTTAATTTCATGGCTGCAATCACCATCTGCAGTGATTTTGGAGCTCCCAAAAATAAAGTCTGACACTGTTTCCCCATCTATTTGCCATGAAGTGATGGGAACGGATGCCATGATCTTCGTTTTCTGAATGTTGATCTTTAAGCCAACTTTTTCACTCTCCTCTTTCACTTTCCATCACACATGAGGTGAAAATTGTGACATTTCCCCTAAGATCAGGAGTGGAGCATACCTGTCTGCTCTCCCTACCCACATTTAACTTTGTGCTGGAGACTTCAACAAGGGCAAGAAGACAAAGAAAAGACATGAGATGTAGCAATTTTGAACAAAAATTTAAGATGCTATTTATTTACAAATAATATGATTTTAATTGTATAAAATACTCAGAATCTATAACCCAACTATTCAACCTAATAACGAACTTAGTTAAGCCATAGAACATGAACTGCTTTTCGACATACTAGCAACAAATAACAGGGAAACAAATTTAATGTGAAAGCTATTTATGATAGTAGAAAAATAAGGAATAAATTTAATAATAGGCATATATGAGGTCTGCACTGTAAATTGCAGAACCTTGAAAAGGAAAATTAAAGCAGCCCTGCTGCTGCTGCTGCTGCTGCTGCGTCGCTTCAGTCATGTCCGACTCTGTGCGACCCCATAGACGGCAGCCCACCAGGCTCCCCCGTCCCTGGGATTCTCCAGGCAAGAACACTGAGTGGGTTGCCATTTCCTTCTCCCTAATCTTCAGAAAATGAAGATCATGGCATTCGGTCCCATCACTTCATGG
>SJYH01000834.1:281267-297559 GCA_006408735.1 Sylvicapra grimmia
GATGCCATCCAGCCATTCTCATCCTCGGTCGCCCCCTTCTCCTCCTGCCCCCAATCCCTCCCAGCATCAGAGTCTTTTCCAATGAGTCAACTCTTTGCATGAGGCGGCCAAAGTACTGGAGTTTCAGCTTCAGTTCATTCCTTCCAAAGAAATCCCAGGGTTGATCTCCTTCAGAATGGACTGGTTGGATCTCCTTGCAGTCCAAGGGACTCTCAAGAGTCTTCTCCAACACCACAGTTCAAAAGCATCAATTCTTCGATGCTCTGCCTTCTTCACAGTCCAACTTTCACATCCATACATGACTACTGGAAAAACCATAGCCTTGACTAGACGGACCTTAGTCGGCAAACTAATGTCTCTGCTTTTGAATATGCTATCTAGGTTGGTCATAATTTTTCTTCCAAGGAGTAAGCCTCTGCATTTTAATATACTGTGTAGGTTGATCACAGCATTTCTTCCAAGGAGCAAGTGTCTTTGAATTTCACAGCTGCAGTCCCCATCCACAGTGATTTTGGAGCTCAAGAAAGTAAAGTCTGTCACTGTTTCCATATCAACTTTCCATGAAGTGATGGGACTGGATGCCATGATCTTCATTTTTTGAATGTTGAGCTTTACACCAACTTTGCCACTCAACTCTTTCATTTTCATCAAAAGGCTATTAAGTTCCTCTTCACTTTCTGCCATAATGGTGGTGGCATCTGCATATCTGAGGTTATTGATATTTCTCCCAGAAATCTTGATTCCAGCTTGTGATTCATCCAGCCGGGAATTTCACATGATGTACTCTGTATAGAAGTTAAATAAGTAGGTGACAATATACAGCCTTGATGTATATACTCCTTTCCCGATTTGGAACCAGTCTGTTGTTTCATGTCCAGTTCTAACTGTTTCTTCTTGACCTACATACAGATTTCTCAGGAGGGAGGTAAGGTGGTCTGGTACTCCCATCTCTTGAAGAATTTTCCACAGTTTGTTGTGATCTACACACTCAAAGGCTTTGATGTAATCAATAAAGCAGAAGTAGATTTTTTTCTGAAATTCTTTTGCATTTTCTATGATCCAGCAGATGTTGGCAGTTTGATCTCTGGTTCCTCTGCCTTTTCTAACTTCGGCTTGAGCATCTGGAAGATCACAGTTCACATGTTGTTGAAGCCTGGCTTGGAGAATTTTGAGAATTACTTTGCGAGTGTGTGAGATGAGTGCAGTTGTACATTAGTTTGAACATTCTTTGGCATTGCCCTTCTTTGGGATTGGAATGAAAACTGACCTTTTCCAGTCCTATGGCCACTGTTGGGTTTTCCAAATTTGCTGGCATATTGAATGCAGCACTTTCACAGCATTAGCTTTTAGGATTTGAAATAGCTCAACTGGAATTCCATCATCTCCACTAACTTTGTTTGTAGTGATGCTTCCTAGGCCCACTTTACTTCCCATTCCAGGATGTCTGGCTCTAGGTCAGGGATCACACCATCATGGTTATCTGGGTCATGAAGATCTTTTTTGTATAGTTCTTCTGTGTATTCTTGCCACCTCTTTTTAGTATCTTCTGCTTCAGTTAGGTCCACGCCATTTCTGTCCTTTATTTTGCCCACCTTTGCATGAAAATTTCCCTTGGTATCTCTAATTTTCTTGAGATCTCTAGTTTTCCCCATTCTGTTATTTTCCTCTATTTCTTTGCATTGATCACTGAGGAAAGATTTCTTATCTCTCCTTGCTATTCTTTGGAACTCCTCATTTAAATGGGTATAGTTTTCCTTTATCGGAGAAGGCAATGGCACCCCACTCCAGTACTCTTGCCTGGAAAATCCCATGAATGGAGGAGCCTGGTAGGCTACAGTCCATGGGGTCGCTAAGAGTCAGACACAACAGTGACTTCACTTTCTCTTTTCACCTTCATGCATTGGAGAAGGAAATGGCAACCCACTCCAGTGTTCTTGCCTGGAGAATCCCAGGGACGGGGGAGCCTGGTGGGCTGCCGTCTATGGGGTCACACAGAGTCGGACACGGCTAAAGCGACTTAGCAAGAGCAGCAGCAGCAGTTTTCCTTTCCTCCTTTGCCTTTAGCTTTTCCTTATTTTATGGCTAGGCAAAGGAAGACTTCCTCATCTTTAAAATTACCCTGCACCTTTCAGGAAACAACGAAATATATCAGGTCATCTGAAGTTTTCACGTCCTAAACGAAGTGTAGTGTTTCAGGGACTGGAGCTCTTGAACTAGGCAGTGAACTGAGTACCAATGTCCACAGAGCAAAGTGTGTCTAGGAATCATCAGGGCCTGTAGATTTTGGTTTAAATGTTAGAGTCCAGTTCCACTCAGGTCCCAGCTAGACTCCACCCCTCTTTCTTCTGTATATAAGCCCCACCCCTCACCTATCACTGCTGAGAGAATTGTTTTCTTACCGCACGAGGTGATCCTGCTTGACCTGTAGCACGCGCAGGTGCCCAGGCCACTGGCAAGCCTTGCGCAGAGACCCTGGCAGCCCTGCGTGGGGCCTGGTGGGCCACCCACCAATATTTATTGAAGGAATTCTTGAAGGGACAAACAAGAGGTTCTAGCCATCTGCAGGGAGGAACCAGGAGCCCTAGCCCCCCAGCTAATGCTCCAGGGAGCCCACCAGGAGTCCTGAAGTGGAGCTGGCGTCTTAGAAGCAGCATCCTTCAGGGGCGAGGTCACCAAGTTGTCACCTGGGGACCACAGAGTCAGAATCTCGTGATGTAGGCCCAAGAGTGTTCAGGGCTCTCAAAACATCAGACAGCTTTCCACGCAGCTCTGATTGGCTGCAGAGTTCAAACCCTGGTCAGTCAGGCAGTTGGGATCAATAAGAGATAATCTGAGGAGCACCCACACGACCAGGGCCAGGTGTGGAAACACAAGGAAAGGCAGATGGGCCGTGGAGACCACGGACGATCTCAGGGCTTGTCAACTGCTCGGTATGGACCACCTCTCTCTGTGGAGGCCCCAGAGATCCGGCTTCCTCCTCGCCTCTGTGTCCTGAGGTCTCTACCCCTTAACTCTCTTCGGTCCTGCACCCATAGAGACATGCACAGGCCCTTCGTCATTCACTCTCTCATTAGGAGTCATGTAAAAAGTCATCAGATTCATACCAGCAGGGGGGGAATGCCAAGTGAGTGGCTTTCAAAGCCAGTGCCTGGTGCTGCCTGGACGCCCAGCCCATCTCTGCTCGGCACTTGTCCCTTCAGCCACGTGCATTTGCTACCATTTGGTTCCCTTTCTGGTCATCCCTCTGTGTCAGGCCCAGGGTCCATGCCAGAGAAACAGTGAGGGAGACTCAGCCAGCCACGGTGGCCCTCAGGGTCCATCAAGGGAGACAGGGCCTGAGTGGGCTGTGAAGCACTGGCCAGGTGTGGGGCATGCAGTGTCCCGTTGGAGCCTGAGCAGGGAGCAGACCCAGTGGGACCACCTAAGTGCAGGTGGGAGGTCGGAGGGGAGGGGCTCCAGGGATCCCACATCAGCTGTCCCAAGGGCAGGAAGTGTGTGTCCTGTAGACATCGAGCTGTGGACACCTGATGTCAGTGGAGGGAGATCCCAGGGGGAGGGCGGCCCTAGGAGCGGAGGTCAGTTACAGCCCCGGATCCCCCTCCACCGTGTGAAGCAGCTCATCTGTGCCCGGTCCACCCTTGGCCTGCTCGGTCAGACCCCTTGGCCCCATGTGATTTAGCGGACGGGGCAGGGCACCTCCTGGATCACCCCTCGTCCTCCCGCTCCAGCAGCAGAACACAGCTCCGGCTCGGCCGAGGTGATTGCAGGCTATGCACAGGTCCTGAGAGCCTGTCTCCCTCGTGGGCAGCTGAGACAGAAACCGGTTCCATCTCCTGGGAACCGCTCAGTCCACAGCCTTCTCTGGTCACAGCTAAGTGACTCAACCATTTACTCATTCACGCATGTGTAGCCCAAGCACTGCCTACGTGCCAGACAGGAGTCAGACAACTGGCATTTGATGATGAACAAACAGACAAGAACCCAGCCCCATGCAGCTTGCCTTCTGTGTGTGGTAGAGAAACATGCAAACACACAAGTAGTCTGCTCAGGGGGCGCTCAGGGGCTCACGCTCAGGAGGGAAACCCAGCAGGCCCAGGGGGCCAAGAGGTGGCCCCCAAGGTTATCTGCTCCCCTGAGCCTGTGATTGTGACCTGAGGAATGGAATGGATTGGAATCAGGATGGAATCAGGGAAGGACGTGGAGTAAAGAGGTTGCTGTGGGCTGTCCAGGGGGAGACACAGAGGGGAGCCTACACACAGCAGAGGAGGACTCCTTGTGACCACAGAGGCAGAGATGGGAGGGATGCGGGCCTCAGGCCAGGGAGCCTGGAGCCCCCGAGGATGGAGAGGCAGAAAGGACCCTCCTCGGGGGCCTGTGGGAGGAGCTCGGCACTCCCACCCGATGTGGGGCTTTCAGTATAATTTTCTGTTGTGTTAAGCCTCCTAGTTTGTGGTACTTTGTTTCTGCAGACCCAGGACACTAATCCCACAGGGAGGAAAACAAGACCGTCCTGGGTGAGTGTGGGGAGAAAGTGCTTCGGGAAGGACAGTGCAGAGGCAGCAGAAGTCCAGAGCCCGAGGCAGGAAGAGGGCAGGGCCATCTGAAGAGCCTGAGGTGCGGGAAGGGGAGGGGCCAGGGCAGTGGAGTTAGAGCAGAGAGAAAAGGAGGGTCTGGGTGAGACCAGAGGGGAGACGCAGGCTCCCAGTGGTGGCCCAGGATCCCTGCCAGGCCCCGCCCCCGGGACTGGACACTGAGGAGGTTCTGAGCAGGGAGGACCAGGGCCTGACCCTGCCTCATCAGTCCTATGATGCTGCGTGGTCAACACATGGCCATCCTGAGCCTGTGCTTTGGCCGGCACCCCTCCTCACAGCAGCCCGCTGTCCCTCCCCGCCAGCCTCCCGTGCACGGAGGTGTGGGGCCCAGGACGCGGCCACCGAGCCGTGTGGAGTGAAACGAGGGCCACAGTGTGGAGCGCAGACCTGCCCTCAGCCGGCCCCAGAGGCGCGAGGACCCGCTAATTGGCCATGTGGGCAGTGTCGCCTGCCTGGCAGGTAATTGGGCCCTGGAGTCCTTGAGCTCCAACTAAAAAAGCCAAGACTACTGTGCCTCCCAGCCACCCATGCAGTGCTCCTCTCCGGAGTGAGTCCCGCTCACACTGGCCCGGTCCCTGTGGCTGGCCTGCGAGTCACTGGACGCCAGGAGAAGCCACTCACAGAGAAGACTGGAGGACCCCAGGTGGGATCCAGCACCTTCCATGTTGATGTCTGTTGTTTACTGTGATTCTAGAGCATGGTGTGTACACTGCACCCTGGCTGAGTGATTGTGTGTGTGAGAGAGAGAGAGAGAGAGAGACTCCACCAGCCATGCCTGCCCCCTCACAACAGCCGATTTGGGGCAGGGGCTGTGCAGGACTCCCCTCTGCAGTCCCAGCACCAAGACTCAAGGGTGCTCCAGAAATGGCCCTCACACCTGCAGGCCCTGTGCCGACTACACACCTGTGGGTCCTGTGCCAACTACACACCTGCGGGTCCTGTGCCAACTACACACCTGCAGGCCCTGTGCCGACTACACACCTGCAGGCCCTGTGCCGACTACACACCTGTGGGTCCTGTGCTGAGCCCGTTTCTGACATCACCCCCAGCCTCACCAACAGCCTCACAAGGACTGGGCAGACCAAGGACACCTGTCCCCATGCTGGTTCAGGTGCTGTCCAGGTGGTCTCCCAGGAGTGGGGGAAGCAGCTGCAGGCTGCCAGTGCTGGTGAAGTCAGGGAGACCCTGCTCTAAGAACCCCCGGAGGCACGTAAATCCATCCTTCCTGGGAAGGGAATCTTCCTTTGCCCCTCTCAGGTTTTCCCAAAGGACCCAAAAGAGTTTGCATTTGCTGGCCTGGTGAGAGCCTTCTCTCTGCAGCTGCTGGAGAACTTGTTTTGCATCAGAGAACCCCAGGCTCCCTACTGCTCTTGGACTCTGAGAAGGGGATCAGGCAGGGGTGGGGGATGATCACGCCAAAAATGCAAGCCGTCTGAGAACCATGTTGCACCCTGGAATAGAAGAGGGCCATGAGAGGGACACAAGACCAAATCCCAGCAGGGCTGGGGTCCGGTTGGCGGCAGGGCACTGAGGTTAATCCAGAGACCTGAGGAGCCCCAGTGCTGTGTGAGATGTGCCCTCAGAGTGGCGGGGATGTCGCTGTGGGATCCCTCTGCACTATCTTTGCAGCTTGTCTAAAATTTTCCCAAACAAAGTGTTTGCTGAAAAAGAAAACACAACCATTGTCCTAAGTGCAGACAAAGGAGAATGAGCTCCAGTTGTCCTGAATTTCTAAGTAAACACAACTTTTCACTGAACCAGACAACCTAGTATGAATTATCCAACGCACTGGTGATCAGTTGTTCAGTGGCAAGTCATGTCCGACTCTTTGTGACCCCATAGACTTCAGCACGCCAGGCTTCCCTGACCTTCACCATCTCCCAGAGTCTGCTCAAACTCATGTCTATTGGGTCAGTGATGCCATCCAAGCATTGCATCCTTTGTCACCCCTTCCACTCCTGCCCCCAATCTTTCCCTGCATCACAGTCTTTCCAATGAGTCAGCTGTTCCCCTGAGGTGGCCAAAGTATTGGACCTTAGCTTCAGCATCAGTCCTTCCAATGAATATTTAGGCTTAATTTCCTTTAGGATTGATTGGTTTGATCTTGCTGTCCAAGGGACTCTCAAGGGTATTCTCCAACTGCTCAGTTCAAAAGCATCGATCAGTGCTCAGCCTTTTTTATGGTCCATCCCTCACATTGGTACGTGATGACTGTAATAACCATAGGTTTGACCACACGGACTTTTGTTGACAAGTGATGTCTCTGCTTTTTAATATGTTGTCTTAGGTACCTGACTGGTTCCAAAGTCAAACTGACATAGACAAACTCCATCAGGAACAGGACAGTTGCATTTCTGGCCCTGCCCCCAGAATGTTTTCAAGAAATATGTCTCAAAGAAAAGGGAAATAGGATAGCAAGGAGGAGGCAAGAAACCTGTGGGATCTGACCTCATGAGACCTGGTGAGACAGAGACCTCTCCCCAAATGGAGATAGAGGCCAGGAAAGGCTGGTGAGTCCAGGGTTCCCATGTTAGTGCTTCCCCAGCAACGTTGTGTCTTCTCACAGGCTCACTGTGTCCTCTGGACACATCGGTTCTCATATTCGGCAGTCATCATGTGCAAATTGAGATGTTGTTATCGTTGTTCAGTCACTAAGTCATGTCTGACTCTTAGAGACCCCATGGACTGCAACACAGCAGGTTTCCCTGTCCTTCACCATCTCCTGGAGTTTGCTCAAACTCATGTCCATCGAGCTGATGTCGCTATCTAACCATCTCATCCTCTGTTGCTCCCTTCTCCTCCTTCCCTCAATCTTTCCCAGCATCAGGGGCTTTTTCAGTGATGTATGCCTGGAATTATTCTTCACCACCATACCCTCTGCCTGGGTCCCCTGCAGCCAGCATGGCTGTGGGGTGGTGGAGCATCCAGGCGGGATAAAAGCCCATACCTGTCGGGTGTCCAGGTGCTGCGCATCAATCACCTCCTATAGCGTGGCAGGGAGATGGACACACCACGTGTTTCTGGGTCAAAGACTCGGGGGCCTGAGGTTGGGCAAGAGCCCCAGGTGCCGCCCAGGGAAGGCAAATGGGTAGCAGGTTCAGACAGGGCCCGAGGCTGCTCTGCTGGAGCAGAAAGGAGAAGGGGTGCCTCGTGAGGCAGAGGGGAGCTCAGCAGATGAGCAAGGAGCAGGACGGATGGGAGGGTGGTGGGAGCCAGGGGTCCACACTTAGGGGGGCAGGAAGGCAGTGGTCTTGCAGCTCAGAGCATCCTTTCCTGTGGTGCCACCAGGTGAGTCAGGCTCCATGAGAAGACCCTCTGCCCTCAGGCCAGTCTTCGTCTTCGGTGTTTGTCAGAAGTGGTCTCCTTAGCTCCCCTCCACATGCCACTGGGTCTGCCCTCCCATACATCTGCCTCCTTACCTGGGACAGTCTGCCCTTCATGTCCTGCCTAGATGACCTGGGGAGACAGCCCCAGGGGCCAGCAGAGGCCAGGCCCACAGCCCCTGCCCATCCTGTGATCTCCTGAAGCCTGCAGCCCTTTCCTGGAGCCTTCTCCACCCTCCCCCAGCCCTACAAGCTGAGTTGGGGACTCTCCCCTTTTGGCTGTGGCCCTGACTTCCTACAGGTCCCTTTCTTCCTGCTCAGCATCAATAGAACAGATCAGCAGGAAGCTTCCAGGCCTGACGATTGCTCCCTCCTTCCCATCTGATAGACACCAGTGCTGACCACACTCCCCCTGACCCCAGCTTCCCACCCACTGCCCCAACCCCTCACTCCCCCATGCCCACAGTCTGCGCTGGCCAGGAAAGGCAGCCAAGACTTTCTCTGTGTGTGTGTTTACGTATGGGTGTGAGACTGTGAGTGTAGTTGTACTGTATGAATGTGTCAATGTGTATCTGTGTGTGCACATATGGGTGTGAGACTGTAGGTGTGTGTACAAATGTGGCAGTGTATCTGTGGGTGTATGTATATGGGGTGAGACTGTGAGTATAGGTGTTATATGAATATGTCAGTGTGTATGTGTGTGTGTATGTGTGTGTGTGAGATTCTGAGTGTAGGTGTGCTATATGAATGTGTCAGTGTGTATCTGTGTGTCTGTTTTTATGGGTGTGAGACTGAGTGTAAGGAAGTTGTATGAATGTGTCAGCGCATATCTGCATGTGTATGTGAACATACGGGTGTGAGATTGTAGGTGTGTGTATGAATGTGTCAGTGTGCATCTGTGTGTGTATGTAGATAGGGTGAGACGGTGAGTGTAGGTGTGTTGTATGAACATTTTAGTGTGTATCCTTATGTGAGTGTGTACATAAGGGTATGAGACTGTGAATATAGGTGTGTTGTATTAATGTATCAGTGTGTATCTGTGTGTCTGTGAGTATGTATGGGTGTGAGACTGTGAGTGTAGGTGTGCTGTATGAATGCATCAGTGTGTATTGTGTGTGTGTGTGTACATATGGTTGTGAGACCGTAGGTGTGTCGTATGAATCTGTCACTGTGTATCTGTATGTGTTTGGGTGTGAGACCAAGTGTAGGCATGCTCTATGAACATGTCAGTGTGTATCTTTGTGTGTGTGTGTATGTATGGGTGTCAGACTGTGAGTGTAGGTGTGTTGTATGAACATGTCAGTGTGTATCTGTGTGTGTGTGTACATATGGGTGTCAGACTATGAGTGTAGGTGTATGAATGTGTCAATTTGTATCTGTGTACATATGGGTGTGAGACTGATTGTAGGCATGCTCTATGAACATGTTAGTGTGTATCTGTTTGTATGTGTATGTGTGGTTTGAGACTGTGAGTGTAGGTGTGTTGTATGAATGTGTCAGTGTGTATCTGTCAGTATGTATGAGTGTGGCTGTGGTTGTAGTTGTGTTGTATGAACATGTCAGTGTGTATCTGTGTGTGTGTACATATGGCTGTGAGACTGTAGATGTGTTGTATGCACAAGTCAGTGTGCATCTCTGTGTGTACATGGCTATGAGACTGTGGGTGTAGGTGTAGCGGATGAATGTGTCAGTGTGTATCTGTGTGTGTGTGTATATGGGTGTGAGAATGTGAGTGTAGGTGTACTGGATGAATATGTCAGTGTGTATCTGTGTGTGTGTGTATGTATGGGTGTGAGACTGTTGAGTGTAGGTGTACTGGATGAACGTGTCAGTGTTTGTGTGTGTGTATGGGTGTGAGAATGTGAGTGTATGTGTGATGCATGCACATGTGAGTGTGTGGGTATGGGTGGGGGCATGGGTTGAGGGTGGGAGTGGCAGGTCACACCACCAGAGACCTGGAGACCCTCGCTCACCTGCAGCAGCTTCTCAGGCCCTGACAGCACTTCCCTCTGGGGAGAGGCGGGCATGACCCCAGTCACACCCAACTTGCCTTCCCTGTGCATCTTTCTGCACCAGGGAAGGGCACAGCAGAGGTGGAAGAGCAGCTGCCATGCATAAAATTTGGGGAAAATGAAGTTCACTAAGCTTTCGTCATGGCTGGTCCTGACGCAGGTGGTGGAGGCAGTGGGTGCTAGTGGTGGCCGAGGAATCCAGGCTCATGTTCTCTTGTGAAACATGCCCCACAGCCCAAGATGGGGCCAATACACCCATCCTTGGTCCCAGCCACACATCCCAGTGGGCCATGCAAAGGGTCTCTGCTCTTAAGTCCTAAACAACCACTCCTTGCATGTCCACCCTCCCTAGATGTCCTCTGTCATTACCTCTAAATGTATGAAGGGCTTTTCTAACTCAAAACATGGAAATACTGTATCACTGCTTCCCTGCTGTCTGAGGAACCAGGCACCCACTCCTTGGGTCAAAACCCACCCCCAGACTGACCTCCACTTTCTCTCCCCAGCCGCCCTTGGCCCTCATCTGTTCTGAAGGTTGTCTGTGGCCCTGGGTGCCCCACACAGGAGGATGAGGGGGGAGAATGTGACGCAGGTCAGCGCCTTCATCCTGGTGGGCTTCCCCACAGCTCCCCGGCTGCAGTACCTGCTCTTCCTCCTCTTCCTGCTCACCTACCTCTTCGTGCTGGTGGAGAACCTGGCCATCATCCTCACTGTCTGGAGCAGCCCCTCCCTCCACAGGCCCATGTACTACTTTCTGGGCTCCATGTCTTCCCTGGAGATCTGGTACGTGTGTGACATCATCCCCAAGATGCTGGACGGCTTCCTCCTGCAGAGGAGGCGCATCTCCTTCGTGGGCTGCATGACCCAGCTCTACTTCTTCAGCTCCCTGGTGTGCACCGAGTGTGTGCTCCTGGCCTCCATGGCCTACGACCGCTACGTGGCCATCTGCCACCCCCTGCGCTACCCAGCCATCATGACCACGGGGCTGTGTGTCCAGTTGGTGGCCTTCTCCTTCATGAGTGGCTTCACCGTCTCTGTGATCAAGGTCTACTTTATCTCTGGCGCTACGTTCTGTGGTTCCAATGTCCTGAACCACTTCTTCTGTGACATCTCCCCCATCCTCAAACTGGCCTGCATGGACTACTCGACCGCAGAGCTGGTCGACTTCGTCCTGGCCTTCCTCATCCTGGTGCTCCCACTCGTGGCCACTGTGCTGTCCTACGGGCACGTCACCCTGGCCGTCCTGCGCATCCCCTCAGCCACGGGCCGCTGGAGAGCCTTCTCCACCTGCGCGTCTCACCTCACCGTGGTCACCATCTTCTACATGGCCATGATCTTCATGTATGTCCGGCCCCAGGCCATTGATTCCCGGAGCTCCAACAAGCTCATCTCTGCTGTTTACACTGTCCTCACCCCAATCATCAACCCCTTGATCTACTGTCTGAGGAACAAAGAGTTCAAGGGTGCCTTTAAAAGGCTCTGGTCTTAGGCCACATTTCAAAACAACACAATTAAATGTCTTATCTAATTTGTGATGATAATAACATTTTATAAGGCACATTATGTTTTCTAAAGTAAACCTTTAAATAAAATTTAGTAAACCTACAGAGACGTTACTTTGCCAACAAAGGTCCGTCAAAGCTATGGTTTTTCCAGTGGTCATGTATGGATGTGAGAGTTGGACTGTGAAGAAGGCTAAGTGCCGAAGAATTGATGCTTTTGAACTGTGGTGTTGGAGAAGACTCTTTTGAGAGTCCTTTGGACTGCAAGGACATCCAACCAGTCCATTCTGAAGGAAATCAGCCCTGGGATTTCTTTGGAAGGAATGATGCTGAAGCTGAAACTCCAGTACTTTGGCCACCTCATGTGAAGAGTTGACTCATTGGAAAAGACTCCGATGCTGGGAGGGATTGGGGGCAGGAGGAGAAGGGGACAACAGAGGATGAGATGGCTGGATGGCATCACGGACTCGATGGATGTGAGTCTGAGTGAACTCCGGGAGTTGGTGATGGATAGGGAGGCCTGGCATGCTGTGATTCATCGAGTCGCAGAGTCAGACATGACTGAGCAACTGAACTGAATTGAACAGAATTGTGCACAAATAAGAAACCTCCCCCTGAACTTGTTTTCACAGAAGGCCTGCACCCAAACCAAGAGTCAGAAGCTCCACTCATGCCCCTGGCCCCAAGATTTCCCCCATCCTGACTTCTAACACCAGATGCTATTTTTGATGTTTCTGAGGCTTTTACAAATGAAACTATGAAGGATGATTTATATTCAGTTTCTTTCAGTCGTTATGATGGTTGAGGGAACCTGTGATTTTTTTTAATGTAGCAATAACCCATGCATATAATATGTAATATCCCACTGTATAGATACTTCACAATATATTTCAGCATTATTATTATTTAGAATTATGAATAGTGCTGCTGTAAATACCTGGTTTGTCTCTTTCTCTAAATGTGCATACAGTTTTATGAACTGTGTGCTAGGCTGACATGAAGTCCATACCTACAGTGGCTGTAACAGAGGATTGATATCTGATCAGGCTTAGTAGAAACAGCAAGACTGTTTCCCCAGTGGGCGCATGAGAATTCCAGGAGCTCCATGCCTTGCCAGCATTTGCATTCTCATATTTCTCTCCTTGCCTTCCTTCTGGGTTTGTACAAGTGCTCACAGCAGCCTCAACTCAGATTTCCCACGACCAAGGCTGCTGGGCACCTTTGTAAGTTTAGCTTTTTAATGTCCTTGTGTATGTGCCCATTCTGAAGGATCCTTGCAATCAAGTTTTTTGCCTACTTTTTGTTTTTAACATGCAGGACTTCTTATATATTCTGTATCCATGCCCTCTGTTGGATACAGTTATTGCAAAAATATCCTAATGTCTGGACTTGCCTTTCATTCTCCTAATGTTGAATTTTATGAAGAGAAGTTCTTTATTAATGCACAATTTCTCCATTTCCCCCTTCATAGTTAGTTCATTATTTTGCATTTGAGAAGTGTTTGCCTATTCCAGTATCATGAAGATATTCTCCTGTGTAACTCCAGAAGCTTTGTGACTTTACCTTTCATGTCCCGATTTACAGTCCATCAAATGATTTTGATTTATGGTACGAGATCTGGGTCAACATTAATTCTTTTCTATATGCATATGAAATTGACCAGAACCCACTCTTTGCTGAAAAGACAGTGCTTTGCCCTCTGCAAAATCACCCTTTCCATAAACCAACCCTCTGTTTTTGGACTCGTTTTGCCCCATGGTCTGTTTGTCTATTCATGTGTATTATGCTCTTGATGTCAAGCCCAAGAATTCTTTCCCTAATCCTAAGTCCCAAAGGTTTTATCCTATGACTTTTTTCTAAGGGCTTCATAGCTTTGCCCTTACAATGAAGGACCATGGTCCACTGTGAGTCAGGTTTTGTATAAGGTGTGATGGGCATACTCAGGTTTGTTGTCCATGGACGTCCAGTTGCTGTAATACCATTTGCTCAAAAGGCTGTCATTCCTTTGCTGAGCTGCACTACACCTTTGGAAAGCATCAGTCGACTATACTGCGGATTTATTTCTGATCTCTGTGTCAATCCCTGTCAGGACCACATGGTCTCGATTAACATAGATGCAGAGTAAATCCTCAACAGCAGAGGAATGATCCCTCCCACTTCACTCTTTTCCAAATGGCTGCTGCTCTTCTAGGGCCTGGGCAAGTGAATTTTATTACAAGCTCATGTACATCAATAAAAATCTTGTTGAGATTTTGACAGGACTTGCATTAAACTTACAGATGAGTTGGGGGAGAATTCTGTTTCTTTGTTGAGTCTTCTTGTGTTGTGTAGCTTTCAGCATACATATCTTGTATGTTTTGCTAGATTTATATGTCTTTGCTAGATTTATACCTAAGTATTATATTTTAGAGCAATCATCAATGACATTGCATTCTTTTTATTTCCACTTGCTTTTTTGTTAGTATATAGAAATGCAGTTGATTTTCATGTTGATTTTGTAACCTGAAATCTTGCTGAATTCACTTATGATTTCTAGGAGTTTTTTTGTAGGTTGCTTTGAGTTTTCTACATAAACAATCATGTTACCTACATATACAGATAGTCTTAATTTTTCCTTTCCAATCTTTATGCCTTGTCATTCAGCCATGTTCAACTCTTTGGGACTCCATGGACTGTAGCCCACCAGGCTCCTCTGTCATGCACATGATTCCTCAGGCAAGAATACTGGAGTAGGTTGCCATTTCCTCCTCCAGGGAATCTTCCCAACCCAAGGATCGATCCTGTGTCTCCTGCATTGGCAGGTGGATTAACGTTGAGCAGCCAAGGAAGCCTGCAGATATTGTAGTCTGTTTCTTATTTTAGAAAGATCAGAAGGAAAGCATCAGTCTTTCACTATCAAGTATGATGTTTGCTATAGGTTTTTGTAGATTTTTTTAAATCAAGTAATTAGTAAATTGTTGCACCTTATGTGATTTCAGGATAATGCAGCTATAATATTTTTGTTACAATAAGTCCCCTACATACAAACATTCAAGTTGCAAACTCTCAACAATTTGTTTGTGTGTCCAATCACATAAGTAGAACTGTACACAAAGTTTGCAGCAGCCATTCAGAATGCAATCCAGTGTTACCATGTCATCTATGAAGAGAAAAAAAGAGGTACTATCCAGACATCACTGGATCATTTTTTTTTCAAGAGGGTGGATAGAACTGAATCCAGGAAGGAACCATAACCTGTGCCATCCATGTCATGCGTGAGTGAAGCAGCAGCTCCCCCTCCATTTCCTGTTGCTGACGATCCTTCAGTTCCACCATCTCCTACCTCTTCTGTCTCCTCCAGTCAGTAGCTCTTCTTGCCTGTTCATGCCAGTCCTTGTATGCCAGCTGTTGGTATGTACTACTGTACTTTTCAAGGTACTGTGTGTACTGTCAGGTTAAACATGTTTTTTGTTTGCTTTTTATGTATTGTGAAAAGTATTATCAAGCTACTACAATACAGTATTAGGCAATTGTGTTAGTTGGGTATCTAGGCTCACCTGGTTGAACCTAGAAATGTCTTAGGACTCAGAATAGAACTCATTCAAGTGCAGGGGCCTTAATGTATGGTGGTTTTCAAAGTACCTCATACTGATCCAGAAAATCCACCTTTCTCTCTTTTAAGCTAATATTGAACTTCTGCTCATTTGGTTTCACTGCTATAGTTAAGTGATTATACAATTGCTCCAACTGAAGCTGGACAGATAGGCAAGAGAATCATAAACGGAGCTCCTTTGGAAGGGACATCCCCGAGCGCACTGCTTCCTCTCCCTTTCTGGATACGGAATGGCAGCACCTGGTCATGGTTGGCTGTCCAGATCCCAGACCAAATACTCATGTGAACCACCTTACTATTAGGGACNTTTTTTTTTCAAGAGGGTGGATAGAACTGAATCCAGGAAGGAACCATAACCTGTGCCATCCATGTCATGCGTGAGTGAAGCAGCAGCTCCCCCTCCATTTCCTGTTGCTGACGATCCTTCAGTTCCACCATCTCCTACCTCTTCTGTCTCCTCCAGTCAGTAGCTCTTCTTGCCTGTTCATGCCAGTCCTTGTATGCCAGCTGTTGGTATGTACTACTGTACTTTTCAAGGTACTGTGTGTACTGTCAGGTTAAACATGTTTTTTGTTTGCTTTTTATGTATTGTGAAAAGTATTATCAAGCTACTACAATACAGTATTAGGCAATTGTGTTAGTTGGGTATCTAGGCTCACCTGGTTGAACCTAGAAATGTCTTAGGACTCAGAATAGAACTCATTCAAGTGCAGGGGCCTTAATGTATGGTGGTTTTCAAAGTACCTCATACTGATCCAGAAAATCCACCTTTCTCTCTTTTAAGCTAATATTGAACTTCTGCTCATTTGGTTTCACTGCTATAGTTAAGTGATTATACAATTGCTCCAACTGAAGCTGGACAGATAGGCAAGAGAATCATAAACGGAGCTCCTTTGGAAGGGACATCCCCGAGCGCACTGCTTCCTCTCCTTTTCTGGATACGGAATGGCAGCACCTGGTCATGGTTGGCTGTCCAGATCCCAGACCAAATACTCATGTGAACCACCTTACTATTAGGGACATCGAACATATCATTTATTTCTGTGCAGCAACAGCTCAACTTACTCTAGATACAACAGTATTTCTGTGTAACTGAGTAAGGTTGAGCTGTTTCAAATCCTGAAAGATGATGCTGTGAAAGTGCTGCACTCAATATGCCAGCAAATTTGGAAAACTCAGCAGTGCCCACAGGACTGGAAAAGGTCAGTTCTCATTCCAATTCCAAAGAAAGGCAATGCAAAAGAATGCTCCAACTACCGCACAATTGCACT
>SJYH01000835.1:59889-72060 GCA_006408735.1 Sylvicapra grimmia
GATATTAACAGGACTGCCGTGTTGTTGTTTTCAGGCTGTAATACCAAAAGATTTGCATGAAATACTCATGAGGCCAACCCCCATCTTCCAGCACCTAAGAGATTTTAGATTCTTCTCTGTGATTTTCCGAGGAGTCTTGGTAGAAAATAAACGTCTCAAGAGGCTTTAGAAATTACAGAGGCTGCGACTGCCAGCCCTTAGGGCCCCATAGAGCCAGCACTTAGCTTCTGTGAAAGAGATCTTAATAAAATTCACACAGCGTGAAATGGAAAGTCTGAGGGAAAAATGAAGAGATTTCACAAAGTGAAACAAATGAGCTTTCTTTGTTGATTCTGAGGAGTAAAGAACTCCAACAGGAAGAGCAGGCAAAGCATTGATAAGCGGTGNGCATATATATGGAATTTAGAAAGATGGTAATGATAACCCTGTATGTGAGACAGCAAAAGAGACACAGATGTATAGAACAGTCTTTTGGAATCTGTGGGAGAGGACGAGGGTGGGATGATTTGGGAGAATGGCATTGAAACATGTATAATATCATATGTGAAACAAACAGCCAGTCCAGGTTCGATGCATGATAAAGGATACTTGGGGCTGGTACAATGGGATGACCCAGAGGGATGGGATGGAGAGGGAGGTGGGAGGGAGTTTCAGGATGGGGAACACATGTACACCCATGGTGAATTCATGGTGATGTATGGGAAAACCAATACAATGTTGTAAAGTAATTAGCCCCTAATTAAAATAAATAAAATTATATTTTTTAAAAAAAGAAAAAAAAGTCTCTGTTTTTTAATATGGTGTCTAGTTTGGTCATAGCTTTTCTTCCAAGGAACAAGCATCTTTTAATTTCATCTCTGATGTCACCAACCTCATTGATTTTGGAGCGCAAGAAAATAAAGACTGTCACTGCTTCCATTGTTTCCCCATGTATTTGCCATGAAGTGATGAGACAGGATGCCATGATCTTCGTTTTTGATGTTGAGACTTCAGCCAAATTTTTCCTCTCCTCTTTCACTTTTCATCAAGAGGCTTAATTCCTCACCACCTTCTGCCATAAGGGTGATGTCATCTACATTATATGAGGTTATTGATATTTCTTCCAGCAATCTTGATTCCAGTATGTGATTCATCCACCCCAGCATTTCACATGATGTACTCTGCATATAAGTTAAATAAGCAGGGTGACAATATACAGCCTTGACATACTTCTTTCCCAATTTGGAACCAGTCTGTTGTTCCATGTCCAGTTCTAACTGTTGCTTCTTGACCTACATACAAGNTCTGCATATAAGTTAAATAAGCAGGGTGACAATATACAGCCTTGACATACTTCTTTCCCAATTTGGAACCAGTCTGTTGTTCCATGTCCAGTTCTAACTGTTGCTTCTTGACCTACATACAAGTTTCTCAGGAGGCAGGTAAAGATGATCTGGTATTCCCATCTCTTAAAGAATTCTCCAGTTTGTTGAGATTCACACAGTCAAAGGCTTTAGTGTTGTCAATGAAGCAGAAGAAGATGTTTTTCTGGAATTCCCTTGCTGTTTCTATGATGGCTTAATGCAATAAATTTATTTTATTCCATTGATAGGACAGCAGGGCAGAGATAGGATGGAGGACTGGCAGATATATTCCTTTATTCATTCAGGAACCCAGCTGACAGGCTCTGGCATTTCAATACATGGTTTTTAAAGATAACTTGTCTTGTATAATAGTTCCTTGCTGGTTATCCATTTTAAATATAGCATTGTATACATGTCAATCCTAAACTCCCTAACTATCCCTCCCCCCACATACCCTGTATGGCACAGGGAACTCTACTCAACATTATGTAACAACCTAAATGGGGAAATAATTTGAAAAAGAATACATACATGTATCTGTATAACTGAATCACTTTGCTATGCACCTGAAACTAATACAACATTGCAAATCAACTACACTCCAATATAAAATTAAAAGTTTTTAAAAAGGATAACTTGTCTATATAAGCAAACAATTAACAAGATAAGAAAAGAAACAACAGATTGTGTGGGAGAAATTTAGTTGTAAGGCTATATGGCCACATCAAAGGACAAAGGAGTTTGAGTAATGTAGTCTGAATATATGCCCAGCAGGAAAAGAAAATAGATTGATTGAACAGCTAAATATCTCTGCCACAGGTGCTATAGAAAGCAATTAACTAATCCTCTAATGCTCAGGCTTCTTTTTCAGCCGAAAATGGAGAAGCTCTATACAGTTAAAAAAACAAGATCAGAAGGTGACTGTGGCTTAGATCGGTTCAGTTCAGTTGCTCAGTCACGTCCTACTCTTTGCAACCCCATGAACCACAGCACGCCAGGCCTCCCTGTCCATCACCAACTCCCAGAGTCCACCCAAACCCATGTCCATCGAGTCGGTGATGCCATCCAACCATCTCATCCTCTGTCGCCCCCTTCTCCTCCTGCCCTCAATCTTTCCCAGCATCAAGGTCTTTTCCAATGAGTGAGCTCTTTGCATTAGGTAGCCAAAGTATTGGAGTTTCAGCTTCAACATCAGTCCTTCCAAAGAACACCCAAAACTGATCTGCTTTAGGATGGACTGGTTAGATCTCCTTGCAATCCAAGGGACTCCCAAGAGTCTTCTCCAACACCACAGTTCAAAAGCATCAATTCTTCAGCACTCAGCTTTCTTTATAGTCCAACCCTCACATTCATACATGACCACTGGAAAAACCATAGCCTTGACTTAGATCATGAACTCCTTATTACAAAATTCAGACTTAAATTGAAAAAAAAGTAGGGAAAACCACTAGACAATTCAGGTATGTTCTAAATCAAATCCTTTATGATTATACAGTGGAAGTGAAAAATATATTTAAAGGATTAGATCTGATGGACAGACTGCCTGAAGAACTATGGACAGAGGTTCATAACATTGTACAGGAGGCAGTGATCAAAACCATCCCCAAGAAAAAGAAATGCAAAAATGTAAAATGGTTGTCTGAGGAGGCCTTACAAATAGCTGAGAAAAGAAGAGAAGCAAAAGGCAAAGAAGAAAAAGAAAGATATACCCATTTGAATGCAGAGTTCCAAAGAATACCAAGGAGAAATAAGAAAGCCTTCCTAAGGGATCAATGCAAAGAAATAGAGGAAAACAAAATGGAAAAGCCTAGAGATCTCTTCAAGAAAATTAGAGATACCAAGGGAACATTTCATGCAAAGATGGGCACAATAAAGGACAGAAATGGTATGGACCCAACAGAAGAAGAGGTGGCAAGAATACACAGAAGATTATACAAAACTGATCTTAATAACCCAGATANTCTCTTCAAGAAAATTAGAGATACCAAGGGAACATTTCATGCAAAGATGGGCACAATAAAGGACAGAAATGGTATGGACCCAACAGAAGAAGAGGTGGCAAGAATACACAGAAGATTATACAAAACTGATCTTAATAACCCAGATAACCATGATGGCCTGATCACTCACCTAGAGCCAGACATCCTGGAGTGTGAAGTCAAATGGGCCTTAGGAATCTTCACTATGAACAAAGGTAGTGGAGGTGATGGAATACCAGCTATTTCAAGTCCTAAAAGATGATGCTGTGAAAGTGCTGCACTCAATATGCCAGAAACTTTGGAAAACTCAGCAGTGGCCACAGGACCAAAAAAGGTCAGTTTTCATTCCAATACCAAAGAATAGCAATGCCAAAGAATGCTCAAACTACTGCACAGTTGCACTCATTTCACATGCTAGCAAGATAATGCTCAAAATCCTTCAAGCTAGGCTTCAACAGTACATAAACCAAGAACTCCCATATGTTCAAGGTGGATTTAGAAAGAGCAGAGAAACCAGAGACAAAATTGCCAACGTCTCTGTGGGAGATGGAGAGGGTGGGATGATTTGGGAGAATGGCATTGAAACATGTATACTATCAGGTAAGAAATGAATCGCCAGTCTATGTTCGATGCAAGATACAGGATGCTTGGGGCTGGTGCACAGGGATGATCCAGAGGCATGGTGTGGGGTGAGAGGTGGGAGGTGGGTTCAGGAGGTGGGTTCAGGTTCTCATGTACACCCGTGGCTGATTCATGTCAATGTATGGCAAAACCAATACAGTATTGTAAAGCAAAATAAAGTAAAAAAAAAAAAAAAAAAGGAAATTCCAGAAAAAGCATCTTCTTCTGCCTTATTGACAACAATGAAGCCCTTGACTGTGTGGATCACAACAAACTGTAGACAATTCTTAAAGAGATGGAAATACCAGACCACCTAAACTGCCTCTTGAGAAACCTGTTTGCAAGTCAAGAAGCAACAGTTAGAACTGGACACAGAACAACAGACTGGTTCAAAATTGGGAAAGGTGTACATCAAGGCTGTGTATTGTCACCCTGCTTATTTAACTTATATGCAGAGTACATCATGTGAAATGCTAGGCTCAATAAATCACCAACTGGAATCAAGATTTCTAGGAGAAAATCAATAACCTCAGATTTGCAGATGATACCACCCTTATGGCACATCAAGAGGAATTAAAGAGCCTCTTGATGAAAGTGAAAGAGGAGAGTGAAGAAGCAAGCTTAAAATTCACCATTCAAAAAACTAAGATCATGCCATCCTGTCCCATCACTTCATGGCAAAAATGGGGAAAAAATGGAAATAGTGACAGATTTTATTTTCTTGGGCTCCACAATCACTGTGGATGGTGACTGCAGCCATGAAATTAAAAGACACTTGCTCCTTGGAAGAAAAGCTGTTACAAATCTAGACAGCACATTAAAAAGCAGAGAGATTACTTTGCTGATAGAGGTCCGTATAGTCAAAGCTGTGATTTTTCTGGTAATCATGTACAGATGTGAGAATTTGACTATTAAGAAGGCTGAGCACCGAAGAGCTGATGCTTTTGAATGTGGTGCTGGAGAAGACTCTTGAGAGTCCCTTGGACAGCAAGGAGTCAAACCAGTCAATCATAAAGGAAATCAGTCCTGAATATTCATTGGAAGGACTGATGCTGAAGCTGAAACTCCAATACTTTGGGCCACCTCAGGCAAAGAGCCAACTCATTGGAAAAGACCCTGATGCTGGGAAAGATCGAAGGCAGGCAAGAAGAGGACAACAGAGGATGAGATGGTTGGGTGACATCATTGACCCAATGGACACGAGTTTAAGCAAACTCTGGGAGATAGTAAAGGACAGGGAAGCTTCGCGTGCTGCAGTCCATGGGGTGACAAAGAGTCAAACACAACTAAGCGACTAAACAGCAACATAATGTTCAGGAAGAGCTTGAAAGCACAGGATACCTCAGTTAAATGTTATAGGAAGTTGTGATGATTAACTTTTTGGGTCAAGTTGACTGAAACAGAGGAGCCTGGATATTTGCTTAAACATTATTCTAGCTATGTCTGTTAGTGTTTCTGGATGAGATTGACATTTGAATCGGACTAATTAAATTATATTGTCTCCCCAGTGTGGAAGAGCCACATCCAATCCACTGAAGTCTTGAATAGAACAAAAGGCAAATAGAAGATTATTTCTCTGCCTGATGTTCTTCATGCTGGGACATCAGTTTTCTCCTGCCTTGGGGGCTTCCCTGGTGGATCAGAATCTGCCTGCCATGTAAGAAACCTGGGTTCAATCCCTGGGTCGGAAAGATCCCCTGGAGAAGGGAATGGCAACCTACACTAGTATTCTTGCCTGGAGAATTCCATGACTAGAGGAGGCTGGTTCAGTTCAGTTCAGTTCAGTCGCTCAGTCGTGCGACTCTTTGCGACCCCATGAATCGCAGCACGCCAGGCCTCTCTGTTCATTACCATCTCTCGGAGTTCACTCAGACTCACATCCATCGAGTCAGTGATGCCATCCAGCCATCTCATCCTCGGTCGTCTCCTTCTCCTCCCACCTTCAATCTTTCCCAGCATCAGGGTCTTTTCAAATGAGTCGCCTCTTCACATCAGGTGGCGAAAGTATTGGAGTTTCAGCTTCAACATCAGTCCTTCCAATGAATATTCAGGACTGATTTCTTTTAGAATGAACTGGTTTGATCTCCTTGCAATTCAAGGGACTCTCAAGAGTCTTCTCCAACACCAGAGTTCAAAAGCATCAATTCTTTAGCACTCAGCTTTCTTTATAGTCCAACTCTCACATCCATACCTGACTACTGGAAAAAAAAAAAAAAAAACTGTAACCTTGACTAGACGGACCTTTGTTGGCAAAGTAATGTCTCTGCTTTTTAATATGCTGTTTAGGTTGGTCATAACTTTCCTTCCAAGGAAAGTTCATGATATCCCAAGGAGTCAGACACAACTGACCTACTAACACTTTCATATTTTTGGACCCCACCTGGAACTTACACCACTAGTTTCTCTGGTTGTCAAGTCTTCAGACTTAGCCTAGAACTATACCACCAGCTCTCCTGGGTCTTCAGCTTGCCAGCTGCAGGTCCGGGACTTCTCTGCCTCCTTGATCACATGAGCCAATACTCATAATAAATCTCTTTATATGTATACTTTCTTTAGTTCTCTTTCTCTGGAGAACCAGACTAATATAAAGGGTGGGAATTTGCCATGGGATTAAGAAGGAATAATAGCATCCCAGGCACACCAAACAACATGCACAGGAGAACAGAGAATTTGGGAAGATTCAAAGTACTAAAGTAGATTTATTTTGACAGGATCCAAGGTATTGCCATTTCCTTTTCGAGTGGATCTTCCCAACCTAGGGATTGAACCCATGTCTCCTACATTGACAGGCAGATTCTTTACCACTGAGCCACCAGGTAAGCCCAGAGGCTAGAGGATTATAAACAAAAGTATAAACTTAAACAAGGGGTTTTACGATACTATTAATATGTTGGCAACTGCAAAAAAAAGATATTTTATAAGAGCAAAAGAATTTTCTNTCATAACTTTCCTTCCAAGGAAAGTTCATGATATCCCAAGGAGTCAGACACAACTGACCTACTAACACTTTCATATTTTTGGACCCCACCTGGAACTTACACCACTAGTTTCTCTGGTTGTCAAGTCTTCAGACTTAGCCTAGAACTATACCACCAGCTCTCCTGGGTCTTCAGCTTGCCAGCTGCAGGTCCGGGACTTCTCTGCCTCCTTGATCACATGAGCCAATACTCATAATAAATCTCTTTATATGTATACTTTCTTTAGTTCTCTTTCTCTGGAGAACCAGACTAATATAAAGGGTGGGAATTTGCCATGGGATTAAGAAGGAATAATAGCATCCCAGGCACACCAAACAACATGCACAGGAGAACAGAGAATTTGGGAAGATTCAAAGTACTAAAGTAGATTTATTTTGACAGGATCCAAGGTATTGCCATTTCCTTTTCGAGTGGATCTTCCCAACCTAGGGATTGAACCCATGTCTCCTACATTGACAGGCAGATTCTTTACCACTGAGCCACCAGGTAAGCCCAGAGGCTAGAGGATTATAAACAAAAGTATAAACTTAAACAAGGGGTTTTACGATACTATTAATATGTTGGCAACTGCAAAAAAAAGATATTTTATAAGAGCAAAAGAATTTTCTGAAAAATATTGGTAAATGCCAATAGAGCTCTGGGACATTTAATAAGGAAGAACGAAGCAGTTACTCAAATGTGCATAGGCTGGAAGTCAGGCAGATCTGAGTTTAACGCTACCTAGTAAATTTGTTATAAGAATTATATAGTTTGTACATAAAGCTGCCTGCACAATGGTATGACAAAGTAGTATGTGTTCAAAGGAAAAAACAGCTCTTTTCTTTCTTCTCTGAGCAACAGAATAAATAAAAAGCATTATTTTATCTGAGAACCAGAGGAGGAAAAAGTGAATTGGTTAAAGCTTTGGAGCTTGAAAACTACTTGATATTGCTAATAACCTTTGTGAACAATTGCACCCTGTGAAAGTAAGAGCCAAGAAATTCTAAATTTGCCACCTATAAACTTAAATTCTGAGTACTGCAAACCTGAGTGCTAGCTGATGTATCTTAATGGGTTTGAGAAATGTGCAGTAAAATATTTTAAAAGGGTAATAATACTGAGCCCTTATATTAATATTGAGAAACATTGAAAATTTATGATAAATCCAAAATAAAAATGAAGAAAAATCTTTTGTATTAAAGTTGTTTGACTCTACATGAATCTGCTTCCTANAAAGTGACAGTTTTTGCTAGCTTTCATTGCTAATGTATTAGTTCTTTCCAACAAATTTTTAAAAATTTGTCCCACACTACCAACTAGTGGACTAAACTCAAGAAATGAGACATCAGTGGCATAGAGAAAATGAAAAGATGTGTCTGATTACAATGACAAAGTTGCCTTAGTAGCTTATGATTTAGTGAAGTGAAACCCCTGCCTCAAGAATCCAGATTGTATCTGTCTTGTGGCTGTATTGCATTTGACCACTCTAGGTAATAGGGGAAAACACTCACTTTAACTTTTAATTTTATTAACAGTGCATCATAGTAAAATATGAATGTCTTTATCTACCTATCCATCTATTTCTATCTCTTTATACATGCATTTGCAAATATTTTGCTATGTATGCATATACATATATACAAGTGAACAGACATATTCATATACATATGTACAAATGAAAATATTTGCATTTAGAGACAGAGATAGATGGATAGACAGTGATAGATAGGTTAAGACTCATTCATATTTTCCTATTATGCACTGTTAATAAAATGAAAAGCTAAAGTGAGTATTTTCCCCTATTATGTAGAGTGGTCAAATGCAATATTGTTACAAAACAGACACAATCTGGATTCTTGAGGCAGGGGTTTCACTTCACTAAATCATAAGCTACTAAAACAACTTTGTCATTGTAATCAGATACACCTTTTCATTTTCTCTATGCCACTGATGTCTCATTTCTCAAGTTTAGTCCACTAGTTGGTAGTGTGAGACAAATTTTTAAAAATTTGTTGGAAAGAACTGATACAATAGCAATGAAAACTAGCAAAAACTGTCACTATTGAGAGTTTCATTTCAGATAGGGACACAGGTACAGTTTTAGATATAGCCCCCAAATAAAGGTGCAAATGTTAGTCACTCAGTCTGGTCTGATTCTTTCTGACCTCATAATAGTAGGCTTCCATGCTCCTCTATCCATAGAATTCTCCAGGCAAGAATACTGGAGGGGCTAACCATTCCCTTCTCCGGAGGATATTCCCCACCCAGGGATTGAACCCAGGTCTCCCACATTGCAAGAAGATTTTTTACCATCTGAGCCACTAGGGAAGCCCCATAGATGATATAGATATACATAAAAACACTGAGTTCCTACTACACACTGGCCTTTCACAATTCATTGGAAGGACTCATGCTGAAGCTGAAGTTCCAAGTCTTTGGCCACCCCATGAGAAGAACCAATTTCATTGGTTCTTATGTATATCTATACACTGTCACGAACGTGACATTGTACAGGAGGCAGTGATCAAGACCACCCCCAAGGAAAAAAAAACGCAAAATGGCAAAATGGTTTCCTGAGGAGGCCTTACAAATAGCTGTGAAAAGAGAAGCTAAAAGCAAAGGAGAAAAGGAAAGAAATACCCATTTGAATGCAGAGTTCCAAAGAATAGCAAGGAGAGAGAAGAAAGCCTTCCTCAGTGATCAATGCAAAGAAATAGAGAAAAACAATAGAATGGGAAAGACTAAAGATCTCTCCAAGAAAATCAGAGATACCAAGGGAATATTTCATGCAAAGATAGTCAGTAAAGGACAGAAAATGGTGTGGACCTAACAGAAGCAGAAGATATTAAGAAGAGGTGACAGGAATACACAGAAGAACTGTACAAAAAAGATCTTCATGACCCGGGCAACCATGATGGTGTGATCACTCAGCTAGAGCCAGACATCCAGGAATGCGAAGTCAAGTGAGCCTTAGGAAGCATCGATACTAACAAAGCTAGTGGAGGTGATGGAACTCCAGTTGAGCCATTTCCAATCCTAAAAGATGATGCTGTGAAAGTGCTGCACTCAATATGCTAGCAAATTTGGAAAACTCAACAGTGGCGACAGGACTGGAAGAGATCAGTTTCATTCCAATCCCAAAGAAAGGCAATGCTGAAGAATGCTCAAACTACCACACAATTGCACTCATCTCACATACTAGTAAAGTACTGCTCAAAATTCTCCAAGCCAGGCTTCAACAGTATGTGAAGCATGAACTTCCAGATGTTTAAGCTAGATTTAGAAAAGTCAGAGAAACCAGAGATCCAATTGCCAACATCCGTTGGATCATTGATAAAGCTAGAGAGTCCAGAAAAAAATCTACTTCTCCTTTATCGACTATGCCAAAGCCTTTGACTGTGTGGATCACAACAAATTGTGGAAAATTCTTAAAGAGATGAGAATACCAGACCACCTTATATGCCTCCTGAAAAATCTGTATGCAGGTCAGGAAGCAACAGTTAGAACTGGACATGGAAAAACAGACTGGTTCTAAATAAGGAAAGGAGTACATCAAGGCTGTGTACTGTCACTCTGCTTATTTAACTTATATGGAGAGTGCATCATGCAAGATGCCAGGCTGGATGAAGAACAAGCTGGAATCAAGATTGCCGGGAGAAATATCAATAATCTCAGATATGCAGATGACACCATACTTATGGCAGAAAGTGAAGAGGAACTAAAGAATCTCTTTATGAAAGTGAAAGAGAAGATGAAAAAGTTGGCTTAAAACTCAACATTCAGACGTCTAAGATCATGGCATCCAGTCCGATCACTTCATGGCAAATAGATGGGGAAACAATGGAAACAGTGAAAGACTTTGTTTTCTTGGGCAGCAAAATCACTACAGATGGTGACTGCAGCCATGAAATTAAAAGACACCTGCTCCTTGGAAGAAAAGCTATGATCAACCTAGATAGCATATTAAAAAGCAGAGACATTACTTTGCCAAAAAGATCCATCTAGTCAAAGCTATGGTTTTTCCAGTAGTCATTTATGGATGTGAAAGTTGAACAATAAAGAAAGCTGAATGCTGAAGAATTAATGCTTTTGAACTGTAGTGATAGAGAAGACTCTTGAGATTCCCTTGGACTTCAGGGAGATCCAACCAGTCAATCCTAAAGGAAATCAGTCCTGAATATTCATTGGAAGGATTGATACTAAAACTGAAACTCCAATACTTTTGCCACCTGATGTGAAGAACTGACTCCCTAGAAAAGATCCTAATGCAGGGAAAGGTTGAAGGCAGGAGGAGAAGGGGACAGCAGAGGATGAGATGGTTGGATGGCATCACTGACTCTATGGACACAAGTTTGAGTAAGCTCCAGGAGTTGGAGATGGACAAGGAAGCCTGGCGTGCTGCAGTTCATGGGGTCACAGAGTTGGACACAACTGGGCAACCGAACTGAACTGATATGCATACGTGGGCTTCCCTGGTGGCTCAGAGGGTAAAGATCTTCCTGCAATGCAGGAGACCTGGGACTGATCCCTGGGTTGGGAAGATCCCCTGGAGGATAGTAGGGCAAACCACTTCAGTATTCTTGCCTAGAGAATTCCCATGGACAGAGGAGCCTGGCAGGCTACAGTCTATGGTGTCACCAAGAGTTGGACATCACTGAGTGACAAAGGATGGCACATATGCATACATATATGAAACACATATTCATATTCATGAGAGTACCAAGCATATTCATAATTTTAAAAGATGACAAGACAATAAGCTATTTAAATAAATTATTCATTTTTTAAAACTTCTGAAACAGTTCATAGAAGACATAGTTGTTCAGTTGCTCAGTCCTATACAACTCTTTGTGAACCCATGGACTGCAGGATGTCAGGCTTCTCCATCCTTCACCATCTTCCAGAGCTTGCTCAAACTCATGTCCATTGAGTCGGTGATGCTTTCCAGACATTTTGTCCTCTGTCATTCTCGTCTCCTTTGGCCTTCAATCTTTCCCAGCATCAGGTTCTTTTCCAGTTTGTCCACTCTTCTCTTCAGGTGGCCAAAGTATTGGAGGTTCAGCTTCAGCATCAGTCTAGAAGACATAGATTTATAATTATCAAAACATAACAAGCGGCTGTTTTGGTAAACATATCCTGCTAAATTAGAAGATATCAAAAATAATATAATAAAGAGAAGATAAAAATTCAGAAACTTCAAAAGGAATTTAAGAAAAACAAATTATATAAACAGTGTTCTTAACTCAGTAGTAACATTTAAGTTACTATGTC
>SJYH01000835.1:90477-102804 GCA_006408735.1 Sylvicapra grimmia
ATGTATGGATGTGAGAGTTGGACTATAAAGCAACCTGAGCATCGAAGAATTGATGCTTTTGAACTGTGGTGTTGGAGAAGACTCTTGAGAGTTCCTTGGACAGTAAGGAAATCCAACCAGTCCATTCTAAAGGAAATCAATCCTGAATATTCATTGGAAGGACTGATGCTGAAGCTGAAACTCCAATACTTTGGCCACCTGATGTGAAGAACTGACTCTTCTGAAAAGACCCTGATGCTGGGAAGATTGAAGGCAGGGGGAGAAGGAGACAACAGAGGATAAGATGGTTGGATGGCATCACCGACTTGGTGGACATGAGATTGAGTAAACTCCAGGAGTTGGTGATGGACAGGGAGGCCTGGCGTGCTGCAGTCCATGGAGTCACAAAGAGTCAGATAAGATTGAGTAACTGAACTGAACTGAATGAGATAAGAAAGCTGAAATATCTTGGGAAAAATTACATAAAAGAAGAATAAAGGAAATCATATAGTCACAGTAGGTTGCATGATGCCAGGGTGATGTTTGGAGCTAAGAAAAATTTATAGTGTGATTCTTAGGTCACACAGAAAAAGAAATCTGCAGATCTTTCACAAAAGTAACAAAATGAGATTGCTGACAGTCACATTTTCTCCCAGGACCCTAAACGTGTCAACATGTACAAACCTTTAGAAATGCTCTGGTACCTGCTGTTTTCATAATTCTGATGTTCAGATATATATCACTGCTTTTAAACTTTATCCTACCTATTTGATCCCAAATCATAAAGTTGTTTTTAAGTTAGTGGAATCTAATCCCCTTTAGATTACTGAAGCATCTAGATTCCCCTTACTTATTTGAAGGCAAAAAAAGATTTTTTTAAAAAGACCCCAATAAACACCACTTATAGTAAAATCAGCATGAAACTAAATGCCAGTGAGCACTAGGAAACTAAATGTAATGCCTAATAGTATTTTGTTGGAAGTGAAATGAAGGCAAAATGAAAGTTGCTCAGTCATGTCTGACTCTTTGCAACCCCATGGACTTAGTCCATGAAATTCTCCAGGCCAGAATACTGGAGTAGGTAGTCTTTCCCTTCTCCAGGGGATCTTCCCAACCCAGGGATTGAACCTAGATTTCCCACATTGCAGGCAGATTCTTTACCAGCTGAGCTACAAGGGAATCCCAAGAATACTCTGGAGTGGGTAGCCTATCCCTTCTCCAGCGGATCTTCCCGACCCAGGAATCGAACCGGGGGTCTCTTGCATCACAGGCAGATTCTTTACCAACTGAACTATGAGGAAGCAGTATTTTATTGGAACATCATCCAATTATAATATGTTTAATCTTGGGTAAATATTAACTATAAATCCAATGATCAGAATGTAAGGTAACATAAGCCAATTTTGCAAAACAAATAAAACCTGAATTTTAGGTTCATGCTTAGGCATATATTATGATAACATTTACTTTTTGTTAAGTTCAGTTCAGTTCAGTTGCTCAAACGTCTCCGACCCTTTGCGACCCCATGGACTGCAGCACGCCAGGCTTCCCTGTCCATCATTAGTCCCCGGAGCTTGCTCAAACTCATGTCCATCGAGTCAGTGATGCCATCCAACCATCCCATCCTCTGTCATCCCCTTCTCCTTCCTTCAATCTTGCCTAGCACAGGGTCTTTTCGAAGGAATTGGTTCTTCACATCAGGTGGCCAAAGTATTGGAACTTCAGCTTCAGCATCAGTCCTTCCAATGAATATTCAGGNTCCAATTATAATATGTTTAATCTTGGGTAAATATTAACTATAAATCCAATGATCAGAATGTAAGGTAACATAAGCCAATTTTGCAAAACAAATAAAACCTGAATTTTAGGTTCATGCTTAGGCATATATTATGATAACATTTACTTTTTGTTAAGTTCAGTTCAGTTCAGTTGCTCAAACGTCTCCGACCCTTTGCGACCCCATGGACTGCAGCACGCCAGGCTTCCCTGTCCATCATTAGTCCCCGGAGCTTGCTCAAACTCATGTCCATCGAGTCAGTGATGCCATCCAACCATCCCATCCTCTGTCATCCCCTTCTCCTTCCTTCAATCTTGCCTAGCACAGGGTCTTTTCGAAGGAATCGGTTCTTCACATCAGGTGGCCAAAGTATTGGAACTTCAGCTTCAGCATCAGTCCTTCCAATGAATATTCAGGACTGATTTCCTTTAGGACAGACTGGTTTACTCCTTACTGTCCAAGGTATTCTCAAGAGTCTTTTCCAACACTACAGTTCAAAAGTAGCTGGGTAACAGCAATTGCAATAAGAAATCAAAGCATTTGGAGCACACATTGAAGGGAAATAAAATAATTTTAAGAAAAGCTAACCCTGCCATTGAGAAAGGCACAATCTCCAAAGCTAAAAGTAAAAATTCAACAGAATTCTATCAGTCTTCAGAGTGCTAGGAATGGAAATTTTTGGTTTTCAAGATTACTAAGATTTCTGATTTATAAGCTTATAGATATATTACAAAATTCGCTGGAAATAGTGCTATTTGTGGAAGGGCTTTAAGTATGCTACCATTCTGAAGCTAAAAAGACAGAACTGATTGTTTTTATTTATTTAAGGTCAAAGTTAATTTGTTTTCTTTTTTCTGTTTGATACAATCAGGTATTTTTTGTTGTTGCTATTTCTTTGACTTTTGAAAACAGTAGGTAAACACAAGCATCTGAGTTTGCATTACTGTTGCAACCTCTCTAGTCATCAGTCTCCACATCCAACTCACAATTTAGGAAAGGGAAACTGTCTTGCCTAATAACAAGTCTTTATTTCAATGTTTGAAATCATGGACAGCAAACAAATAATACAGGAGTCAATCAAGTAATGTAAAGGAGGGAAGCTGGCCATCAAGATAACAAAGAATGTTGACAGCTAAAGAGAATCACAAATTTCATGTCCCATATAAGGGCATTGAGGTTTATGATGCTGATGCTGTCTATCATCTGGTCTCTATGTTAAATTCAGTATTTTACAAAATGGATTTCCTTAAAATAAGAAATCCTTGTAATAAGTTGGTCAAAAGTTTCCCACAATAAACTTTGGTTAAAAGATTCTCCTTAGTCTTAAGCAAACTACTTCCATCAGCAAAATTGCAGAGCTTATTTTGCTACTCAATTATCCAAAATTTTTCTCCTGTTGTAACATGTCTTCTTAGACTTACCCTTACCTAATATACTTTGAAGGAGCTTCCCTGGTGCCTCAGACAGTAAAGAATCTGCCTGCAACGTGGGAGACACAGGTTCGATCCCTGGGTCAAGAAGATCCCCTGGAGAAAGGAATGCAAATCCATTCCAGTATTCTTGCCTGGAGAATTTCATGGATAGAGGAGTCTGGTGGGCTACATTCCATGGGATTGCAAAGAGTCAGACACGACTGAGTGACTAACACCATACACACACACAATATATATACTTGGCAACTAGGAGGCAAAATTTTTTTTTAATTTAGAAATAGAGATGAATATTTATTGAGTACCAAATGTTTCTCGGGGTTTCCCAGGTGGCACAGTGATAAAGAATTCACCTACCAATGCAAGAGATGCAAGAGATATGGGTTCAACCCCAGGATCAAGAAGATCCCCTGGAGCAGGAAACATCAACCCACTCCAGTATTCTTGCCTGAAAAATTCCATGGACAGAGGAGCCCAGTGGGTTATAGTCGATGGGGTAGCAAAGAGTCAGTCATGACTGAGCATGCCTTCAGAATATTTCTAGACCTATATTAGAATTATTTCATGCATTAGCTTATTTAATCCTCACAGTTCAGTTCAGTTCAGTTCAGTCGCTCAGTCGTGTCCGACTCTTTGCGACCCCATGAATCGCAGCACGCCAGGCCTCTCTGTTCNTTCGATCCCTGGGTCAAGAAGATCCCCTGGAGAAGGGAATGCAAATCCATCCCAGTATTCTTGCCTGGAGAATTTCATGGACAGAGGAGTCTGGTGGGCTACATTCCATGGGATTGCAAAGAGTCGGACACGAATGAGTGACTAACACCATACACACACACAATATATATACTTGGCAACTAGGAGGCAAATTTTTTTTTTTAATTTAGAAATAGAGATGAATATTTATTGAGTACCAAATGTTTCTCGGGGTTTCCTAGGTGGCACAGTGATAAAGAATTCACCTACCAATGCAAGAGATGCAAGAGATATGGGTTCAACCCCAGGATCAGGAAGATCCCCTGGAGCAGGAAACATCAACCCACTCCAGTATTCTTGCCTGAAAAATTCCATGGACAGAGGATCCCAGTGGGTTATAGTCGATGAGGTCGCAAAGAGTCAGTCATGACTGAACATGTCTTCAGAATACTTCTAGACCTATATTAGAATTATTTCATGCATTAGCTTATTTAATCCTCACAACAAGATTATAAAGTAGATGTTACTAACCCCAAGGTACACAGGATAGAACTGAAAATAAAGACATGAGATGAGGACTTCTCTGGTGGTCCAGTGGTTGCGAATCCAACTGTCAAGGCAGGAAANACAACAAGATTATAAAGTAGATGTTACTAACCCCAAGGTACACAGGATAGAACTGAAAATAAAGACATGAGATGAGGACTTCTCTGGTGGTCCAGTGGTTGCGAATCCAACTGTCAAGGCAGGAAACATGGGTTTGATCCCTGCTTCGGGAGGATTTCACATGCCTCAGGACAACTAACTCCATGCACCACAACTACCGAAGCCCGCACACCCTAGAGCCCATGCTCTGTAACAAAGAAAGCCACCACAATGAGAAGCCCACGCACCACAACTAGAGAGTAGCCCATACTCACTGCAGCTAGAGAAAGCCAACGCACAGCAACGAAGCCCCAGCACAGACAAAAATTAATTAAGAAGATGTGAGGTGGTTTACTCAAGATCACACTAACAAACAATGGACTTAGGACTGGGTCTCATGTTTTTCTGTCTTAATCCAGTCTCTTTTCACAACATCATAAAAATCTCTCCTTGATAAACCATGTGATTATCATGATGATATTATGTTTACTGAAAAAGATGTATAAATATTTTCTAAACCTCATTGCCCCAAATAGACTTCACTGACTTCACTGTTTATTTGATAATTTCTCTTGTGAAAACACTAGACAGTTGAGGTATTTTTACAACATATCAATAAAGTTGATTTTTCCACTACATTGAATAAAGCAAACTAACTTTTACCAAAAACATAAAATAATTTCACTGATGGAAGCAGCATAATTTTGGTCTCTTGTGGAAAATAACTAAGAGCAGAATTAGGCATCACAGAAGACTCTGTTATGTGAAATCTGTGTTAAAATATTATTCTGGACAAGAGGCATTTATCCGTCTCATCTAAATATCAAACATAGAAATAACCTTCAGATCAGTTAAACGCTGCTGAATTAAAATAATTGCATCACATTACTAACTCAGAATAAGATCCCAACATGATCACAATTATGCCTGAAAGCATCTGTACAATGCACATTTCAAAGTGGGTAAAAGCCTGTTAATACTTCCATTGCGGGATGGCATGACCTCAATCATTCAGTCAGATTTGAAAATAACAATTAACCTCTATAACATAGGATCTATTTTCAGTTCAGTTCAGTCACTCAGTTATATCCAACTCTTTGCAACTCCATGAACTCCAGCATATTAAAAAGCAGAGACATTACTTTGCCAACAAATGTCATTCTAGTCAAAGCTATGGTTTTTCCAGTAGTCACGAATGGATNTTGCTTTTTTGATAATCCAACAGATATTCGCAATTTGATCTCTGGATCAGATCTCTAGATCTCTGATCCAGCTTGAACATTTGAAAGTTCTCAGTTCACGTACTGTTGAAGCCTAATTGGAGAATTTTCAGCATTATCTTGCTAGCATATGAAATGACTGCAATTGTGCAATAAATTGAATACTCTTTGGCATTGCCCTTCTTTGGGATTAGAATGAAAACTGAACTTTTCCAGTCCTGTGGCCTCTGCTGAGTTTTTCAAATTTGCTGGTTTATTGAGTGCAGCACTTTCACAGCATCATCTTTTAGGGTTTAAAATAGCACAACTGGAATTCCATCACCTCCACTAGCTTTGTTCGTAGTGTTGTTTCCTAAGGCCCACTAGACTTCTCACTTCAGGATGTCTGGCTCTAGGTGAGTGATTACACCATCGTGGTTATCTGGGTCAATAAGATCTTTTCTGTATAGTTCTGTGTATCTTTTTGCCACCTCTTCTTAATCTCTTCTGCTTCTGTTAGGTCCATACCATTTCTGTCCTTTATTGTGCCCATCTTTGCATGAAATGTTCCCTTGGTATCTCTAATTTTCTTGACGAGATATCTAGTCTTTCCCATTTTACTGTTTTCCTCTATTTCTTTGCATTGATCATTAGGAAGTCTTTCTTATCTCTCCTTGCTATTCTTTGGCACTGTGCATTCAGTTGGATATATCTTTCCTTATCTCCCTTCCTTTTCACTTCTCTTCTTTTCTCAGCTACTTGTAATGCCTCCTCAGACAACCATTTTGTCATTTTGCATTTTTTTTTCCCCTTGGCGATGGTTTTGATCACCACCTCCTGTACAATGTCACAAACTTCTGTCCATATTTCTTCAGGTGCTCTGTCTATCAGATCTAATCCCTTGGATCTATTTATCACCTCCACTGTATAATTTTAAGAGATTTGACTTAGGTCATACCTGAATGGTCTAGTGGTTTTCCCCACTTTCTTCAATTTAAGTCTGTATTTGGCCATAAGGAGTTCATGATCTGAGCCACAGTCAGCTCCTACTCTTGTTTTTTCTGACTGTATAGAGCTTCTCCATCTTTGACTTCAAAGAATATAATCAATCTGATTTTGGTATTGACCATCTGGTGATGTCCATATGTAGTACCATCTCTTGTGTTGTTGGAAGAGGGTGTTTGCTATGACCAATGTGTTCTCTTGGCAAAACTCTGTTAGCCTTTGTCCTGCTTCATTTTGTACTCCAAGCCAAATTAGCCTGTTAGTCCAGGTATCTCTTGACTTCCTACTTTTGCATTCCACTCCTCTATAATGAAAAGGACATCTTTTTTTGGTGTTAGTTCTAGAAGGTCTTGTCAGTCATCTTAAAACCATTCACCTTTATCTTCAGCCTTAGTGGTTGTGGCATAGATTGGATTACTGTGATATTGAATGGCTTGCCTTGGAAACAAACAGAGATCATCCTATTTTTTTTTGAGATTGCACCCAACTACTACATTTCAGACTCTTTTGTTGACTATAAGGGCTACTCTATTTTTTCCTAAAGGACTCTTGCCCACAGTAGTAGATATAATGGTCATCTGAATTAAATTTGCCCATTCCAGTCCATTTTTAGATCACTAATTCCTAAAATGTCGATGCTCACTCTTGCCATCTCTTGTTTGACCATTGTCCATTTACCTTGATACATGGACCTAGCATTTCAGGTTCCTATGCAGTATTGTTCTTTACAGCATCGAACCTTACTTCCGTCACCAGTCACATCCACAATTGGGCATTGTTTTCACTTTGGGTCTGTCTTTTCATTCTTTCTGGAGTTATTTCTCCACCAATCTCTAGTAGCATATTGGGCACCTACTGACCTGGGAAGTTCATCTTTCAGTGTCCTATATTTTTGCCTTTTCATACTGTTCATGGGGTTCTCAAGGCAGAAATACTGAAGTGGTTTACCATTCCCTTCTCCACTGGACCACGTTTTGTCTGAACTGGGTCCTGGTGAGCACAAAGTTTTGTTCTTATCATCTTACCTTATGCTATTGAATAATCCTCTCCAACCTACCCCACCTTGAGCTACCTAACAGAAATATGAATCGTTCCTAACACTCCCCTCTTAAAAATATCTGATTCTCATTAGCCTATAAGATAGAATTCGAAAAACCTTACTTACAAACTCATTGCAACCCAGTCACAATTTAGCTTTTCAGGCTCAGCTCCCACTGTTAACATGTTTTTTAAATTATCTCACACCAAACTGTTTCCTCTTTTCCAATCATGATTTGCNATGCTATTGAATAATCCTCTCCAACCTACCCCACCTTGAGCTACCTAACAGAAATATGAATCGTTCCTAACACTCCCCTCTTAAAAATATCTGATTCTCATTAGCCTATAAGATAGAATTCGAAAAACCTTACTTACAAACTCATTGCAACCCAGTCACAATTTAGCTTTTCAGGCTCAGCTCCCACTGTTAACATGTTTTTTAAATTATCTCACACCAAACTGTTTCCTCTTTTCCAATCATGATTTGCATTCTGCAACTCTTACCTTTGTTTACTCCATTCCTCTGCCTTAATCCTCTTTGCCACACATCTTTCCCTGGAATGATCTTTTTTTTTTTTTATATTAAGGCTAAACATTGCCTCTTCTCTGCAGTCTTCACAGATGCTTTCCCTAGTATAATTAGTTTTTCATTCATCTGTCTTCCCTCAGGACATTAAATATATCAGTAGTAGAATATTAAAACATAATGTATTACATTGTGCTGTAGTTCATTGGATGTGTTTTTACCTCATCTAATAGCCTGACCTTCCTAGAGAAAGAAATCTTGTCTTAGTCATCTTTTATTACCAGCACTTGGGCATGCTAAATGAGACATACTAAGAATTTAATCAGTGTTTATTAATAAATGAATGAATTAATTAAAATTTGAATGCACTCTTTTCTCTCTCTTTCTCATTGTTTCTTTCAACATTAAACTGGTCACATATGCTATTCATTTTACCTTCAAATTGTCTTCTCAACCCATTCTTCCTCTTTCTCCCATTTTCATTGCCTCACAGAAACTTGTGGATGCAAAGGAATACAAATTTGTATAAGCAAGTCATGTAAAAAGAAATTTTCAAAATTTTTAATACTCTATAGGACTTCCCAGTTGGCACTAGTGATAAAGAACTCCCTGCCAATGCAACAGACATAAGAGAGGGAGGTTAGATATCTCAGTCTGGAAGATCCCCTGGAAAAGGACATGGCAACCCACTCCAGTATTCTTGCCTGGAGAATCCCGTGGACAGAGAAGTCTGGTGGGCTAAAGCCCATAGGGTCATGAAGAGTCGAACTGAAGCAACTCAGCATGCAAGCAAGCACTGCATAGGAGTTAGGGCAGGGAAGAAAAGAGTTACTGTTTTAACATTGACATTTGAGTAGATTCTATATTTGACTATCAAAACTAGGTGAACAATAAAATGATCATTAGAATCTCAGATTAGTACTTTTGTAGCCCATAGGAAGTTCTGTATTATCTAATAACTCGATATACAATTATATTTTGTTTAATTATTCTAGCATATTGAATTTTCATCATTCCTTAAGTTGACTATACTATCATGTCTTTAGGACACCTGTAATCCATGAGAGAGAGAAAATCCATGAAGTGAGTCCCACAATTGCTCAGACTTTGGTCTGGAAGCACTTTCCAAACCACTGCACAAAAACGTGGAAGTCAGACACAGCACACAGTCTTTCTCTAGAAATTGACAAAACTGTTTGTAAAATTTATATGAGATTGAAAAGGATGCAGAATAGCTAAAATAGTCTTGAAATACAAAAACAAAGTTGGAGGATTCACAATACCTGATTTCAAAACTTATTATAAAAATTACAGTAATCAAGACATTGTGGTGTTGGCTTAAGGTAGACAAATAGATCAATTGACTAGAATAGAGAGTCCAGAAATAGACACACAGTTATAAGGTCAATTGATTTTTATAAAGGTATCAAAGTAATTCATTGGGGAAAGGAAAGTCATTTCAACAATGTATTGGAACAACTGGATATCTATATTAAAAAGAACTAACTTCAAATGTGTCTTTCATGATGCTCAAAAATTAATTTCAGAAGGAGGATAGATTGAAGCACAAAAACTATTATTATTGGGATTTAGGGATTCTTTATATATTCTGATAAAAATTGTTTTTAAAAATTTGTCCTGAATTTAGTTTCTCCAATCTATGAATGCTTATTCATTTTCTTGATGGTGCCTTTTCGATAAGCAGAAGTTTTAAATTTTTATGAAGTTTACATTTCTTATTTTATCTTTTTATGGTTTGTGCTTTCTGTGTCTTGTCTAAGAAATCTTTAACCCCAAAATTGCAAAGATACTATGTTTTCTTTACCTTGTGGAGCTTCAGTTACAAAAGGTTGTGCATACTGAGTACTCAGGTGTCTTCTTCAATGGATATTCTAAAGCTAAAAGATTTATCAGACTGCTGCAAACATTCCTGGAGGAGGGCATGGCAACCCACTCTGGTATTCTTGCTTGGAGAATCCCCATTGACAGAGAAACCTGGCAGGCTACAGTCCATGGGGTTGAAAAGAGTCAGACACAACTGAGCAGCTAAGCATACACAGCAAAGCTGCAAATATTAACTCCCGTATCTAGAGCAGACCACTTTGTGGGGGATACAAATGATAACTACAGATGTCAATTTTATCTTACTTTAAATACGGTGTCCTAAAGTTTGATCCAGATGGAAAACTAAACTACGTGATATCTTGCTCAATTTTGTGTATACCATAACAACAGTTGACACTGAGCATTTAAAATTAAATATATAGACCCACGTGACAATCTAATGGCAAAGAAGAATTGTGTTAAGTCTCAACAAAACAGTCCAAATGATATCATATTTTCAGTCCAGACTGTGCTGAAATTATGATAGATCTTTATCTGTTTCTAAAGTGCCATGTGCCTAATTATTTAAACTACCAAAAAAAAAAAAAAAACCACTATGCAATCTATTCAGTCACACAAACTATACCTTGTATGAATTTTAAGGAAGACAAAACCTGGTGTGCCATAGCCTAGCCTGACACAAAGAGAAATAAAACTTGGGCATGTGTCAAGCATTTGCCTTAAAAGGCAGTAGTAGACCACTGAGTGCTGGTCTGGCCACTTCCCTGGCTGACATAGCCCCTCACCTACAGTTTCTTACCTGCATTCTTACATTTTGGGTGTGATATTGATTATCAAACTAAGTGCTCATCTCCATGAAAAATTGGAAATTTGAAGAAGCTGTACCCATTTGTATATATCCTTTGCGATCTTGATTGGTGATTCAGCAGAAAATCAAAACAAATGATCCAAATCAGGTTCATAATGTTTACCAATCTATGAACTTCAACCAACCTCTGAAACCTGACATAGTGAATAAATGCTCAGACTTTTGCTAGGCTTTGGGAATACAAAGATGAATGTGTGTGTGTGTGTGTGTGTGTGTGTGTGTGTGTGCGCGCTCAGTTGTGTCTGACTCTGTGACGCTATGGGCTGCAGCCTGCCAGACTCCTCTGTCCATGGGATTCTCCAGGCAAGAATACTGGAATGAGTTGCCATACCCTCCTCCAGGGGATCTTCCCAACCCAGGGACTGAACCCATGTCTCTTATATCTCATTGACAGGTGGGTTCTTTACCACTAGAACCACCTGGGAAGCCCCTAGTGGCTCAGATGGTAAAGAATCTGCCTGCAATGCAAGAGACCTGGGTTTGATCTCTGGGGTGGGAAAATCCCCTGGAGAAGGGAATGGCTACTGACACCAGTATTCTTGCCTGGAGAATTCCTTCCAGAGAAGCCTGACAGGCTACGTACAGTCCATGCAGTCACAGAGTCAGAAACAACTGAGCGATTAACACTTTAAGCATTAATGTCTAAAAATGGAGTGTTTCAGTTTAGTTTTAGTTTGCAAGATATCCTGATGAGATCGTGATTAAGCTAGAAGAGAAGTTATCACCTATAAGAAATACTTAGTGTCTTCCCTTTTAGGGGAGACAGTGAGTATATTTTTTTATACAAGGGATAGTTTCATTATGCTGCATGATGTAGTTGCTATTGTCTAAATGTGTATAGTTCAAATTTGAATTATGTGGACGGTGCTAGATAGTGTGTGGATATTCAATGGAATCATATATAAGCTCAAGTGTCACATGAATATAATGCATATTATATTTTGAACACAAATTCATAGCATCATGAACATGTGATTAAAAGGTGTTCAATATCATACTTGCCTTCAGTATTCTCCAGTACCACAAGGACTAAAAATCTAATAAAACATATTTCTCCGCCGAAGAATTGATGCTTTCGAACTGTGTTGTTGGAGAAGACTCTTGAGAGTCCCTTGGACTGCAAGGAGATCCAACCAGTCCATTCTGAAGGAGATCAACCCTGGGATTTCTTTGGAAGGAATGATGCTAAAGCTGAAACTCCAGTACTTTGGCCACCTCATGCGAAGAGTTGACTCATTGGAAAAGACTCTGATGCTGGGAGGGATTGGGGGCAGGAGGAGAAGGGGACGACTGAGGATGAGATGGCTGGATGGCATCAC
>SJYH01000835.1:158025-176124 GCA_006408735.1 Sylvicapra grimmia
AGGATAGGGAGGAGACAAAACAAGCAACCACAAGCTTCTTAAGGAAGCCGCCACTGCTGGGTTGCCCCTCAAGTCCTGCAGCCCTTCGGCAGATCTCTCTGTTCTTTCGCTCTCCTTTCAGAGTCATCTCCTGTTTGCTGTGCTGCGCTCTATCTAGCGAATCTTCATTGTAAGAGGCTTGGACTTGGGCTGAATAGGGCTACTCCTTCTTAGAACTGGATATCCTTAAGGGATTCTTAAAGACAGTAAATATTAAGATAAAATTCCTATGTATTTACTCACATGTTTACCATTCCTGTGTGTGTGTGTAAGTCACTCGGTTGTGTCTGATTCTTTGCAACCCCGTGAACTGTTGCCTGCCAGGCTCCTCTGTCCGCGGGCTTCTCCAGACAAGAATACTGGAAGTGGGCTGTCATGCCCTCCTCCAGGGGATCTTCCTGACCCTGGGATTGAACCTGTGTCTCCTGGCCTGGCAGGTGGATTCTTTACCGCCTGAGCCACCGGGAAAGCCCAGCTGTTTTTAGTGCTTTTTATTGCTTTGTGCAGGTCCATCCTTCCATCTGATGCCATTTACCTTCTGCCTGAAAGGCTTCTTTCAACCATTCTTACCGTGGGGCTTCCCTGGTGGCTTCACTGGTGGACTGAATGGCAACCCACTCCAGTATTCTTGCCTGGAGAATCCCGTAGACAGATAAAGTCCACAGGGTCGCAAAGAGTTGGACACGACTGAGTGGCTCACACACACACACACACACACACACACAGTATGAATCTGCTTCTGAAGAATTCTTTCAGCTTTTGTATGTCTACAAAAATCTTTATTTTGCCTCCATTTTGAATGATATTTTTGTTGGGGTATTAAATTCTAAGTTGATAGGTTTTTTCCCTTTGAGAATATTATAGGAGAGATGCTTGTCTTGTGAAATTATTATGAAAAGTCATATGAAGTAAGTAATCACAAGTAAACAAAACAAGAAAAATATATACCTAGAAAGGTGGCTCAGACAGTAAAGCATCTGTCTACAATGCGGGAGACCCGGGTTTGATCCCTGGGTTGGGAAGATCCCCTGGAGAAGGAAATGGCAATCCACTCCAGTACTCTTGCCTGGAAAATCCCATGGACAGAGGAGCCTGGTAGGCTACAGTCCATGGGGTCGCAAAGAGTCAGACACGACTGAGTCACTTCACTTACTTAAAAACTAAAAGAAAATAAAAACTTTTAAATATTTTTCCTTTTGTGTAATGGGACTGTTCATTATTCCTTTCTGTCTGTTTTTGTAGTTTTTTTTTAACTCTCAATATTTTCTTTAACATGTACAGCTTTTATAATGAAAATAGTTTTATTATATTAAAAACCAATGAACAGAAGTTCTAGGACAGGCAACTAAATTAACTGTGGTGAAAAGAAAGTGAGGAGGAGATTGACTATGAAGGGTACAGGAGCATATTTTTGGATGATGGGAATTTTTTTTATATCTTGATAGGTGTGTGAGTTACACAGACATGTTTACTTTTCAGAATTTAAGTGTTACATTTTATTCATTTCACAGTATATAAATTATTACTTCAAAGCCAAAAAGAAATATAGGCATACAAATTAATTTGTTTGAGATGGGGGTGGAAGATAGATGAAGACAGAAATAAACCCTGAACAGCAGAAAGTGGGTAACTATAGAAGTTGGTGATATAAACATGGGGGCTTACTAGGCTCTTCTGCTTCCTTTGTGTTACGTTTGAAATTTTCATAAGAAAAAGGAAAGACAAATTCATAGATCCCTCTGATCTAGAGGATACTGGTCACTTTCTTCATTTCTAGGAAAAACAAAAGCAAGGAGGAAATGAGAATAAATTGTTCTAAGAGAGAAAGTATGTAGTTTAACTGGGATGATATTTCATCACTAGGCAAACCTCCCATGCAAAGAGAGTCTTAGTGTGTGATCATCTTTAATATTCGATCTTTATCAGTTTTAGTTACAACAGTAATATAAACTCAATGTAAAACAATCACACATCAGAGAAAAGCGAACTTTAGAAAATGAGTTTCCTCTGTCTTCACAGCCCCAGAGATCACAACTCTCGATGGTTTAGTAAGGCATTCAGTAGGGCTTTTTAGTAAGGCTTTTTCATGTATAAGCACATATGTATGTGTCTGTCCGTATGTGTGTGTATGCATTGACCAAACTGATGTTATGGTATACCTTTTTTTCCCTGTTGCTTCCTCTTTTTCACTTATGCATTCTGCTTGAAGATCTTTATAAAATGGAATAAATAGCTGTTTAGAAGCAGAAGATAAAGCCGGATGAAAAGGAAGTTTCTATTTGGAGTCCAAGAACGTGCCATTATAAAAATTTTAAGATTTGACATGGTCTTAACTATGGGTTTTTACCTAAATACATAATTTTACATAAATAATATGCTTTTTATCTAACCACACACACACACAAGCCAACAGAGTGACAGCAATAAAAACAACCCCAGTAGTGAGATCCTAGGGTTCCTGGTGGTTGCAGTCAGCTGGCCCCGGTGCCTCTGGTGAGCAGATGGCAGCTGGGCTGTGGCCGGGCCGGAGCTCAGTGGAATGACTCAGCAAGGCAACGGCCTGGGAGCAGAGAGGAGGCCGACCAAGATTAATTGCTGTCAGGAGGAACGTTCTTCTCAGCTGGCTAATCGCCCTCTTACGATAATGAAAGTGATTTAGGTTCCTCTTTGTCCAGATGCAAATAAGCTGGTGAGTTAAAATCACTCCCAGTGTAGCACATCTCGTGAAGATGAAATAGTTCCCCATCATTTTGCATAGTTTCTTGTCTGCGCTTAAGTCTGAAAGATATTTGCCTTCACCTGATTTACATTCCGATTTGGTTCTCACTTTGTAGATAGACACTTCTCCGTTACCCACAGATTATTTTTCTTAATATACCTCACCATGTATTAAGTATTTATTTATGTAGTAATTTTGTCTCTTGATTTTATTTCTCTGGCTGGGCTGGGTCTTTGTCGCTTTGCCTGGGCTTTCGTCAGTTGCAGCGAGCGGGGCCGTTCTGTTGTAGGGCGCAGGCTTCTCATTGAAGTAGCTTCTCTTTCTGCAGAGCACAGGCTCTCGGTGCCCGCACTTAGGTAGCTGCAGTGTGTGAGCCTGGTAGTTGTAGCTCGTGGGCCCGATAGTTGTGGCACACAGGCTTTGCTGCTCGTGGCATGTGGGATCCTCCCAGACCAGGGGTCGGACCCATGTCCCCTGCATTGGCAGGCAGACACTTATCCACAGTGACACCAGGGAAGTCAGTTCACAGATTACTGATTTCAAATAGGATGGCCCTGATTTTGTAGCACTGGTCCTAAAGAATTTCAGACAGGACCCAGGAATAAGAACATATGGGGGTAGGACAGTGATGAGGCACCCTTTGTAGAACAGAAGTCTGTCTTGGGCTCCTTTTGTATCCTGCAAGGTGTGGCTCTAAGGAACTCATAGTATCTCCATCCATGCTTCCTGGTTGATTGATACATTTTCTCCAGAGGGATTATTTAAATACATGTTTTGATGTTTCTTAGAGCTAGCTGCTGTGACACATGGTGGGTTGAGCTCAGACAGTGTCAGATCCCGTTAAGACCATGTTATCACATCCCAGTGCTTTACATAAGGCCTCAAACATTCACTCAATCAACCATCCATTTATTCAGCTGCCTCTTTCTATACAAAGTTCTGATACTAGGCTTTGGGCTACATGTGTGCCCTAAGGACTTGGCCTAGCACCCTCTTCAACCTGAGCCTGGCTCTCTTTTTTTTCAAATATTCTGATGTGTGGGACTTCTTTTTTTTAAATAGATCCATTATGTAAGAATCACTTTTATTTTTTTCCAGCATTAGTATACATTTTATTATTTTTTAAAACTCTTTATTTTGTATTGGAATAGGTGGCACCAGTGGTTAAGAACCCCTCTGCCAATGCAGGAGGCATAAGAGATGAGGGTTTGATCCCTGGGTCAGGAAGATCTCCTGGAGGAGGGCATGGCAACCCACTCCAGTATTCTTGCCTGAAGAATCCCATGGACAGAAGAGCCTGGCGGCCTATATTCCATGGGGTCACAAAGAGTCCGACACGACTAAAGTGACTCAGCACACTTGCATAGTTGATTAACAATGTTTTGATCATAAGGGATTCAGCCATACATATATGTCTTCATTCGCTCCCANAAACAGTGGCAGACTTTATTCTGGGGGGCTCCAAAATCACTGCAGATGGTGACTGCAGCCATGAAATTAAAACACACTTGCTCCCTGGAAGAAAAGCTATGACAAACCTAGACAGCATATTAAAAAGCAGAGACATTACTTTGCCAACAAAGGTCCATCTAGTCAGATACAGTTTTTTCCAGTAGTCATATATGGATGTGAGAGTTGGACTATAAAGAAAGCTGAGTACTGAGGCATTGATGATTTTGAACTGTGGTGTTGGAGAAGACTCTTGAGAGTCCCTTGGACTGCAAGGAGATCCAACCAGTCCATCCTAAAGGAAATTAGTCCTGAATATTCATTGGAAGGGCTGATGTTGAAGCTGAAACTCCAATACTTTGGCCACCTGATACGAAGAACTGACGAATCTGAAAAGACCCTGATGCTGCGAAAGATTAGAGGCCGGAGGAGAAGGAGACAACAGAGGATGAGATGGTTGGATGGTATCACTGACTCAACGGACGTGAGTTTGAGCAAACTATGGGAGTTGGTGATGGACCGGGAGGCCTGGCATGCTGCAGTCCATGGGGTCCCAAAGAGTCAGACACGGCTGAGCGACTGAACTGAAGCATTTAAAGAAAGTTGTTGACATGTGCCCTCCACCTTCAAACTAGGTTTGGTAACCTCTCATTACAAAGATTTTGGGAATCATCTAGGCACTCTCCTAAAGCCTGAAATTAACTTGATAAACCTAATACACCAAAGGAGTTCACGGTTAGGCACTCCTCAAATAAAAGGAAACTTCTTCCATTTCTTCATAAACTTCCACAATAATCTGAGTGCACGCCGCACTCGCCAGTAAGCTGGCCCTGCTCCACCTGGCAACGAGAAGAAGGTTAACTCCGTACCCTGGCCCTCCAACCAGCCTTGAGTTGCTTTTGATGCTCGGTAGTCATCCAGAATGGAGATAATACAGATGACCGCTAATCCAGCCGGCAAGAAGAGCCTCCACCCGAGATGAAGATGGGCAAAAATCGCACATCGTCAGAGAAACAGACTCTGTAGGGACAACACAAACGCAGTGGGTTCCAATCTGTTCCCCCCAACTATCACCGAGCCTGCGGCAATCTAGCAAAGGCCAGGCGGCTGAGCGACATCACATATAACGCGCAGGCATTTTCCCACGTCTCGTCTCCGCCCCTTCTTGGCCCGCCGCTGCCTAAACGCAGGCGCAGATTCGCTTCCGGGTTCCGCTCCTCACTACCCACAATGCTCTGCAGCACCAACCTGTCGCAAAGGCCGCATTCCGGCGGCGCGTGAGCGAGTAGCTTTACGTGCGGTGCGGCGGCAACGGCGGCGCGCGTCTTCCTCCTTTTCCTACCGCGGGGCCAGAGTCCCTGAGGGAGTCCAGCTGCGCTTAAGTCTGGCCGGCGAGACCTGTCTCCGCAATGCCCCCCAAGAAACAGGCTCAGGCCGGGGGCAGCAAAAAGGCGGAGCAGAAAAAGAAGGAGAAGATAATCGAAGTGAGTACCTAGTCCCCTCCCCCACTCACGCCGCGAGTTCTCAGGAAAGCAGTCTCCCGGTTCCCCGCTCCCAGACTACTCCTGTTCGCATCTTCCGGGCCCACGTGCCCCTTGCTTTGGCTCTGTGAGCCCACAGCCCCTTCTCCAGCCTCCTGCTGACGCTCGCTGCCTCTCATCGCTATAGTGACGCCGCGGGCGCCCCCGCACTCAGCCTTTGCTTCTCCGCCCCACACAGCTGCCTTCACTGACTCCGGTGCGAAACGACCCCCACCCCCACCCCAGTGCCCTCACAGGGTTGTGTCCTCTAGTCACCGAAATCGAAGACGTTTCTAGGCTTGTGTTAAAAAAGAAAAATACGCTGAACTGTCTGGGACCACACTCTTTTCTGGAAGGTCGACTTATTACGAGCCTTTGTGTTTCGTGTTTCTTTACCCATCACCTGGGAGTAGTGGTTACTTCTTTCAAGCCAACAGATTACTTCTTCGTGACATTTTTCGATCCACCTCTAAACTGTTTCAGGTCACATGAAGAGAGGAGATTTCTTTCATATCGTATCACACCGTCTTGTACATGACGCTTGTCACATAGGTTCTGGATTAAATTAAATCGAAAGACGTTTTAAGGGAGATGAGGTTTCTTGTCACTAGCTGTGTTGTTTTGTATCTGAATTTGTTATATATTTATGTAAATTCATTTAATTCACTGATTCTATTGCCTTTTAATGGCAGAGCGACGCTTTTGACGTTCTTAAATGTTTTATATTTGTAGTCCAACGACTGTATCAGTGAATTTCCTTAAGAGAGTGAACCGTGTTTGAGATAACATAAACGTATCGTATGGACTTCTCTGGTGACTCAGTGGTAAAGAACCCGCCTGCCAATGCAGAAGACGCGGATTCAATCCCTGCCTCGGGAAGATCCCCTGGAGAAGGAAATGGCAACCCACTCCAGTATTCTTGCCTGGGAAATCCCATGGGCCGAGGGCTGGAGGGCTAGTCTATGGGGTCGCAAGAGTCCGACGTGACTTAGCTACTAAACAAGGTATTCTTTCCCCGAATTCCTGCTATTAATCACTCTCATAATAAACAGTTCCTCGTGTGCGTTAGAAATAGTTGGAAAAGCCATGACCATTTTCCTACATGAGATATATCTGAATAATTAATGGAGAGCCGTTTCTGAAATAGGTGACTTTTCATTAGGAACACGAAAAACATGTTGGATGGTTTGAAATGAGATATTTATTTGTAAATGATTATTTTAATATTCAGTGTTTATAGCCTTGAAAAATAATAGCAGCGAAAACCCTCAGGGTTTCATTGTATAAACCTAATCAGAACTTGTGTTTGTCACAATTTCACAAAATTTTTAGTGTGTTGATTGGATTTAACTAACATGCTTATTTAGAATTCTAGTAGCTTTGGCCAGGTTCCAGCTCTGAAGCAGAACATACATTCTTACCGCCAGTTTGTGCTATTTAAGAACTGTCTTGAAGTAGCATAGCTAGCGATTTGAAAACAGTCATTGTCACATTCACATCTGTGTCTGCTGTACCTTTTTGAACAATCTGGACTCTGGACACTTGGTACATCTCTGGGGATGGTTACCTGATGGCATTTGGTGCTATGTAAACCAAGGGCATTTTAGGGATGGCATTTCACTTGTTGGCTTCCTTTACTGAGGTTGAATTAACACATTGGACCATGATGTAAAGTAAAACTCACATATAGACATGGAATTAAATATTACATGACAGTTTATACTTTATGCATTATTGAGTTTTATCTGTGTATAGTCTTTATTTTTAAATAAATATCTAATTTTGTGTTAAGCAGTTGTATTTGAAAATTATAGTATTCCCATAACCAGAAATGATAGCTATGGATTTATTCATCTTGTAACAAGGTTATTTTTAAGGTAAAGAGAAGGGGACTTTAGTTTCATTAATGAAGACTTCACCAAAGAAAAATGGAAAATAGACAGCTGTATTCTTTAGCCAAAAATATTAGAATAATGGAATTAAGCCTTTCTGCCCACATTTAATATATGATGAGTGATTTTTTTTTAATAGTAAATTTTTTTTAAATGGTAGTGTGCTGCTTATATTTTTACTAACACCAGAGAGGAAACACAGTATTGTAAATTGTAGGTTTAAGTTTTATCGTTTTTTTGCGAAACTAGATTTGTAGAGAATACTATGTTATTCAGCCTGGTTAGGGAACAGTATATTCCATTTCATCCAGAAAAGCACTTCTTTCATTTTTTTGTACAATTTGCATAATTTGAATACTGTAAATAGAAAGGCTTTTTATTACCAAAGCCTTTAAAAGTTAAGATAAAGTAATATATATATTTTTTTTTATTTCTACACATTTTAAATTTAATTTTTATATACAACTTATAAAGTTTACTTTTCACTGACAGTTATTACAAAATATTGACTATATTCCCCATGTTGTACTTGAGCTTATCTCACACAATATTTCGTACCTCACTCCTCCACCCCTATATTGTCCCCCCATAACTGCTAGTCTGCTTTTTTTATAATCTTTTTTTTGTTTTGTACTTTTAGAGTCCACATATAAGTGATTTGTCTTTCTCTGTCTTATTTCACTTAGTATAATATTCTTCAGGTCCACCCATGTTGCTACAAATGGCAACAGTTTATTCTTTTTTATGGCCAAGATGTATTCCACAGTATATATACCACACCTCCTTATCTGTTCATCTGCAATGGACATGTAGGTTGCTTCCACACCTTGGCAATTGTAAACAATGCTGCTCTAAACACTGGTTCGCATGTATGTTTTCAAATTAGTGATTTGGTTTGGTTTTTTCTTTGGTGTATACCCAGGAGAGGAATTGCTGAGTCATATAATCTGTTTTTAGTGACAGTAAAGTATACTTTGCAACAAATTTACAGTGAACATGTGGCAGTTGAAATCTGGTTCATACTGATAATTGGTTTTTATTACCATAATTTTTGTGGAAAAGATATTGTCTATATTTGACATTGAAAGGTTAATAACATTTCAGAGTCTGGTTAATTTTGGAAAGTTTATAGGCATATGACCAGAAATTTCTAAATTCACCAAAAATTGATAGTTAAGTAGAACATATACTTTTAAGCAGCACTTTTGAAGAGATTTTAAAATAAGTGGTTGCACTACCCACCTGTCCCCTCTTCTGTACCTCTCTTGCTTCCACTGCCACCGTCTTAGACACCCACTGTAGAACAGCAGCACACATAGGTTTTGAGAACTTTAAGAAATAAAAAGAGGCATGAGAGGCAGCATAATTTAATGAAAGAAGCACCAGCTCAAGGCCAAATAGATCTGGGTTTGAGTCCCATATTTTGCATTAAAATTTCAAGCTAGTTTAGACAAGTTACCTGACCTATCTAAACCACAATTTCTCATTAGCAAAATAGAGCTAATTCCTATCATTCCAGAACTGTGGGTTAAATGAGATGACATGTAAAGTACCTGACATATGTTCAATTAATAACAGCTGTTGTTAATTTATTACTATTAAAAAGAACTAGTTAGGGAAATTAGACTGACCTGCACTGTTTATACAGTACTTACTTTCTGTCATGTAAAATAATTAACTTATAGTGCCTGCTTTTTTTTTCTTTCCCTGTTTAAACTCCCCAAAATTTCATGAATTCATTTGCATTTTTAAGTATTTGCTTCCTTGGTGGCTCAGACAGTAAAGAATCGGCTTGCAGTGCAGGAGACCTAGGTTTGGTCCCTGGGTTGGGAAGATCCCCTGAAGAAGGGAGTGGCTACCCACTCCAGTATTCTGGCCTGGAGAATTCCATGGACAGAGGACCCTGGTTGGCTAACAGTCCCTGGGCTCACAAGGAGTCAGACAGGACTGAGTGACTTTCGCTTTCTTTATGAAATGAGTATATCAGAAAGGGTTATGGTTCTGTTAAGCATTCATACAGTTGTCTCAAATGGCATATACTATTTGCTTTCTTTGGCTAAAATTTAATAAACTGAAATCAGCTTTGGGAAATGGAAGGTTTGTTAATGGAAAGGGGGAGATAATCTGGGTTAGGGCAGGCAAATAAAGGATGTCCAGCTAAGGCCTTGTAGCAGCAAAGAGACTTAGAGGGACAGGATCCAGGTGTGTAAAGGATGGAGAAAGAAGTGATTCTTGTTGGCAGTGAAAAACTTCAGCTAATGTCAACTGTTTATTACTTGAAGCTGGATTAACCAGAAGCAAAATATCCATTGCATAGATGGACAAAAATATATACTAAGAGTGCATGTGGGGATGAAACTGAGGTAAAACAGTGCTGGCCTTTGTTCACACTGGTGAACAAAAGGAGGACTCCAGTTATCTTTGAGCACTCTTTATTATTGACCTGCCCTCACACCCTCTTCCTTTTTTCAAATATCTTAATTTAAGATGTAGAGGCTGGTCTGTAAAAGAAGTAGGATTACTTAAGGGGAAGGAGAGGGAGAAAGTGTCACTTTTAAGTCAGGTTTGGAGTTCACTAAATGTTAAGGCTTTTGAAGCCTCTGGGAGCCATCCTTTTAGAATTACTGCCTGATCTCTAAACTCCTTTGTATTTTATTTCCCACACCTGAAACACACACTGTTCCTTCCTTATCACCTTACCTTTGGAACCTTATTAATCTAATGAGAACCACTATTTCCCTAGAGTTGAGTGTAACCTCTAGTCTTCCCATCTACTATCCCTCGACCTTTAAATCCAGGTTAATCTTGAGATAAGGGTCTCTCCTATATTCAAGAAGGGAGAGGGAGGCTTTTAAGTATTCCAAATTGCAAACTATCCTGTTTTCAAGAGGTACTATTGGTGTATCAGGTCCACAGTGTAGTATTCAGAAAACTTCGTGTACCAACCAACCCTGTAACTTAACTGGTTTCTCTGGGAAGTAGTTTTTCATGGAAAGAACAAGAACTTTGCTTAGACTCAAATAATACCTGAACCAGACACAGATCTCAGTGTTTGGTGGAAAGAAAGGAAGAGAAGCACAAGTGATAAATTTTACACAGCTCCTTTAATATCCTCACTGAAGTAAATAACATTAACCTTTTTGCATTTGAAGAAAGAGAAACAGGTTAAATAACTTGCCCAAGGTTATTATTAAGGCAGCAAGTGGCAGAGTTAGAATTTTGGTTCCCGAGTCCTTCCTGTTAACCACTGTGCTACACCTCCTTGTAATAAGTTTTGACTTACACTGCAGTCCTGAGATGCTAGTAAGTTGTGACCCACTCTACAAATAAGAAAACTGGCAAAGAAGGTAATTTGTCCAGTTCTGTTTGGTACTGGAGGTTAGGCACTCTAACTCCAGAGCTTATACTCTATAAATCATTACACTATACAGCCTGCCTCTTATTAGTAGTGTTACTTCAAAAGAATTGAGTTTCAATGTTCACATTTACAGAATGAGATAATATGATCTTTAAGAGGATTCAATAAAGTTATATATTTGGGAGTTTAGTGAATGCTAGATGTAAATAAGTGTCCTTTATCTCTGGAAAAAACAATAATTTCCAAGTTCTAATTAGAGACTTTCAAAATACAACTCATTCATTATCTCTTTAGACTGGTTAATTATGTGCTAATGCAGTGTAATTAAACCTGGAAAACTGTTTTTCTTCTGGGATCTGGAGCCTATACACCTCTGCCAGAAGCTTTTGTCATGAGTACTTACTTTCTAGCTGGCCAGCACCCCTTAGAGAACTTTTTTCTTTCCTAAATCTTCATATATCAGTACCTATCTTTCTGTTTGGCCTTGCTTAATTCTTAGTTTGCTTCTCCTCTGTATTAATACAGAAAGCATGAACTGAACCCCAGACAGGCTCTTCTCTGGCGAGGCATGTGTAGATGGTGTTGCACTTTCATGCTAGTAATACTTTAATCTGAGGTTTTCCAACCCTTCATGAGACCTCATTTTTTTGTAAAAGGAAAGTACTTTATGGCATTTCACACGTGGTTGCTGTATGCAGTCGTCATCTCCGTCACTTTACCGTTAACCATTTTTTTCTTCTAATTGAATTGTGTATTAAACTCTATAAAAACAAAGTAAGCCAACCATATTTTTAAAAAAATACAGAGAATATCAGCTTGTATATGCCACCTACTACCTTTTTTTATATGCATAGGCTGTAAGAAATTCATGTAGAATTTTGTAACATAATGCAGTATTAAAGCATAGGCATTTAAGTAGGGAAACTGAAGTTTTGCTATATGATATGGATATAGATGAGATGAACAAAGAGCTGTTTCCCAATGAGAAATAATCTTTTAGAACTAAAATCCTCTTGAACTTTGTGATCTTGAGAGCATTGAAAGATATGTTTTATTAATTTTTTCCACTTCCAGTTTGTTCGCATAGGTATGTAAGTATTCTCTGCCTATAATAACTTTTTTCTCACTACGCTTAGAAATAATATCTAGAATAAAGGCTTTAAAATAGCCACTTAATTTATTTCAGATTGAATGCCTCTCAAAAGATCTCAGGTGAATTTAAGACCTTTTTGCCTCTTTCTTCCTTTTGGAAACTCACTTATAAACAAGAGTATGAAAGAAATCCAAACTCTGACTTGAAATTAGGAGACATCTATAATTTTGAACCTCAGCGTACGAAAACTGATAGTGGAAGGATGATGAATTGGTTAACTGACCTTGTAGAACAGAGCAGTTGGGCCTGAGTACCCACCTAGGAGTGTGCCATTGAGAAGTAAGTGGATTTGCTCTGCAAAATTTCAGAAACTCAACCATAGCATGTACTAGATAATGCAGAACGCAAGTGATTGAAAATTGAGTGTTTAAAGTACAGAAGTAGCAGATAGTTTTTATTTATTACCCCTGCAAGAAAGAGGGTGGAGGTTATAAATCAGGAGGCCTCTCTGCTTCTGTAACTAGGCACAAATAATGTAGGAGGCATGGTTAAAATGTGAGCCTGAAAAAAGCCACTAAGGTGTCTATGTAGTAAACTAAGAGACACCTTCTCCTACCTGCTCTCTTTTCCAGTCCTCTAGCCAGGCTTGTTGCAATCCTCGCTGAAAGATCCTTCTCAAGAGAAAGAGAAAAGACAGAAAAAAAGACTTTCAGATACCAGTGTTTGGTGGTTTCCTGATAGGCTTTTCACCTTGGGGTGAGGCTCACTCAGTCTAGCCTCCTGTGTTATTTTCCTAGGGTTCTCATACAAATTACCACAAATTGGGTGACTTGAAAAAACAGAAATTTATTCTCTCACAGATTCGGAGTCTAGAAATCTGGTACAGGCAGGACAGTGCTCCCTCTGAAGACTCTAGGGAAGAATCTCCCCTTGCCTTTTCCTAGTTTCTGGTGGCTTCCAGCTGTCTTTGGCATTCCTTGGCCTGGAAGCTGTAATACTGTAATCTCTCTGCCTCTTTCTGCACATTGCCTTCTCTCTAAACCTGTTTACCCTTTTCTTATAAAGATACTAGTCATTGGATATGTAATCCAGTGTATCTTTGTCTTAATTTATTATAGCTACAAAGACCTTTTTCCAAATAAAGTCACATTCTGAGGTCTGGGTAGACATGAATCTGGGGGGACACTCTTCATCCTACTACAGCGTAAGTAGTCAAAGACTATCATTTAGTGCACATAATGCTCATTCCACAAGTGATAGCTGCTATTGTATTAATAGCTTTCCCAAAGTACTATTTGATGATAATCCAAATTTTAAGTGTTGCTTTTTAGTTAGGAATACTTCAATTTTAATATTTCCATTTTAGCAACAGCTAGTAATGCATGCATTTTAAATTTGAGTTCTTTAATTGTTTAGAGAGGATAGTTCTATTACCCAAGAAACCAATTCAGAACTTAATGTATCTGCTTATGAAGTATTCCCCAAAATGTGTTAGTAGTAAGTTCATAATCCCTTATTTTTTGCTGAGAAAAATGCTTTCTGAGGTAAAGTAAGATGTAGAAGATTTAGGATGCCTGCCTACCCTCTGGGTAAAGGTTTCAGATATCCTATGCTTAAGAATTAGAAACCCTGTCTAATAAGCATTTTCCTACTTATTTGAAAGTGAAGTCACTCAGTCGTGTCCGACTCTTTGCGACCCCGTGGACTGTAGCCTACCAAGCTCCTCTGTCCATGGGATTCTCCAGGCAAGAATACTGGAGTGGGTTGCCATTTCCTTCTCCAGGGGATCGAACCGGGTTTCCCGCATTGGAGGCAGACACTTTAACCTCTGAGCCACAAGTTGAACTAATTATCCTGCTGTAATAACTCTGCATATCCTGTAATACTGTTATTCTAAAACAATTCAGAAAAAGCATCATAGACCAACAAGTTTAATGATGATAGTTATAAGTATATATTAAATCCNTCTTCATATATCAGTACCTATCTTTCTGTTTGGCCTTGCTTAATTCTTAGTTTGCTTCTCCTCTGTATTAATACAGAAAGCATGAACTGAACCCCAGACAGGCTCTTCTCTGGCGAGGCATGTGTAGATGGTGTTGCACTTTCATGCTAGTAATACTTTAATCTGAGGTTTTCCAACCCTTCATGAGACCTCATTTTTTTGTAAAAGGAAAGTACTTTATGGCATTTCACACGTGGTTGCTGTATGCAGTCGTCATCTCCGTCACTTTACCGTTAACCATTTTTTTCTTCTAATTGAATTGTGTATTAAACTCTATAAAAACAAAGTAAGCCAACCATATTTTTAAAAAAATACAGAGAATATCAGCTTGTATATGCCACCTACTACCTTTTTTTATATGCATAGGCTGTAAGAAATTCATGTAGAATTTTGTAACATAATGCAGTATTAAAGCATAGGCATTTAAGTAGGGAAACTGAAGTTTTGCTATATGATATGGATATAGATGAGATGAACAAAGAGCTGTTTCCCAATGAGAAATAATCTTTTAGAACTAAAATCCTCTTGAACTTTGTGATCTTGAGAGCATTGAAAGATATGTTTTATTAATTTTTTCCACTTCCAGTTTGTTCGCATAGGTATGTAAGTATTCTCTGCCTATAATAACTTTTTTCTCACTACGCTTAGAAATAATATCTAGAATAAAGGCTTTAAAATAGCCACTTAATTTATTTCAGATTGAATGCCTCTCAAAAGATCTCAGGTGAATTTAAGACCTTTTTGCCTCTTTCTTCCTTTTGGAAACTCACTTATAAACAAGAGTATGAAAGAAATCCAAACTCTGACTTGAAATTAGGAGACATCTATAATTTTGAACCTCAGCGTACGAAAACTGATAGTGGAAGGATGATGAATTGGTTAACTGACCTTGTAGAACAGAGCAGTTGGGCCTGAGTACCCACCTAGGAGTGTGCCATTGAGAAGTAAGTGGATTTGCTCTGCAAAATTTCAGAAACTCAACCATAGCATGTACTAGATAATGCAGAACGCAAGTGATTGAAAATTGAGTGTTTAAAGTACAGAAGTAGCAGATAGTTTTTATTTATTACCCCTGCAAGAAAGAGGGTGGAGGTTATAAATCAGGAGGCCTCTCTGCTTCTGTAACTAGGCACAAATAATGTAGGAGGCATGGTTAAAATGTGAGCCTGAAAAAAGCCACTAAGGTGTCTATGTAGTAAACTAAGAGACACCTTCTCCTACCTGCTCTCTTTTCCAGTCCTCTAGCCAGGCTTGTTGCAATCCTCGCTGAAAGATCCTTCTCAAGAGAAAGAGAAAAGACAGAAAAAAAGACTTTCAGATACCAGTGTTTGGTGGTTTCCTGATAGGCTTTTCACCTTGGGGTGAGGCTCACTCAGTCTAGCCTCCTGTGTTATTTTCCTAGGGTTCTCATACAAATTACCACAAATTGGGTGACTTGAAAAAACAGAAATTTATTCTCTCACAGATTCGGAGTCTAGAAATCTGGTACAGGCAGGACAGTGCTCCCTCTGAAGACTCTAGGGAAGAATCTCCCCTTGCCTTTTCCTAGTTTCTGGTGGCTTCCAGCTGTCTTTGGCATTCCTTGGCCTGGAAGCTGTAATACTGTAATCTCTCTGCCTCTTTCTGCACATTGCCTTCTCTCTAAACCTGTTTACCCTTTTCTTATAAAGATACTAGTCATTGGATATGTAATCCAGTGTATCTTTGTCTTAATTTATTATAGCTACAAAGACCTTTTTCCAAATAAAGTCACATTCTGAGGTCTGGGTAGACATGAATCTGGGGGGACACTCTTCATCCTACTACAGCGTAAGTAGTCAAAGACTATCATTTAGTGCACATAATGCTCATTCCACAAGTGATAGCTGCTATTGTATTAATAGCTTTCCCAAAGTACTATTTGATGATAATCCAAATTTTAAGTGTTGCTTTTTAGTTAGGAATACTTCAATTTTAATATTTCCATTTTAGCAACAGCTAGTAATGCATGCATTTTAAATTTGAGTTCTTTAATTGTTTAGAGAGGATAGTTCTATTACCCAAGAAACCAATTCAGAACTTAATGTATCTGCTTATGAAGTATTCCCCAAAATGTGTTAGTAGTAAGTTCATAATCCCTTATTTTTTGCTGAGAAAAATGCTTTCTGAGGTAAAGTAAGATGTAGAAGATTTAGGATGCCTGCCTACCCTCTGGGTAAAGGTTTCAGATATCCTATGCTTAAGAATTAGAAACCCTGTCTAATAAGCATTTTCCTACTTATTTGAAAGTGAAGTCACTCAGTCGTGTCCGACTCTTTGCGACCCCGTGGACTGTAGCCTACCAAGCTCCTCTGTCCATGGGATTCTCCAGGCAAGAATACTGGAGTGGGTTGCCATTTCCTTCTCCAGGGGATCGAACCGGGTTTCCCGCATTGGAGGCAGACACTTTAACCTCTGAGCCACAAGTTGAACTAATTATCCTGCTGTAATAACTCTGCATATCCTGTAATACTGTTATTCTAAAACAATTCAGAAAAAGCATCATAGACCAACAAGTTTAATGATGATAGTTATAAGTATATATTAAATCCTAATGTATCGTTAATATAAATTGCTAACATATTTCAATACTGTTTCTCATTTAGGACAAAACTTTTGGTCTGAAGAATAAGAAAGGAGCAAAGCAACAGAAGTTTATCAAGGCTGTCACTCATCAAGTTAAATTTGGTCAACAGAATCCACGTCAGGTAAGTAACTTAAATTTCTGCATTTTCTTCATATGGATGTAATACAACAAGGTTGCAGATAAAAATGTTGGTGCTATAATTGTGTTTCAAAATAGAATCCTACTCTTTAAACTTACCTGCATCTTGTCTTGGTTACTCAGCAATCAATATCTTCTAGATATTCTTTCAAACCATTTTTATATAGCTCTAATTTATTCTAATGGCTGCATACTGTTCTGTGATGTGGATGTACTATGTCCATCTTTTCACCCTTTATAAGTAATCACTTTGTTTCCAGCTTTCTGACTTTAAGAACAGTTCTACAAGAAATTCTGTTGTACTGGTGTTTTTACGTGCATTTGTGCTTTTTTATTTATGTAGCATAAATTATCTGGTGACACATTTCTAAATAAAGGGAAATGAACTTCTAATTTTAAGAAGTTTGCCTGATCATTCTTCATAGAGAGAGTAATACTTCACATTTTCATTTGTAGTGCATAAGTTATACGTATGTTTAACTTTTTAATGTTTTCCAGTCTGATTAAGTATAAAGTGATACCTCATTTTTCTTTTCCTTATTCCTAGTGAATTTGAAAATTTTCTTAAAAGCTTTTTGACTGTTTGAGTCTGTACTTCTTTGACTTTTCTATTCAAATCCTTTGCTTTTTTGGTTTTTTGTCTTTTCACTGGCAACTTGTGAGAGATAGATAATTTGCGATGTTTCTGTTATATTTTGCTGTACAACAGTCCACATTATAGATAATTTGTGATGTTTCTGTTACATTTTGCTGTGCAACAGTTTTTAGTTTTTGTACTGTCAGATATGTCTAGCTTTTCTTTTATATGGTCGAAAAGGTCTCCCCTGCCACTAGATTAGGTGTTTACCTAGATTTTCTTTCTGACTATTTACAGTCTATAATTTATCATATAAATTCATTTTGCATGATATTTCCTTTCAAATAAATAGCATCATTTATCACACTGAATTGAAACATCCCTATTGACATATATTAAAGTCTCATATATATTCAGATCTATTTCTAGATTCTCTTTTCTGTCTTTCCCTAAATGAGTACCACATCGATTTTGATTATAGTGGCCTAGTAACATATTCTGTTAGCTGATAAGGCAAGTCCTTTCCTTTAAGATGTTACTCCTTTTCTGTTTTTCTTGGCTGTTGTTAGGCATTTATTTTTCCAGATAAATTTTGGAATTATTTTTATCAATTGGGAACTCATTCAAAAAACTTTAGACACATTTTCTTCAAATCTCTGTATTCTCGTTTCTTTTGTTTTAATATAGATCTTTCGCTTTGAGTT